>CABFPE010000209.1:1171240-1201856 GCA_900660155.1 Hofstenia miamia | reverse complement strand
AACATAACTAGTTATATAAAGAGGAAAAGTCTGGCAGTCTATTAAATCAGTAAATCCTCACCCGCCATTTATTGAGTGATAATTACTAATGATAATACACTGTGCAAAAAGGCCAGGTGGAGGATATTACATGGCGACTGTGACAACCAAGAACAAAGTCAACAGAGAGGAAACACACAGTGATACTCTTTCAAAACTCTGAAATAAACTCAAAGGAAAAGGAAAAAGGAAGCAGCAGAGCAACAAACGGAAATACAAAGTCAGCAAAGCAGAAAATTCTAACTGCAATGAGTGCAAAGTGGACCCTGGAAGTGGAATCAGAGGAAGAAATGAACTAAGGACCCCAAACGGAGGAAGAATCAGAAAACTAAATGGAGCGCTGACTCGTAAAAACCGCGCATCAATAATGATTATGGCAAACATGGATACAGTGAACACAATGACAATTTCGGTTAATGGCATAATGATAAAAGCAACAATTGACACAGGAGCAGCAACTTCAATAATTACGGATGACTGTGCAACAAAGTTAGGTTTTACAAGAGAGGATCTCACTAAATGCAATAAAAGACCTATAAATGCATCTGGTGAATACATCGACATGAAGTGAACATTGGAAGTGGTAAAGCTAAGAGTGGCAAGCATGACATTCAAGCAATCATTGGTAGTGTTGGATATGCACAACAACATGCTACCATACAAGATAATTTTGGGAGACAACTTCCTCATAAAGAACAAGTGCATTATTAATTACACAGATAGAACTATCAAAGTCAAAGAGGAAGAGATCGAGATCAAAGAAGAACAGGGCAGAGACAAAACGATCACGTTCGAATTACAAGAAGATATACATTTGCAGCCGCATCAATGGAAGATGTATGAGATCAGAACAGAAGAAGCAATTACAGCCAATGTAATGATATACAAAAACAAAGGGATAAACACACAAGGGTATCAATGCCGTCTAGCATATGTGCAGTGAAAAATTGAAAGGGAAAAATTCCAATTCTCAACCCAACAAATCGGAATGTAAACCTAAAGAAATCACACATTAGGATATTTGGGAAATATGTGAAATCAAACATTAGATTGATTTAGAAAGCATTGGAAGACAAAGATGGAGCCGACAACTTGTATGGTCGATTCGAGGACTTACAAGTGGAAGTGCAAAGTAGTCCACATGGCTGATTCAAGGGCGAGTGGATGAACACCATCCAAGTCGCGAGTACTCCCAGGGGCCGATTCAAGGGCATTAGGATGAAAGCAATTGATGATGAATACAAAATCCCAGACATCAAGAGTGAGAACTACAAGCACCTGAACGAAAACGAGATGCAACAATTAAGAGAGATGCTAGAGAAACATAAACAGATATTCAATTGCAGAGAGATAAGTGTGGGGCAGGCAATAGGCGAGAAACCAAAGATAGTAACAACAACAGACAAGCTAATAAAACTCCCCTGTAGAAGAGTGCCTGAACAAATGAAAGACAAATACAATCACATACTTGAAGAATTGATAGACAATAAAATCATATGACCAAGTGAGAGCCCCTACGCAGCACCAACAGTGTTTGTAAAACAAGGAGAAAAATACCGGCTATGTATAGACTTTTGAAAGCTAAACGAGGTAACAAAGAAAGACTCCTACCCTCTGCCAAGAATAGAGGACATGCTGTACGAATCAAGCAAGCACAAATATTTCACAACATTAGACTTGTGCAAGGCCTATTGGCAAGTGCGAATGGAAGAAGAGGACATCGAGAAGACAGCATTCATAACACCGTACAGACTGTATGAGTGGATCTACATGGCGTTCAGACTATGTAATGCGCTGGCGACATTCCAGAGATATATAACAAAAGTACTGAAAAATAAGACGCATAGAATGGAGGATGGTATCAATGCATACATAGATGACATAATCATAACAAGTGATATGGTACAAGAGCATATAGAGAAACTGGACAGAACATTGACAATTCTAGGAAAAGCTGGACTCTGAATAAATGGCAACAAATGCAAAATCTTGAAGAAGAAAATCATCTTCCAAGGAAGGAAGATAGAAAAAGGGAGGATATCAATGAAAGACAATGCAAGAGAGATGATACGGAAAATAGAGAAACCAAATAGCAAGAAAGATATCAAAAGAATAATGGGCTTCTTTAATTATTACAGCACATTCATCCCCAATATCACAGGAAAAACCGCGAAAATGACAAAACTCATGAGAAAATCAGTACCATTTATATGGACAAGGCAGGAACAGGAGGAACTGGATAACATTAAGTAGGAACTAGCAAAATTGCCATCACTCAATACACCAGATTATAATGAACAATTCATATTAGACTGTGACGCAAGTAAGGTCGCCATAGGAGCAATGCTAGGACAAATGAAAAATGGGAAGGAGGTACCAATACAATTCTTTAGCCGTAAATTACAGGCAAGCAAGGAGAATTATGGCTCCACCAAAGTGGAAATGCTAGCCCTAGTTGAGAGCATCAGAAAGTTTAGACACTTTTTGATCGGAAAAGAGTTCCGAGTATGCACTGACAACAGCGGCCTTGCATGGTTAAAAAAATTCTCGGGAGATAAATCAGGCATCATATCCTGATGGATAGAATATCTTAACGAATTTACATTCACAATAGAGCATCGGAAGGGCACTCTACACAGCAATGCAGACTTTTGGACGTCATTACCAGAGTACCAAAGAGACACAGAAAAGATAGATGGGGAAAAGCAGCAATTCCAATTTCTACCACACAACCAATATGACAAGCTACCAGAGATCAACGTAGACAAGAAAGGTCAAATGGTACTACCAATAATAATAAAGGAGGAAATCTCTGAAAAGGAGATAATAGACAAACAACAGGACGACGTGATCCTCAACGAAATAATAAGGAAATTGAAAGAACCCCAGGTGACACTATCAAAACTAACAGTAAGCTACTTCAAATGCTACAAATGGAAAACAAACTGAAATGGGTTGCTGTATGTAAAAGGACAAAACAATCAGATTGTGATACTGGAGTATTTCAAAAGAGATCTTATACAGCAAATACATGAAAAAGGCCACCTAGGAATAATGCAAACTGAGAAAACATTTAACGGACGATTTATAACAACATCAGTAAGAAAAGTAATCAAAGACATCATCAACAAATGCACTACATGTCTGTTACATAATAACCAATGATTCCCAACACAGAGAGCACCACTGGAGAAAATAATCGCCACACAACTGAAAGAAATAGTTCACATCAACTTGGAACAACTATCAAAAGATAATGAGGGGTATCAATTTCGATTAGTAATGGTGGAAAACTTTACGAAATACACAAGAATGATCCCAATTAAGAACACAACTGCAGAAACCACAGTGGAAATAGTAATGAAGGAGTGGATATTACGATTCGGGCCAGTGGAAATGATCATATCAGATAAAGGACCACAATTTGAAAGCAGCTTATTCCAGGAAATGGCAAAGATGCTAGAGATAGTTAGCAAAAGAACTACAGCATACCACCCACAGGTGAATGGTGTGGTGGAAAGATTAAACAGAAGTCTTATAAAATTAATAAGAGTAACAACAATGAGGATTGGCGGAAATAGAGGGCGAGAGGTGATTGAGATGATAGAATATTTCTACAACACGTCAGTACACTCAACGACAGGGATTACCCCATTTAAAGCAATGTTCGGCCAAGAGGCAGCTACACCACTATCAATGCAATACACTGACTGTAGTAAAGCTTTGAACAATGAATACGTAAACCAACTACGCAAACAGATTTTAGGAATCCACAAAACTATTCCATAACACAAAGAAATCGGCAGTAAGACAGCAACAAAACTATAATAAAAAAATTTACAGGCATGCGCACAAAGTAGGTGATAATTCTACGCATTTGCACCAATGAAACTAACAGACACAAATCAAGTCCCCAAATTAAAAACAGTCTGGTCCAGACCACATATAATAATGCAAGAATTACCAAATAACAAATATATGCTAGATAACTGCAGACTATTGCACTTTCAAAATTTAAAAAGAGCAATGGCAGACATTGAGGAAACAAAGATAGATGCACTACATGTTTTTAAATTAAGCCGAATTAATGGCAAAGAGGTTATGTACGACATGTGTGATTTAGATAGCCTACCAGAGGAGGAATTTGAGGAAGAATTCACAGCGGATATTGCAAATGAGCAACTGGAAAGGAGAGTGCAACCTCAGAGGGCTGCAAGAAATAAAACTATATATAACCCTGAAATATGGGATATAGATTTAATAACTGCATTTAGGAAACTGGAGAAAGATGCATCAACCACTCAGGAAGTGAGTGAGGCGCAATCAACCAAACCGATGGAATCCCGACCACAAACACAAGGAGGCGAGTGTGCAGGAGTTCTCAAACCCAATGTCGATTTAAGGGCAGAAGGGACAGGAATGAGGAGATGGTCAATAAACAACGCAGAGTTAAGAGGCTTCCTAGTAGTACTCAAGGCCAATTCAAGGGCAGAGATATGAACGGACAATCGGCCTCTTCACAGCTTAACTTTCCTTCCAGGGGATCACCTCGCTGATTCAAGGGCGGTGACACAACCAGAGTTCCAGGGGAAGGTGTGAGTGGTGGAAGAACCATGGAGATCCGGAAGCGATTCAAGGCTGAAGGTATCTCCACTGGAACCACAGCTGGTCAAGTACCATTGGTTGTAACTGACATCCAATTCAAGGGCAACTCAATTGACACCAGTGGCACAGGTTCACAGACTATGGACTGCAAACTGAGCACCAGCAGATTGTCGTTACGGATTAGGCAGATAGACGCCTCTTCAGAAACAACATCAGAGTGTACAGTAAGATCTAGAGAGAGAGAAAAGCGAATGTCCAAAATCGATGGGGAAACGTTGCACCCCTATTTCATGGCAACTACAAAAATGCGGCACAATGCGTTTGAGAAGTTATCTCTGGAAACTAAAACATTAATCAGAAAAACCGCCAAAATGGAAGGAAGCAATCTGCCAATTCTACTAGACGCAGACAATCAGCCCAAAGTTAACATATTGATCAGTTATCCACAGGAGTTGAATGAAACAATCGACAGGCCATATATGAGAAGCATGATTCACATGACATTCAATAAAGATTTTACACTGGAAACGGCACAAGCACTCATGGCATATAAGGAACAGATAGCAAAGATCCCGGAGATAAATTTAGATGAAGAAAACTTAACAATCATACACGTGTTAAGAGAAAAAGAATACAACAAGCACTTACAAAAGCAGATTGATCAGACAGTACGAATGGCAAGAGTACAACAGATAAGAATAGTTATCATAGTAATGAGAGAAAACCTGGAGGAATTACTGAAATATCTAAAAGATATGGTTCTACGAACAGAAAATTTCTTCCCATGGGAGAAGAAAGAGTTTACAATCTCCGAACTAATCCGTTTCGACTTACAAATTGATTATTGGGCGCAGATATATGGAATCATGATAGACAACAGTATAGCGATAGATCTGTTTCAACAAATGAAAACAGCGGAAATGCTAAAAGAAAATGAAGGACTAGAAAAAGCCATGACACTATTTATCAAATGCAGCATGACTCAACGCCAGGATCATTTGGAAGAAATTAAAAACGTCTGGACAAACATGAAGTTGCAGAAGAAAATAGACGAATCATGGCCTGAAATCAGAATAGAGGCACCAGCGCGCAAATATCACAAAACAGTAGAAATGGTACTGGCAGAAATCAACCGAGCATATGAGCTGAACACAAAAAAGGATTTTCATAAACTTATACTAGAGGAAAAGAACTCGCCAGAAATCAGGTATAGAACATCTGCATGGCTGTTAGCAATATTGCTCATGGAAGAGAAAGATCTCAGGTTACCCATAACAAGGAACCAAAGAATAAAACTCACAAAGGCTAAAAAGTTTGAAATCGCGTTATCACCAATGAACACTCAGACAAAAAACTGGATATTGAAATTGAATCCCCAAACAAAAATGAGAAACTGATGCAGATGATGGAAAAATTGCTAAGTAGATTGATAACGAAGCATCACCCAAAGGGAAGAATGTCGATAGTAGAACTAGCAAACATCACAGCGATCTGCCCAAGTGAGATACAAATATTCGAAGAACCCATGTGAAAGTACATGTGGGGTGCAACATCTGAGACACGACTAAAACAACTGCAAAATCAACCATGGATAACCACAAAGAAAATAATCAAACGCAGATTAGTCAACACCAAGGACGTAAGACAATTACTGAAACAGAAAAACGTGCAACAAGTGATAGATGAGAATATGAAACGTCATGCCAGAGCCCATGATGCACATTTACAAAAATAATTAAAAGAGCCAGTAGAGATATGTGAAATGGTGACAAAAACACAACAGGAAATCATTAAGGAGGAACTACTACTAACCTCATCGCAGTTGTTACTATCCCCAAAGACACAGACAATGATTGATAAAATAAACATTGAAAAGTGGGGAGACACAAGCCAAGATAGCACAATCGAATGGATTGACACCAAAGATGAGTAATTCCTGGTAGAAATAAAAGTAACAAAGAAAAGAAGGAGATAGCAGAAAGAAACTACCAGAGAATAAGGGAACAACAAATGGTCACAATGATGAAATTAATGTTCACCGAAGCATTCACATACACAGAACTAGAAGAACTATTGAAGCCATTCAACCAGATTGTGGTTGACGTCAAATGCATTACATCAAAAATTGACATACAAGAACACATACGAATGAAATTAAGCATGCGGGGACTCACGCAATCATTTTGGGAGACAATCCCAGAAGCAAAAATGAACTACCCCACTACTATCGGCTTAGCAACAGCATCCAATACAACGGGCACTTATGAAGAAATTGAGAGACTCATCAATACGAAAATCTTACTATGTAAGCTGCCAAAAACGATTGCAATACCCATGGTACTGCCAAGATGGAGACTCCCAAAGGAGGTAAAACCAGCAAAAGCATTTCTACACGAATGCAAATCATACGTAAATTCACAATGCAAAGCTGTAGAAATGACAGAATGGGAAGACTACAAGAGAACAAAAAAGATATTGCAAGACAACAACAATAAGGAACGCATTTACATTGAAGGAAACATCTCACCAGATCTATTATA
Organism: Hofstenia miamia; assembly: GCA_900660155.1. Taxonomy (NCBI): domain Eukaryota; kingdom Metazoa; phylum Xenacoelomorpha; order Acoela; family Hofsteniidae; genus Hofstenia; species Hofstenia miamia. The sequence goes on along the minus strand of CABFPE010000209.1, from coordinate 1,194,672 downwards.
TACAAGAGGGAGAGTGATACACATTCAGCTCCAAGAATTAAGAGACAAAATAGAGAAACACCAGCTGTGTGCAGTCATGCTATTTTCGGGAGTTAATGATATTGTATGGACCAATGTTAGGGAACAATGTGGGGACAAAAGTATCACTACTATGATGTAACAAAAAGAGTGGAAATCGTCACTATGATGCGCATTGGAAAAAATAATCCTGGCAACATATCAGAGCAGGAAGTAGTAGATAACATCAGCTTTTTCTATAAAGATGTAGCGAATACGTGCAGCCTATGGAAGGTTTTTACGTTCTTTTATCTGAACACGCAGATGAGACCAGATCTAGCCCGCACATGCAAAGCTGATGCGCAAATGACGCTCCTAATAGCAATAAAAGGCATTTGCTTATACGAAAAATACTTTGAAATCTTCTCACAAAAGATGAATGAATTGCGAGAGATGACACCTATAGCAAAGAATATCAGAGATACTCGATTTCTGAAATATGCAAACACTGTTACCACTGAACGTGAGGCAGTATTAAAAATGTCGAAGCAATCTGAATACCTGATGATAACATAGGAAGATTCTGAGGCGGAGTCACTTATACAAAAAGCAGATAATCTCGTACATGGGGAGTGACCAGTGCTGTCCATAAAGCAAGCTGAGGAGGGCGTGTAGCATCATCCAAAAGGAATAAGCTGCAAACAGAGATTAACGTTGAATGATTAATAGTGATCAGTATTATGTTTGTATAAATGGCATTGAGTACTGCTGGATGTCGAAGGGGAGTGTGCATAATTTGATATTTCCAACCTCACGCCCTTTAATTGGCGATCAGTATCTTCTCCATCCTCATACCCTTTATTTGGTAATCAGATTGAGGAGACCTCCTTCTTATTCTTCTTCATCAGTGTCATATGCTCTGTCATCATACCCTTTAATTGGTAATTGGACTGCGGAGCTCTTCTTCTCACTCTCTGTCTCTTGTTACTGGGCAGTGAATTCTCCATTGTCATGCCCTTTAATTGGCAATCAGATTGCAGAGACCTAGTTTTACTGGTGGAGCTCGTCAATGTTTCTTCTGTCCTCAAGTCCTTTATTTGACGATTGGGTTGTGGGGTTCTCTTCATTCTCACTCTTCTCGATTTCATTGGTGATCATTGTTGTGTCAATTTCATGTTTCCTAAATTCAGTTACTAAATTAATATCCCATATCTTGGGGTCATATTTTGTTTTATTTCTTGCTGCCCTCTGGGGCATTATTCTTCTTTCAAGTTCTGGTTCCCCTTTCTCAGGTCTGTATTCATCCTGGAATTCTTCTTCATACACACTGTCCAAATCGTCCATTTCAGCATATGTACCATCATCAACCTGTATAATTTTAAATTCTGCATTTTTATCAAGAGTCACTTGTTCTATATTTACTGTTGCAAGTTTTAGATTTTGAAAATGTAATATTCATCCGTCATTCAATTTATAGTTATTATTGGGTAGTGTTTGTGTAATTGTGAATGGCCTGGCCACTGTGTTTTAAGTTTTCTTACCTGATTCACGTCTTGTGTTCTCATTAGAGTGTATGCGTAAACCTTGTCCCCTACCCTGTGTGGTTCACCATATATCTTTTTATTGAAGTTCCTTTCTTGCCTTATCGCCGATTTCTTTGTGTTATAGCACATGGCTTTGTGGATTCCAGTTATTTGGTCTTTAATTTTTCTTATGTAATCATTATCTGGCTTTTTGGAGTACGTGTGATATTGCATTGATATCAGCATTGACGCTTCTCTACTGTACATAGCCTTGTATGGCGTCATCCCCATTGTCGAGTGTACCAATGTATTATAGAAATATTCGACTATTTCCAATATTTCTCTCCAGTCTCTGCCTCCAATTCTTGAAGTTAATACTCTTATTAGTTTAATCATTGTTCTATTTAATCTTTCCACTGCCCCATTCGCTTGTGGATGGTATGCGGTTGTCTTTTCTGTTAGTATTTCCATCAGTTTAGTCATCTCTTCAAACAATTTACTTTTGAATTGTATGCCCCTATCAGATATTATTGTTTGCATTGGTCCGAATTTTAGAATCCACTCCTTCATGATCTTGTCTGCTACTACTTTTGCCGTTGTTGAATCTAATGGTATCATTTGAGTGTATTTCATAAAATTATCAACTAAGACCAATATATACTGATAACCCTTGTCATCTTGGGATAATTTCTCTAAGTCTACATGGACAATTTCGTTGGGTGCTGTTGCCATAATTTTTTCAAGCAGAGCGGTTTGTACCGGGAAATGGCTCTTATTATTTATAAGACATCTATTGCATTTGTTAATGACATCTTCTACAGTTCTTCGAATACTCGTCATTATAAACCGAGCGTTAAAGGTATTCTCTGTTTGTATTATACCTAAATGTCCATTTTCATGTATCTTTCAAACTAATTCCCTTTTGTAATATTCAGGGATTGCTATTCTTAGCGTCTTTCCTTCTATATACAAAAGTCCATTTCTGTTTAACTTCCACTTATATCTCTGAAAGTAACTTTTAGCTTCTTTTCCCAGTGACCACTCATCATTGTTCATTTTGTCTCTTATGTCTTTCAATATGATATCAATTTTTTGTTTTTCAATTATGTCTTTTTCGGCTATTTTTTCCTTAATTATTATTGGCATTATTGCATTACCTTTCTTATCCGTGTTAATATCAGGTAGTTTGGCGTACTCATTGTGTGACATGAACTGAAATTGTTTCTTTTCGCCATCTACTTTTTCCAGATCTCTTTGATATTCTGGCAATGCTGTCCAAAAATCTGCATTCTTGTGTAACGTTCCTTTTCGATGTTCTATCGTAAATTTAAACTCATTTAAGTATTCAATCCATCGTGATACAATTGACGATTTATCCCCTGAAAACTTTTTAAGCCACACTAATCCACTATTATCGGTCCTTACTTTAAACGTTTGTCCTATTAAAAAATAACGAAATTTCTTTATGCTTTCAACTAGCGCCAACATTTCCAATTTGGTCGAACCATAATTTTCCTCACTCTGTTTTAGTTTACGACTAAAAAATTGTATGGGCACTTCTTTACCATCCTTTATCTGACCTAGGCACGCCCCTATCGCGACGTTGCTTGCGTCACAGTCGAGGATGAATTCCTTATCATAGTCCAGTGTATTCAGTGATGGCATTCTGCTCAATTCATCTTTTATGTTAGCTAACTGATCCTGTTCTCTCCATGTCCAATCAAAAATTTTATTCTTTTTAAGCAATTCTGTCATCTTGCCAGTTTTATGAGCCACATTGGATATAAATGAACCATAATAATTTATAAAACCCATAATCTGCTGTAAATCCTTTTTTGTTTTCGGACTACTAATGTTTTGAATCATCTCTCTCGCATTATTCTTCATTCGTATTTCACCTTTTCGAATTTGTCTCCCCAGGAATACAACTTGTTCTTTTAGAATTTCACACTTCTTTCCATTAACACGTAGACCTGCCTTATACAGGATGTTCAGTGTTCTGTCCAGCTTCTCAAAGTGTTCTTCAATTGTGTCACTTGCTATCAATATATCATCTATATATGCACTTATCCCTTTTTCAACTTGTTTGTTGTTCTGTTTCAAAACTTTCGTCACATATCTTTGAAATGTAGCTGGGGCGTTACATAACCCAAAAGCCATATACATCCATTCGAACAGCCCATACGGCGTTATAAATGCTGTTTTTTCAATATCCGCAGGCTCCATTGGCACTTGCCAGTATGCTTTACAGAGATCTATACATGTGTAATACTTATTTTTACTAGCTTCGTATATAATATCTTCTATCCTCGGGAGTGGATAGGCGTCTTTCTTTGTGATATCATTAAGTTTCCGGAAATCTATACAGAGTCTGTATTTCTCACCTTGTTTCACAAAGACCGTGGGCGCAGCATAAGGACTCTCGCTTGGCCTTATTATCTTGTTATCGATTAGTTCGTTCAATATGGTGTTATAATGTTCTTTCAAGTGTTCAGGAACTCTTCTGCACGGCAATCTTATTGGTTCTTCAGTTGTGGTTATTATTTTGTGCGTTTCTCCAACTGCCTTTCCCACACTTATCTCACCATAATTAAATATTTTTGCGTGTCTTTTTAGTATCATTACCAGCTGCTTTCTTTCCTCCACACTCAGGTGTCGATACTCTTCCTCTGTTATTTCCGGTATTTGATACTCAGCGTTTTCTTCTTGTATTATATTAATTGCTTTATTTACCATCATTTTTTCGGTCTTCACTTTTTTTCCTTTTAACTTCAGGGTATCCTTTCTTATGTTAACCACATGATTAGTTGCATTTAACATTGGTATCATTCCTTTACCTTCTTTTACTACGCACAAACTTGATGGAATCAATACTTTTTTCGTGTTGATCCCTTTTTGATCATATATCATAACTTCAGCCATTATGTGGTTTTCTGTCTCTATCTGACACATTTTCCAGTTGTTCGGTAGAATTTTTATATCTTCCTTTAACCAAAATTCTATGGTTTCTGTGCCCTGCTCTTCTTTGCAAGTTGTTACTATTTCTTCTTGGACTGATATAGTTTTGTTCGTGTAATTGATGATGCACTTATTATTCATCAGAAAGTCATTTCCCAGTATCACCTCATAGGGTAGTGAATTTTTTTCTGTATCTATGACCGTAAATGTTTGCAAAAACGTGGTATTAGCGATCCTCATCAGTACTTCCAATAATTTACCTTTAGTATCAATATAGTCTCCCGATGCATTTAGTAATCTGCTCTTTTCACTTTCCAATCTTCTATTATCAAATCCTATTTTCGCCGCACATTCATCAGTAATAATTGATATTACTGCTCCCGTATCTATAGTTGCTTTGACCATCACTCCGTTTATTACAACTGTAATTGTATTAGTCTTGATTAGGTCTGTTACGATTAACACGGGTGCACGGTTTACCAGAGGCGGTGCTCCCTCTAATTTAAAGTATCATCTTTTGTTTCTTCTGTTTGTTCCAATTCGTCTTCATCATCTAATAGGTCTTCCTCATCAAAATATGCTTCTTCCTCCTCAATAAAGTTAATCTGTCGTTTACAATATTTCTTAGTATGACCTTTCTTTCCACACGCCTGGCATTTTAGATCTTTTCTATTTATGCGTTTTACCATTCCATCTTTCAGCTTTATCTTGATGATCTCGTCCTTTGGTTTTCCATCATCCTCTTTTCTAGTTTTATTTGTTCCACTTACCATTGCTGGTATCACTTTCGTTGTCGACGATTTTTCGTTAATTTGGGCATTGTTTTCCATCATGACTTGTATTCCCAGACCTTTCCTTATCATTCTTTCCAGGGAGTAGTCAGCGTCACATTTGATTTCGAACTGTTGTCGAATTGGTTCTGGTAATCCTTTGCATATGTGAGAAAACAAATCATATTTGGAATACGTGCTCTCTCTTGAACTTAACTTCAATAGTCTCTCCACCTGTGACATATAGTTCCGCAAATCTTCTCGTTTATTCATTTTTAGACTGTTTAATAACATATGATATTGACTTTTGAAACTTTCATCATCATAATATTGCTGATACTCTCTGATTAGTTTTTTATAATCTGATTTGGTTTCTAAGTCCAACACCAAATAATGCTGGTAAGCTGCTCCTCCTAAATATAAAGGGAATCTTGCTGCTGCCTGCTTTTGTATCACTTTCCTTTCTTTCATACTCATTTCAAACATTTGAATCCATTCTTTGAATGTAGGCGAATAGCTATCCACTCTCCCCGTAAATTTCGGGAGTATTGCTTTACATGCTGGTGTCTCACTATCTTCTTCTTCCGACAGTATTGTTTCTTCATATATCGGCTTTATTTCCGTCGTACTTTTACATTTCTCCTTAACTTGTTTTGTTATATTTACAACTAACTTTTCAATAAATTCGTCTTCTGTTTGACAATTTTTGTATATTTCAGCTTGTCCTTCCTCCATTGGTACGCTTCCAATTAACTTTTCCGGTTCTTGAATTATTGTGTTTTTTATTACTTTGACACTATTTTTCTCTTCCTCTGCCGTTTCTTCTTTCGTTAATGACGTTAATCGAATTTTATCCTTCAAATCATCTATTTGAAGTTGCTTTAAAATGTTGTCTTCTCTTAGGTTAACATTCTCCTCATGCATTTGAGTCATCATTTTTTGTAGATTCTCACTTTGCATCTTTATCTCCTTGTTTGCCTCTACCAACTTTTCGATTTGTTTTTGAAACATGTTCCTTTGCTCTGTTAACCTTGAGCTAGTGTCTTGTGTAATTTCTTCGATTCGTTTATCCTTTTTAGCATTTGCTAATTCTATTTCAAACATCCTTTGAGTTAAGTTTTCTATTTGTAACATCAACTCACGTCTTTCATTGTTATTATTTTCTATTATTTTCATTAATTCGGTTGTTGAAAATTCTGCATCTTCTTTTTCTCATTGCAAGACTATCTCTGTTGGGGAATTTTGACTCTCAGGGGATGTATTAACAATCGCTGGGGTTGTTTGATTTTGGGGTGTCCTCTGCGTTTTGGCTTTAGCCCTTTGCTTCTTTCTTGAATTTACCATTTTCATAATTACTAGAGGCAATTGTATAATGGTGTCCTTCACCAGTGTCATGTACTATGGTTACTACTGCTCGTCATCTTCTTGCTTGTTTACTTGTATGAGCGAGAAGAAACAACTATCTTAACCCACTCATTGTGATAATTCTTGTTCGTAACATTTCGTACTCTTTCGTTAACTATTACACCATTTGCATTTCTCTCCTTCGTGCACGCTCTTCAAGCGCCTGTCACGGTCGCCATGTAGAATCATGCCAATCCACTGTGAGTGTGTTATTTAGAGAAAACTATTACTTTTCTTAGATTACACATTAAGCAGAGTTGACACTTTTCCGATTTCTCTCCTTTATAATAAGTGTGCAGTTTATTAAACTAATTTAATATGCAAGAGCCCTTTTAGCTATTTAATTCACTCAAACTTATTTAGATAAAGCAGAGATACTGGAAGACAGGATCGACACTTGAAGGTAGACATGCATATCCAGGAACACCTACATCAGCTGCATCTTACCAATGGAGCCATTGCTGTGAGGTAGAAACCAACAAAGGAATTGTTATGTGAATAGCAAACTCAGTGTGATGGGATTTGCAACTACTTAAGAATTTAGTGCATTGATTGTTTTTGTTATTATGAATTTGTGTAAGAAACGAAGTAATGCAACCAAGATGCTGGAATAGCTTATTATGAAGCCTTACATGTAATAACCCTACATATATAGAAATAAATAATAGCCCTCGATACATGTAAACAATCAATGCCGCCTGCAGAAAAATATAAACAGAAGTCGGCCAGAGGTCTACCATACGAAACAATGAGCAACTTGCTGTGACTATTAAATAAGCTATACGTAATAGAATATAAAGATACAATCTAAATAACCATCTAAATGTAAATACTATTAAATCATCAATCATCATGTAACGTAATAAATAACTGAAGTTCATCAATGAGAGAGTTAACATGTAAAACATAATAGCTGCGATCATAATAACAGACAAGCAGTGACAACTAGGAAAGCTATAATGATAAAAAACTCCTACACCTATCCGTAACCTAAGAGCACACAAGGTAACTACAGCTGTCGCCCTCCCCACTGTGGAATAGCTATTAGGAGGCTGCTCCAGCATACCTTTAACTGGATGTGGGAACCACCATACAATTACCCTAGCTTGTAAACCTTTAGCTTTCCATCATAATATAAGATAACCTGACAAGAGAAAATAAATCCAATGTAGATTTGCTCATCATTAATTACATCACTTCAAGTATATTTATAGCACTTAGTAATAAACAACTAAATACTCAACTAGTACCTGTTAATCATTCTTGTTTACAGTTTTTCCCTCGTTTAATATTTCTGCTACGATTATGCAATGTCAGCGTTAATTTGACTACACTGTTTGACCATCTTTCGTTTTGTCAAAATTCTGTTGAGCATAATTTTAAATATAATTGCACAAAACGTTTACAAAATGAAATAATCAATCCTATCATGTTTTTACATTTTAATCATTATAATCATTATCAATATTTTTAGTCTTTGTTTCATTCATCCTTTCCTCTCATCTTGACCACACATGATAGTTTTGATGGATTATGTCACACTCTATTTATACTCTAAATAACTTTAGTACCTGTTGATTTTGACATTTAAGCAAAAGTAGACAGTTCTGGCTATCTATCTAAAAATAATGAGAAGCAACTTCACCCTCTTTGTTTGTCAAATTATGTAATCAGCAAGTACATGAATACATAATTTATTTTATAAAATTTTGTTAGTTAATTCAACACAACAAGTTGCTAATTAATCATTATCATTTTTCCTTCTTCTTTTTCTTTGATCTTAGTTTCAGCAGCATTTGTGGTGGATTACACACACATTCCTTAAAAAAATTTTTGTAAACCAAAGTCAAGATAAACACAATTAATTGCTTATAAAATCAAATTGTAAAAATATTTTCAAATTATAATAACATGATTAAATTGATAAATTAATTATATGAAATATTAGAAAAGAATGGATATCCACATAAATTGACCAAGCTCTCACTTCAAAGTCTATTGAATGTAACTAATTAAATGACGAAGCTAAATTCCAATATATTGGAAACTACCATATTTTAAATATCATCACAATCTCTTAGAAGCTTAGATTAAGATCATTATTGCACAATTAAAATTAACAAAGTTAACACCAATTTTGCAATGAAAGATAATGACAGATTTTATTAAGAACAAAGATCCTACCAAAAAAATGCTGATTTCCTCACTTTTCTATAAATATAATTGTGAAGAATGCAATATTTCTTACATCAGAGAAACTAAGCACCATTTTGTATCTAGCATCAATGAGCATCTCTCAAAGATTCAAATGTTAAAATGTAGCATCATCCAAATCAACAATGATGCTAACATCAAATCAGAAAGAGAATAAGATTGAAGAAGAATTATGATTAGCAATATTATAAATTATTAGATCAGTTAGATTAATTTGTATCATGCAACCAAGAAGCAATAAGTGTCAACTTTAAGAGATTAGTGTCTGTTGATGACAATACTTTTGACAAAACGAGGGGGCGAAATCACTTCCATTATTTTTAGCTGCCATATTGGCAGACAATAGTTCAAATTTGAAATCAACAGGTACTTTTCTGAATTTGCTATAAATAGATTTGAAACCTTGTAAGCAATTGATAAAGAATTTTATTCAGAATTCTTATTTTGTTTTGTTAATATGGTTTGATTAGTTATTACAATGTCAAGCTAAACAAGTGGTATTTAGTAATGGTCTTGATCCATCATTGAGATTGATTCTAGGGTCTTTGTTCCAGACCATGAAAAGGCACTTAGGTTAGGCATATGGGTTTTTCTCTCAGTTGGCTGACTACTGATCATTTAATACATGTATTAAAATAAATGAATTCAAAATATGGTTGGATGACTGAAACCTAGGTAATATATTATTACTATTTCAGATCCAAATTATTGACTATAAAGTGACCAATAGAATGACCTAACATGTACTAATTAATAAATGTAGGTTAGGAAGCTGCTCAATATTAAGCTATTCATTAAAGCCAATATATTTTGGTAATGGCTACATGTAATATTAATTAATCAGCTAGTAACAAGTCTGGTTGCACATTTATGAAACACTTTTACAAAATAGAGGCTAAGTCGAATTGTGTCTTTTCTTGAGTATGCACCAAGCTAGGATAAGGTACACATAAGTTGCATTGCTGAGCTGAGTGATGGAACTCAACCAAATGGATCATTGATGGAATGGTGAAACTGGATGTGGAGATCCACTTTGGGCAGATGCTCATTATTGGTCTTTGGAGAGATTGCTGTATTGCTTTGTCACCTAAATAGTGAATAGTAAATCTAGGTAAGTTATGTTAACAGAAGTAAATGAAAGCTAAAGCGTGTCTAGTTAGTAAATCCCTACCCACAAGAGATACAACTAATGCTATATAGTAATCAATATGCTAAGAAGAAGCCAAGAAAATGAAGCACTTCTGAGGAATGAGATAGAACAATTGCCAAACAAAGTCAAGCAGATGGAACAACAAAACAAAACCATTCTGAGTGAAATTAAGCTAAATATGGAAATGTGACTAGACAAGCAAAGCAAACAATTACAAAATGAAATCAAAATTCTCACACACCAACTATCCAGATCAAACAAAAGATTCTTAGAGCAAAATCAACAATGGCAAGAAAAAAACAAACAGACAGTTAATAGAGGACAATGATTTACAAGCAGGAGAACTGGAGCAACTAAAGGACAAACTAAGATTGCTACAGCTAACTGAAGAAGAAAACCAAGGGAGCATATGGACCCACGAGGTAGAATTTCATTCAAGGAAGGAGAGTGAATTGCAAGCACTGCACATGCCAGCTAACAAAGAAGTAATATATGAAGAATTTGTTGAAGACAGATGCCGAGAAATTATAAATGAGATTACAAAAGCAGTAACCACACAACTACAAGAGGAAGACGCAATAAAGAATCACAATAAACTCAAGTACAAAAATTCGATTCTACCACAACTACCAATCAATGACACAATACCTTGCAAGGCGACACTACCAAAGTTCAATGGACCAATAGATGGCTACAATTGTTGAATGGTTGCAGATGTTTGAGTTAACAATGGCAGAACAAAAAGTAGGCCAGCAAGCAGCAGTAGCAAGACTTCCGTTTTATTTGACAGGCGCAGCTTCTCAACATTACCTGCTGTTGGATGCGGAAATGAAAAGGAATTATGAAGTACTCATTGGAGACTTCATAAAGTTATATGAAAATGAGAGTTTCAAAAATCAATATTGAATAATTTTTAATGAAACCGAGGATATTTGAAACTATATCCAGCAAGTTGAACGTCCATTAATGCTGAGCTCAAGGGAAAACAGATATTCCAAATACAATCTATTCTCGCATATCTGCAAAGGAATGCCAGAAAGCATCAGGACACAGTTCAAAATAAAGTGTGACATAGATGACAAGCTAGAAAGAATGATCCAAAAGGCAGTTGATATACAGGCAACCATCAAAAACAATTCACGGATATACAAGAAAGCTGCTGTGTGGCTTCATCACCTAAATAGTGAATAGTAAATCTAGTTATGTTATGTTAACAGAAGTAAGCAAAAGCTAAACAGTATCTAGTTAGTAAATCCCTATCTGCAAGAGATACGACTAATGTTATATAGTAACAGAGGATAAACAATACTAATGCCTGGTAGAGGATGTTACAGAAATATATATACATCACCATTATTTTTATTTGGCCCACTGAAATATTTTATAATTTTATAAATCTACATGATGGGTAGCATTTCACGAATACATATACATAGATAGAAAAATAGAATCAATAAATATAAAAACAAAACAAGCTCAAGCAAAGCTAAATAGAACATTTGAAATATTATTTGTAAAAAATTAATCTGGTAATTATTTAAATACCTATTTCCTTAAAATCTCTTAATTATTCATAGTCTGCATTTAAATTCAAAGATTAAAGTGAGGTACTTATTTAGGATATAACTAAGATTGAAAAGCTTTCAAACTTCACTTTGGCAGACCAGGTAGTTACAAATATATAGTTTTAATTAGGATCAACACTACAATAACACTGTTTTTAGTAAGTTTAGTATGACACAAATCTTAGGGAGATGAGTCAGGTGAGGATGCTTTGATTTGGCTTTTCAGGATAAAGCAGGTTATTTCAGGTTTCAAGTTTGGATTAAATAGTCGCAAATCAGGTCCAGGTAAAGACAAGATCAGAATAAGTTTTGACAGCATCCATGTTGCTTGATGGAAATTATATCACTTTTTTATTAAATTTGGAAAAGTTTGTATTAGAGTACTGTAGCATATTCCAAGAGAAAGCAAGTCAAAACTAAGATTGAAAACAAAGTTAAAAAACGTTAAACTCTGCTTTATCATTTAATAGAATTAGCCACCTCACGTGATTTGAATAATTGTTAAGAAAATATCTCCTGCTAGTACTTTTTGCAAAATCACAGCAGAAAGTTTGCTTCACGTTTATTTTAGTTAGCAACCCACAACCATGCAGAAATTCTATGTGCACTTGCAGAAATCTAATAGCCACAGGTACTTGCTTGCAGAATAAATGTGTTTGTAATTATTTTATATAAATAGGAATGAAGCAAAATATTTTAAATGATGAAATAAATTCTTGAGAATTTCACTTATTGTGTCTGAATAGTTTGAATTATATTTAAATATCAAGCTAAGCAGTTCATGCAGTGTAGTGATCATGAAGCTATTACAAAGGGAGTAATGATGATTTTATTCTTTGATCAGTCCCTGCATTTAGGTTAAGGTTATGCATAGTGTAACATAATTGTAATCTTAGCATATGTGGTCAAATTGAGAAAAAAGAAAGAAGAAACCAAGACTGAATATTGAAATAAAATATTAATTGTAAAAACATATGCATAAGATTAATTAGTTATTTTTGTAAATTTATAGTGCAGTAATTTTTTGATATTAATTAATTTGGCGAAACGGCACTAGACTAGATCGCTACTGCTAATTAAGTCAGAATTGCGTAATTGGCAGACGAACAGAAATTTAAACGTTTGGAATTGTAAACAAGTGGAATTAGCAGAATTAACAGGTACTGGTTAAATATTTGATTGTTGTTAATTCTTTTACTATAAAAAGTGTGTAATCAATCATTTTGTTGATGAATCTAATTTATTGGATTTACTTTGCGTTTTTGTATCAGGTTATTTTACTTAATACAATGGAAAGCTAAACGTTCGAGCTCTCGGGTATTCAAGACGGTGGTTCACAGATCCAGTTAACGGGTGAAGTGTATAGCTGGTGCTTACCCGAGAAGCTCTTAGGTTAGGTGTAGGAATAGGGGCTTTTACTCGTATTAGCTTTCCTATCGTTCGTTGTTCATATTACAACTATTATTACATCATGTTATTACATCTGTTTACATCAAGGAAATTATGGAATCACAAGATCTCTTTGCATTATCTTGGATGTCGTTTATCACGTATAATTTTTGGTAGACTGACTGACTATCAATTAATCCCTCTTGCTGTGACCATATTGATTGTTCACATGTATTTCAGGTCAGCATGTATCTATTTATATGTAAGGTTATTATATGTATGAACTCATAACAAGCTATTGCACCCCGGTTGCGAGATCTCTTTATTAAACGACCCCGTTGATAACAAGAACAATCAATACACTAAATTAATAAGGTATCAAGCATTATCACTATTGTCCTTCCGCACACATTTCCATTACACTGAGTCATTCGAATTGTGGTTGGTATCTCTATCAATGTGTTGGCTTCGTATGGAAATACTCGTTATAGCGTAATTCTTCAATTCCTCTTTTGTGCTTTGTTGCAGGTCGGGTAGCGTACCCTGTACTTTGTACAGTCTGTCTCGTGTCTTGGATCTAAAACAACAGTCATTAGTTTCGCATCAGTATTAGTTGATGAGATAATAAGTCAATTGTATAACGGCTAAAGCAATAGAACAGAAAGAAGAGAGACAGATACTGGAGTCTGTCACCTACCATACTACATAAGGAGGAAGCAATTGTCATAGCAGCTCCTAAATTAGTTCAGACTTACTAGTATGAAGGTTGGCGAGATTCTACAATAGGGTGTTTTTACATCATGCTTAGCTGGCTATCATTCACTCTCATTGCATGTAGTAACAAATATGAGATCTGGTTAGCCACTCTAAGTAGTTTAGCTATCTTATTTTAGATCTAAATTTGATTATAGTAGGAGACCATAAGAGACTGATAATGACAGTTATTGATTGTGCTATTTTAAATTGTAGGTTATGAAGCTGCACTTTTATTGATCATTTAGTATAATTAGTTTTTATCTTGCCACAGCTAGTGTCATACTATGTCTGCTCTTTTTATTATTTAAATGTAGGGTAGAAAGCTGCTCTCATCTATTACCTAATTTTAAATGTTTGTATAGCAGCTAGTGCCAAGTTGTAATACTCATTATGGTTACTATTGTTAACACAATATAGAATGAGAAGTAAGTCAAATAGTGACTGGTTTTATTATCACTGATAATTAGGGCACACATAATCAATTTCGTCTTCTTGAGCTTGAGCAGATTAGTGAGAGCATGGAATTGGAACAATGGATGGATCATTGGTGACTGGATCCAGCTTTGGGCTGATGCCCACGTCAAACTGGAATATTTTAGAGCTACCTAAATAGTAGTTGTTATGTTGCAGGAATCTAATAATAGTTAAGTTCTAAAGTACTGTAAAGACTTACTAGTTTTGAAGATAGACGTCGCCCACATCTGGGAACCTGTAGACATGTTGGGTTTTAATCACTGCTATGAATAGCATATCTCATCCTGGGTGATGATTCTACAGTACTTTGCCTAATTTCTTTCCTACATTACATACTTGAAATAAGTTATAGGCAGTCAATGAAAATGATAAATGGATGACAACAGTATATGATTACAGTAATTTTCTATTCAAAATCAATTACAAGTACTGTGCTTATTTATGATTTGCTTTCAGCTAATTAAAAGGTTAATCTGTTTATCCAATTCCAAGTTTTCTCCACATACGAATTTTACTGGTATTATATCATTGGTATTTATTGAATGCCTTCTTATATAATATCAATAAGTTACTGGAGTGAATGACTGATTCAAGTCAGAAAAAAAATTATTTCAACATAGTAATTTTCTGGTTTTTAGAATATGTAATTCCTTAATTAAAACCAATGCCTATATTCAGGTATAGTTTACAATAAGTGGGGGAAATACAATTCAAAAGAAAGGATGTTGCTTCTATGACATCCCTTTCTCAAGAGGCATCAGGATTAAACAGTCTTAAATTAGGTAAAGTCTGATATTGATCAAGTCAGGTGAGAACATTTCTGAAGTTCAGAAGAAATTATTTATAGCTTTAGCATTATTATAATTTAGTACTAAATTATTTTGACAACATTTTTGCAATAAATGTAGTTTAAATGGTATTTTAAACATTGCTTTGATAATACTAAAAACAGACTTACAATACAGCATTAAATTTTATGCAAGTGATATTTGATTGGCTTGAGGTTATGCATGATTTCTAAGGAAAATCCTTATAGCATACATCCTCACTCCAAATATCACAACAGTGCAGACAGTGGAAAATCAAATTTTATCTAGCATGAATAGTGAGAAAATCTCCATTAGAATTATATAACCCACTGTTGTTGGTCATATTTACTGCATTACAACTCACATTCGCATATGTATAGCACAGGCATAAAAAATTAAGCATTTCCCAACAAATACATTAAATTGTAGCATTCTTTTCAAAATTACAACCCATGAAGCAAGGGTCCTATATTTAGGCAAAAGTAAATTATTGGATATTTTTTCCACAAGATAAATTATTTTCTGAATATTGCTAATTTGAAGAAAGATATTTCTGGAATAAATTTTTGTGAGGTCATGGATATTTATCTCCACTTTCATCTAACTTTACTAGTATTATGTCAATGGTATTTACCAAATGCCCTTACATAATATCAACAAGTTACTAGAGTGGATGACTGATTCAAGAGAAAAATTCATTCAACAAATAAATTTTGTGGTTTTTAGAATATGGTAATTCCTAAATTAAAACCAATGCTTCATATTCAGGTAGAGTTCATGGCAAATGGGGGAAATAGAATTAAAAAAAATGATGTTGTTTTTAGGACATCCCTTCCTCAAGGGAAATCAGGATTAAGGAGGCTTAAGTTAGCTAAGGTCTCATATTGTACAGGTCAGGTCAGAACTTCTCTGAAATGCAGGTGAACTCATCTCTTATTTTTAGTATCACTATAATATAGTACCAAACAAAATTTTGACATTTTTGTAATAAATTTATTTGAAATGTTATTTTAAGTTTAGCTTTGATAATACTAAAAGCTGTCTTACTATACAGCATTCAATTTTGTGCAAATGATATTTGATTGGACTGAGGTTCTCGCCTGATTTCTAAGAAAAATTTTTATAGTATATATCCTCACTCCAAAAATCAAAACAGTGCAGACAGTAGAAAATCAAACTTTTAACTAGCTTGACTAGTTAGAAAACCTACATCAGAATTGTATCCTTATAATACTGTGGGTGTTATTTACTGCATTGCTACTCACATTAACATATGTACAGCACAGGCACGAAAAAATCAAAATTTCTTCATCAAATACATTAAATTTTACCATTCTTTTCAAAATAACAAGTCATTGAGCAAGAGTGCGCAATTACTATCACTGTGTTTGATGAAAAAATAGATTATGGAATTTTTTGTCCACAAAGTAAATAAATGATTTTATAGATATTGCTAATTTTAAAGAAAATATTTCTGTAAGAAATTTTATTTGAAGTAATGTAATTGGGGATTTCATAACCCAGAATTATTGATGAGTCAGGTCTGAATATTCCAATCAGGTCCATCAGTTCAGTTTAAGTTGAATGCACTACAAATCAGTTTGAGGAAAAAATTGCATCAGTATTAGGGTTAACAGATTGAAAACATTTCGTTAACACAGTACAGTTTTGTACCAGTACTTTGTTTTTCTGCTTTTCTTCACTACATACATTATATGTATCATAATTTGTCAAAAAGAGTATGAAATTGGCTTCCAGTTAATGGTATTGAATGCTGGTATTTAAATCAAGGACAACTTAAATAATATCAACATATTGCTATAGTTGTATAAATTGGTTTAATTTAAGAAATATATATTACAATATTTTCTATCCCAATAAGATATTAATACTAAAACTCATATATGCAGTGAAATAATGTTTAAAATAAAAATAGAAATATAAAAGCCATTCCTCTACTTGGACATCAGGGTTAATCAGGCTTAAACCAGGTCATGTTTTGTCAAGTCTGAAGTGTGGATGAACTCATCTCTCTTCAGTATGTCTTCCTTGTCTTAAAGAATATGTGACTCTCCAGATTGGTTTAAGTTAAATCCCTGACCATATATCATGACCCTGACTTCATTGCCATTACTGAATCTTGGCTCAGTCCCAATTCTATAGATGACAGTTACCTCAACATACCCAACTATAAGCAACTGATAAGGTGTGAACATTTTGTTAGAGTACGTGGTGGAGTTTGCATTTTTGTATATAATTGAGTTGGAGAATACAAGACTGTATCCTTTCAAAATTTGACCATTGATGTTGACTTGATTGCTGTAACCATTGTTGATACAATCTATGCATATATTTATATTCCTTCCTAATTGTTTCAATCTGATAATGCTGCAGCATTTTTTTTATTTGCAAATATTTAGTTGGCAAGTTTGATGATTTGTTATTTGGATGTATATTGTTTGTAGTTCTCTGTGGTGATTTCAATGCAAACGTTTATAAATTTGCAATTGTCAAGGCTATGTAACAACCCCAATTTGGTATTATCAAAAGCCCGACATATGGATAAGTCAAATTGATCACATTCTAATTTCTGAAACTTCTAAATGCTTACATATTGCTAAGCTTCATGCACCTGTAGAAAATGTCAGCATAAGCTTTGTTTTGTAAATCAAAAAATACCCACTTATTTTGGAAATACTCATAAAATATATGGCCTTTGTTCAAATCTTATAGAGGACTTTTTGAAAAATGGCGTTGCCCTATTTTTACGCCTGCGTATAAACTTTCTGATATTAATGAAAATTTTAAGATGCTAAATGATATTATTCAAAAAGCACTTTCTGATATTCTTTTTGAGTATGAATACATGAAGGACACCAAACCTGTTTGAATGACACCTGTAGTAAATCTACTTATCACAAACGTGATGAGGTTCGTAGCTTGAATGATAATTTGATTGTTGCACACTATACCAGTAAAATTGAAATAGTCAGAAAATGTAAAAACGCCATTCTTAGATATAAACACACTAGCTGTGAACTTTGATCTATTGTTAGAGATATGTCTGGAAAGAAATGTATTACACAGGAATGTTCCAAAATAATAACCGCCTTTTTTACAGTAACTACAACATATATTGCGTATCAGTATTCCTGCAGCTGCTTGAAATCTTTGTCCTGAAATCTATTAGAAGTCATTATTAATAATATTGGGTATCAGGCAGCATGCATGCCAGTTAAAATCATCAACCACCACAGCATTTGTAAAAATTCTTTATGACATAACAAAAAATTTGAATTGCCAAATTGCACCAGTATAATATTTCACAGATTGGACATGTCTAAGGAGTTTTATACAGTATCTCATTATGGTTTTTTGGAGAAACTGTCCAACATGCGTAATTCCTTGAGGCTTCTAGATATGGCTTTGCAGTTATTGATTGACAGAAACATTGAAATCAAAAGTGACTTGAATTTAAATAAACCACGTCTACTAAAAAATGGAATACCACAAGTATCAGACATGGGTCCTTTACTATTTATACTTTATACTGCCAATCTTGTTCCCTATCACAGTTTAAACAAAATCAGTAAATTTGTGAATGATCTCACAGCAATTTTTCCCATGAATTATGGCATATAATGCCACACTGAGCTTTCTACAGCTACTAGGTGGTGCACTACTAATTGCATAATCCTTAACTTGAGGAAATCCAAGGAACTTGTTATTTCTAAGAAGAAGTTGCACCTTGATGTACATTTTTGGTTTACTTCAAGTTTCCAAACTCAAACTCTTGGGTATGACAAAAAGTGAAGACCTGAAATGGAATTTGCACGTGAATACCATCACAAAAGTGCTTCCACACAGAATTTTTCTTAAGTCTCTAAACAAACTACACCTCACACACTTGCAGCAAAAGTCACTCTATTACGGTTTGTTTGACTCAGTGTTGACTTATGCTAGTCCAGTATTTGCATATTTATATTCTTATTTTAATGCTGAGATCAATAAGGTGATTTGTTGTGTTAAGAGGGTACTTTAATCTCTAAAAGATCTACCAAGTGCACAGGAATAGTGAGATATGATGGCTGTGAAATTATTCAAGAGTGGTTCAGAACCCGGTCATGTACTACACTCCATGATTCCTCAAAAACACAAAGCATTACAAAATGAACATGACACAACAACAGCGGCAATTCCTTCCTTACACCTCAAAAATTATAAATTAAATCGTTATTCATACTTTTAACTGATGGTCCTTTTTTGAATCATTTCATTTTATGTTTGCTGAAATTTATTAAATCTACGATTCTACTACTACTACTACTACTAATTAGCAAAAAATATTACAAAGTCTAGGTCTATATTTTGAGGAAAGCATGCAACAAAATGTACAACAATGAATTGCTGGACACATACATACTCTCTGTGAATTGCAAGTATTTTTCATGTATCTGTCTTAAATTCTATGTCATTAATAGAAGTTATGCACCCTAAATATAGCAAAAACTATTATATAAGATAACTAGCCACCCACACAGCCAACCACTGATGGACCAGTGGCAAAAGTTGTGGGCAAACGGTTGATTTGGCAGCTCATGCACTATTGGACCACTGGTGGTCCCCAGTGGTTCCTGGTGATCAAGCAGTGGCCCAGGGGTGGTTAATTGGAGGCACATAGATGGTACAGTAGTGACTCACTTGGTGGAGAAATAGGTTGCTGACATGATCTGCTTATATATACATACACCTCATAGGAGGGTGAAATTTGCTTAAAAACGTGAATTACAATATCTCTAAATATCAAAACATAGTATATGATGAAGAGAAAATTTGCTAATTGATTTGTGATAATCGTTTGTGTAATTTGAATGTTCATAAAATGATAAATTACAGAAGTTAAAATCAGTAACATACTTCAATAAAAATTACAATGTTGTACTATTGTATTCTTTATCATTCAAAAATTTCACGGTCTGTTTTATGAAATTACATAATGGCACATTTAAGTCTGAATTATTTATTGCTTATGAAATATTTTTCCGAATATTTGTAATTTCAATTTAAGTTCCATGCTGCAAATCATGTAATCAAATCTTCAGATATATAACACTGAAGAAATATAAAACTCACTGTGGTAGATTGCACTGGCTTGAAAATTACCACGGTTTCCATATAATCTAAATTTATGAACTTAGCAACTTAAAATGTAATAATGTTTTTCTGTCAAACATGCTTTTCTTAAAATTAAAAATTCTATAAATACTTAACGTTATAATTTCTTAAAATAGTTATATTGGTAATTTAATATTTATTTATCAGCAAATTCTCAAGGTCCTTCCTTTGACAGACGGTGCTACCGCATGCTTAGTCACCATGGTATACCAAAATGACCATTTTCTTTACTGATACCGCACTACACCACGGGAAACCGCGGTATTCCGCAGTGTACCGTACCTGGCACATTTCTATGCAAAATGCTTAATAACCATGTCACGAGGGTGTGATAAGAAAATTTATTCTTAGATACATTCGGATTTCTTATACAAACATCCCTAAATATCAAATAAATTTAAGTATTTTAGGAATATATTAAATATAAAGTACAGTTACAAAACCTTTGAAATATATCAATCTTTTTATTGCTGACGATTTTGTGCGTGGTCAGACCCTGATCATTCCCAAAAGTTTAGCAGTTTTCAAACCAATCCAAGATAAATTTAAAAATATAGAATTTGTCATAAAGAGGGATGAGTCAAAAGGTGCCAACTTGACTTAAATTATAATAGGTGACAAGTGAAGTTATCAGCATTTTGCTCTAAATAATTACATTTGTTATAAGTTGACTCAAAAAATTTTGAATGAGGCAACAAAGCTCATTTTTATACGTTATAGAAAACTGTTGTATAAGGTGTATAGTGCTAGGTTACATATTTGAAACTCAAAATATTCATTTCTTAAGTTGACACCTTTTGGTTCTAAACTGCTGCTATGTGTTCTAGATAATGGCAATTCCTCCATAAAATATTAAATCAAAAATATTTCATGCATCAGACTTGACCTTTGGAAATTTTTTTATGTAACTGAAATTTGATTGGAAATCAGCATTGCTTATAAATTTTAAATCTTGAAGCATTGTTAATCAAAGCCTTTTTTGTATCTATTCATCAGAAGAATTTTGTATTATAGAATGTCATATTATTTATAATCCACTAATGTGCAGCATGCCAAAAATGCCTGAAAAATTGTAGAAACTTGACAATAATTTTATACCACGTCTTATCTTAGCAACATCTATTGTCTCCCAGCAGACTGAGTATCTAAATGCATGAATTTCATCAAGACAACACTTACACAGCTAATTTTGTCATTTCTATTGTGATTACAGCCATTATGATACACAGTCTTTTCCAAAAATGTTTATAGCACTTCTGACACAATAGTGGCCAATTAAAATTAGGTGTGCATTCTATTTCATTAGTTTAGCAAAACATTCTCAGTGATACATATTTACTTGGACGTTTTCATTTCAAAATATATATTGAAATTGAAAGTATATGTAAAGGGCTGTTTTGATTCTAAGATATCAAACCAGATTGACTATGAAAAGCAGTGGTTCTAAGCTAATCAATGTTTTGAAATAAATAATTTATCTGCAAAAAGTCGCAACCTGGCTTCTCTTTGAAACAGGTGTAATAATGAGAGCACGTATGTGACTTTAAAATGTGAGAGAAAAGTAAATAACACCGCTGATAATAATATCTAAATAGTCTAGCTCTGTGTAAACATGTCTATTCTTAGTAAATAGCTAAATGGTCTTTTACTAATTTTTTGCAAATTTGAAGACATGAAATTATTTAATAGGCAATATCAAAATATAGCTCTACCATCGTCAAATAGGGACTAGAGAGTTTAAAAACATGCTAAAATTGTTTAACTGTTTTTCTACTAATAATGAAATTGGTCTAATTGATGCATTGTAAACATTCTTAGATAAAGCAAGAGCAATCAGAGACTGCAAATACCTTGGTCATGCATGACGCAGTAGTTTAGTTCATGACTTCTATTACACTAACATTATTCAAAAATTTTCTGTAGAAACTTACAAAAACGCTATAGAGGTTAATTCAAGAATTTGATACAGACTCAGTGGAAGAGAAATATAACTTTGTATTTAAAATTTGTGTTTGACATGCTGGATAAATTCTGTGAAAATACATAGAGAAGATAACATCCTTCTCATGAGATTGATAAAATTGTTATTCATTGAGCTTTTTTAATAGATTTTAAATATAATTTATAGTATGCTGATATTGAATCACTACTAGGTTGCTTGTTTAACATTATTAAAAGTGAAATGTAGGGTAAGATAGTCACAAATTTTTATTGCTTCTTTCAAATATGTTGCTGAAAATAACACAGTAGTAATTTAATTACACTAAATGTAGAACTTTCAGTAATTTTCAAGTGCAAAGAAATAAATATTGCCTCTTAAGCTGACTAATAGATGATTAGAAGGCATTACCAAATACAGGCCTAGCAGCCAAATATTACTAATTTAATAGAGTGGGCTTTTTCTGTTAAAATAAGCAAAATATATATTAATATTTACTGTAATTTAGTAAAATGTTCAAATTAATGAAACCTATAATTATTAAGTTTATGTCTAGTATATTTTTCTTAAAAAGTGACTACATTTTTATTAAAAAAACTAAGAATTAAAAACTAAAAGTTTGAGATGTATTTGGATTTTGTCAGTATATTACAAAACAACATTTAAATAAGAGTTAGCAATAATATATTGCATTTATTGAAATCCAACCACTTCTAGATCACCAACAAGCTAATTAGCATTTACACACTTTAGGTCTACTAAGTGAATAAAAACTTTATAATCAGCAATGGTATTTTGCAGCAAGGTCCGAATTACTAATGAATTGCATCAAAAGGTTCTAGTCTGAACGCACCTTTACATAGCCTACACTTATCACTTACTTCTACTCTTCTGTCTATATGCTTCTTCACCCAGTTTGTTCTTATTGCTTGCTCCTGTGCTGCCATTATCAGTGCTTTTGTTTCTCTTATTAGTCCTGCCTTCTTTAACCACTTGTTGATTTCTTCTCAGTGACATTTTTCTGTGTTCCTCCAGTATTCTCCATGCATTGACTTCTGCCTATACCTTGTTTGTCTCTCTGATTCCATCCTACTCTGGTATGCTGTCTTTCTTTCAATCTCAGTTCCTATCTTCCTTAAATCTTTAGTGACCCTCTAGGTTGTGCTTCTACATACTCCTTTAGCCCTAGTGCTTCTGCTTCTACAGTTTCCTCCACACTTAGAAGTCCTTTCCCTCCTTTATGCCTTGCCATGTAAAACCTATCCACATCTCCATTTAAGTTTATTTATTATTATTATTATTATTATTA
>CABFPE010000209.1:1141921-1159279 GCA_900660155.1 Hofstenia miamia | reverse complement strand
TGAAGAAGACAGACGACATTTGCAATTACATACAACAGGTCGAGAGGTTGGTTACACTAAGCTCAAGAGAAAACCGATATTCAAAATATGACCTCTTCTTGCATATTTGCAAAGGGATGCCTGACAACATAAGGGCACAATTTGAAATCAAGTGTGATGTAGACAATAAACTAGAGAAGATGATTTGAAAGGCAGTGGACATACAAGCTATGATTGAGAACAATGTGAGGATAAACGAGAAAGCAGCATGGCACAGAGAAACACCAACGTGGAGGAGCAACATTAAACCAAAGAACACAACAAAAACGTATGAAACAGACAAACAGGAAAAAACGATAAGAATAAAAACCAGAGACGGAAAAACAAAGAAGGTTTGCAAAAAAGATGTGAAATGTTATAATTGCGGGAAGAAAGGACACAAAAGAGATGAGTGCCGCAAACAAATAAACATGATTGGAGAAGAACAAGGGTACTTTGACGACGAAGACTTAATAGAATCAGAGGGAGAAACAAATGAGGAACCCCAAACAAAAGAAGAATCAGAAAACTAAGTGAAGCACCGACTCCTAAAATCCGCGCAGCAATAATGATTATGGCGAACATGGACACAGTGAACACAATGACAATATCTGTTAACAGAATAATGATAAAAGCAACCATTGATACAGGAGCAGCAACTTTGATAATTACGGATGACTGCGCAACAAAGTTAGGTTTTACAAGAGAGGATCTCACCAAGTGCAACAAAAGACTCATAAATGCATCTGGCGAATATATCGATATGAAAGGAATATTGGAAGCAGTGCAGCTAAGAGTGGCAAACACGACGTTCGAGCAATCATTAGTAGTAGTGGATACACACAATAACATGCTACCATATGAAATAATTTTGGGAGACAACTTCCTCATAAAAAACAAGTGTGTTATCAATTATGCAGATAGAACTATCAAAGTCAAAGAGGAAGAGATAGAGATCAAATTACACGAAGACATACATTTGCAGCTGCATCAATGGAAAATGTGTGAGATCAAAACAGAAGAAGCAATTACAGCTGATGTAATGATCTACCAAAACAAGGGAATAAACACAAAAAGGGTTTCAAAGCCATCAAGCATATGTGCAGTAAATAGTGGGAAAGGAAAAATTCCAATTCTCAACAAATCAGAATGTAAACCTAAAGAAGTCACACATTAGGATATTTGGGAAATATGTGAAATCCAACATTAGATTGATTTGGAAAGCATTGGAAGACGAAGATGGAGCTGACAACTTGTATAGTTGATTCGAGGACTAATAGTGGAAGTGCAAAGTACTCCACATGGCTGATTCAAGGGCAGGTGGACGAACACCATCCAAGTCGCAAGTACTCCCAAGGGCCAATTCAAGGACATTGGGATAAAAGCAATCGATGACGAATACAAAATCCCAGATATCAAGAGTGAGAACTACCATAACCTGAACAAAAATGAGATGCAACAATTAAGAGAGATGCGAGAAAAACATAAAGGGATATTCAATTATGGATAGGTAAGTGTGGGGCAGGCAGTGGGGGAGAAACACAAGATAATAATAACTACCAACAAGCCAATAAAACTCCCCTGTAGAAGAGTGCCAGAACAAATGAAAGATGAATACAATCGCATACTCAAAGAATTGATAGACAATAAAATCATATGACCAATTGAGAGCCAACAGTGTTTGTGAAACAGGGAGAAAAATACCAGCTATGTATAGACTTCCCAAAGCTAAACGAAGTAACGAAAAAAGATTCCTACCCCCTACCAAGAATAGAGGACATGTTGTATGAAGCAAGTAAACACAAATATTTCACAACATTAGACTTGTGCAAGGCCTATTGGCAAGTGCGAATGGAGGAAGACGATATTGAGAAGACAGCATTCATAACACCGCATGGGCTATATGAGTGGATCTACATGGCGTTCAGACTATGCAATGCGCCGGCGACATTCCAAAGATATATAACGAAAGTTCTGAAAAATAAGACGCATAGAATGGAAGATGGTATTAACGCATACATAGACAACATAATTGTAACAAGCAATACAGTACAAGAGCATATACAGAAATTGGACAGAACATTGACAATTCTAGGAAAAGCCAGACTCTGAATAAATGGCAACAAATGCGAAATCTTAAAGGAGAAAATCATCTTCTTAGGAAGAACGATAGAAAAAGGGAGGATATCAATGAAAGACAATGCAAGAGAAATGATACGAAAAATAGAGAAACCAAATAACAAGAAGGACATCCAAAGAATAATGGGTTTCTTTAACTATTATGGCACATTCATCCCCAACATCACAGGGAAAACCGCGAAGATGACGAAACTCATGAGAAAATCAGTACCATTTATATGGACATGGCAGGAGCAGGAGGAACTGGATAACATTAAGGAAGAACTAGCAAAACTGCCATCACTCAACACACCGGATTATAATGAACAATTCATATTAGACTGTGATGCAAGCAAGGTTGCCATAGGAGCAATGCTAGGACAAATGAAAAATGGGAAGGAAGTACCAATACAATTCTTTAGCCGTAAATTACAGGCAAGCAAGGATAATTATGGCTCCACCAAAGTGGAAATGCTAGCTCTAGTTGAGAGCATCAGAAAGTTTAGACACTTTTTGATCGGAAAAGAGTTCCGAGTACGCACAGACAACAGTGGCCTCACATGGTTAAAAAAATTCTCGGGAGATAAATGGGGCATCATATCCCGATGGATAGAATATCTTAATGAATTTACATTCACAATAGAGCATCGGAAGGGCACTCAACACAACAATGCAGACTTTTGGACGTCATTGCCAGAGTACCAAAGAGACCTGGAAAAGATAGATGGAGAAAAGCAGCAATTCCAGTTTCTACCACACAACCAATATGACGAGCTACCAGAGATCAACGTAGACAAGAAAGATCAAACAATACTACCAATCATAATAAAGGAGGAAATCTCTGAAAAGGAGATCATAGAGAAACAACAGGATGCCACAATCCTCAATGAGATAATAAGGAAATTGAAAGAACCCCAGGTGACACTATCAAAACTAACAGCAAGCTACTTTGAATGCTATAAGTGGAAAACAAACCGAAATGGGTTGCTGTATGTTGAAGGACAAAACAATCAGATTGTGATACCAGAGTATTTCAAAAGAGATCTTATATGGTGGATACATGAAAAAGGTCACCTAGGAATAACGCAAACAGAGAAAACGTTTAACAGATGATTTATAACAACAGCAGTAAGAAAAGTAATCAAAGACATCATCAACAAATGCACTACATGTTTGTTACATAATAACCAATGATTCCCAACACAGAGAGCACTGCTGGAAAAAATAATCGCCACACAACCAAATGAAATAGTTCACATCAACTTGGAACAACTATCAAAAGATAATGAGGGGTATCAATTTCTATTAGTGATGGTGGATAACTTTACAAAATATGCAAGGATGATCCCAATGAAGAACACAACTGCAGAAACCACAGTGGAAATAGTAATGAAGGAGTGGATATTACGATTCAGGCCAATGGAAACAATCTTATCAGATAAAGGACCACAATTTGAAAGTGGCTTATTTCAGGAAATGGCAAAGATGCTAGAGATAGTTAGCGAAAGAACTACAGCATACCACCCACAGGCAAATGGTGTGGTGGAAAGATTAAACAGAACTCTTATAAAATTAATAAGAGTAACAACAATGAGGATTGGTGGAAATAGATGGCGAGAGGTGATCAAGATGATAGAATATTTCTACAACACATTTGTACACTCAATGATGGGAATTACCCCCATTTAAAGCAATGTTTTTGGCCAAGAGGCAGCTACACCACTATCAATGCAATACACTGACTACAGCAAAGCCTTGAACAATGATTATGTGAACCAATTGCGCAAACAGATTTCAGCAATTCACGAGACAATATGCCACAAAACGAAGAAATCAGCAGTAAGACAACAGTGAAACTACAATAAAAAAATTTACGGGCATGCCCACAAAGTAGGCGATAACGTCTACGCATTTGCACCAATGAAACTAACAGACAAGAATCAAGTCAGCAAATTAAAAACAGTCTGGTCAGGACCACATATAATAATGCAAGAATTGCCAAATAATGAATATATGCTAGATAATGGCAGACTATTGCACTTCCAAAATTTAAAAAGAGCAATGGCAGACATCGAGGAAACAAAGATAGATGGAAGTGCCGAATTTAAATTAAGCCGAATTAATGGCAAAGAGGTTATGTATGACATGTGTGATTTAGATAGCCTACCAGAGGAGGAATTTGAGGAAGAATTCACAGTGGATATTGGAAATGAGCAACTGGAAAGGAGAATGCAACCTCAGAGGGCTGCAAGAAATAAAACTATATATAACCCTGAAATATGGAATATAGATTTAATAACTGCATTTAGGAAACTAGAGAAGGACGCATCAACCACTCAGGAAGCAAGTGAGGCGCAATCAACCAACTGATGGAATCCCAACCACAAACATGAGGAGGCGAGTGTGCAGGAGTTCTCAATCCAGATGTTGATTCAAGGGCAGAAGGGACGAGAACAAGGAGATGGTCAATAAATGACGCAGAGTTAAGAGGCGTCCTAGTAGTACTCAAGGCCAATTCAAGGGCAGAGATACGAATGGACAATCAGCCTCTTCACAGCTTAACTTTCCTTCCGGGGGATCACCTCGCCAAATCAAGGGTGGTGACACAACCAGAGTTCCAGGGGAAGGTGTGAGTGGTGGAAGAACCATGGAGATCCGGAAGCAATTCAGGGCTGAAGGTATCTCCACAGGAACCGCGGCTGGTCAAGTACCATTGGTTGTAACTGACAGCTGATTCAAGGGCAACTCAGTTGACACCAGTGGCACAGGTTCACAGCCTATGGACTGCAAGCCAAGCACCAGCAGATTACCTTTATGGATGAGGCAAATAGAGGCCTCCTCAGAAACAACATCAGAGCATACAGTAAGATCTAGAGAGCAAGAAAAGCAAATGTCCAAAATCGATGGGGAAACATTGCACCCCTATTTCATGGCAACTACAAAAATGCGGCGTAATGTGTTAGAAAAGCTATCTCCAGAAACTAAAACACTAATCAGGAAAACTGCCAAAATGGAAGGGAGCAATCTGCCAATTCTCCTACTCGCAGACAATCAGCCCAAAGTCAACGTATTGATCAGCTATCCACAGGAGTTAAATGAAACAATTGATAGGCCATATATGAAAAGCATGATTCACATAATATTCAACAAAGACTTTACACTGGAAACAGCCCAAGCACTCATGGCATATAAGGAACAGATAGCAAAGATCCCAGAGATAAACTTAGATGAAGAGAACTTAACAATTATACACGTGCTAAGGGAAAAAGAAAACAACAAGCACTTATAAAAACAGATTGATCAGACTGTACAAATGGCAAGAGTACAACAAATAAGAATAGTTATCATAGTAATGAGAGAAAACCTGGAGGAATTACTGAAATATCTAAAAGATATGGTTCTACGAACAGAAAATTTCTTCCCATGGNGAAGAAAGAGTTTACAATCTCTGAACTAATCCGTTTCAACTTACAAATTGATTATTGGGCGCAGATGTATGGAATCATGATAGACAACAGTATAGTGATAGATCTGTTTCAACAAATGAAAACGGCGGAAATGCTAAAAGAAAATGAAGGACAAGAAAAAGCCATGATACTATTTATCAAATGCAGCATGACTCAATGCCAGGATCATTTGGAAGAAATTCAAAATGTCTGGATGAACATGAAGTTGCAGAAGAAGATAGATGAATCGTGGCCTGAAATCAGAATAGAGGCACCAGTGCGCAAATATCACAAAACAGTAGAAATGGTATTGGCAGAAATCAACCAAGCATATGAGCTGAACACAAAAAAGGATTTCTGTAAACTTATACTAGAGGAAAAGAACATGCCAGAAATCAGGTATAGAACATCTGCATGGCTGCTAGCAATATTGCTCACAGAAGAGAAAGATCTCAGGTTACCCATAACAAGGAACCAAAGAATAAAACTCACAAAGGCCAAAAAGTTTGAAATCACGTTATCACCAATGAACACTCAGACAAAAAACTGGATATTGAAAGGACACATCGAAAAAATCGAGTCCCCAAACAAAAATGAGAAACTGATGCAGATGATGGAAAAACTGTTAAGTAGATTGATAACAAAGCATCACTCAATGGGAAGAATGTTGATAGTAGAACTAGCAAACATCACAGGGATCTGCCCAAGTGAGATACAAATATTCGAAGAACCCATGCAAAGTACCTGTGGGGTGCAACATCTGAAACACAATTAAAACAACTGCAAAACCAACCATGGATAACCACAAAGAAAATAATCAAACGCAGACTAGTCAACACTGAGGACGTGAGAAAGTTACTGAAACAGAGAGACGTGCAACAAGTAATAAACGAGAATATGAAATGTCATGCTAGAAACAGCCCGTGATGCACCTTTACGAAAATAATCAAAAGAGCCAAAATGCTAAAGAAAGGAGGGATAACAACACCAGTAGAGATATGTGAAATGGTGACAAAAACACAACAGGAAATCAGTAAGGAGGAACTATTATTAACCTCATCGCAGTTGTTACTATCTCCAAAAATGCAGACAATGATTGACAAACAAGCCAAGATAGTACAATTGAATGGATTGACACTGATGATGAGTGATTCCTGGTAGAAATAAAAGTAACAAAGGAAAAGAAGGAGATAGCAGAGAGAAACTACCAGAGAATAAGGGAACAACAGATGGTTGCAATGATGAACTTAATGTTCACCAAAGCATTCACGCGACAGAACTAGAAGAATTATTGAAGCCATTTAACCAGATTGTGGTTGACGTCAAATGCATTACATCGAAAATTGACATACAAGAAGTCATACAAATGAAATTAAGCAAACAGGGACTAATTCAATCATTTTGGGAGACAATCCCAGAAGCAAAAATGAAACCAGTGAAAGCATTTCTACATGAATACAATTCATACGTAAACTCACAACACAAAGCTGTAGAAATGACAGAATGGGAAGACTATAAGAGAATGAAAAAGATATTGCTAGACAACAACAATAAGGAACGCATTTACATCAAAGGAAACATCTCACCAGATGAACTATATACAAGAGGGAGAGCAATACACATTCAGCTCCAAGAACTAAGAGACAAAATAGAGAAATGCCAGCCGCAGGCAGTTATGCTATTTTCAGGAGTTAACAATATCATATGGACCAATATGTGGGAACAAAAGTATCGCTACTATGACGTAATGAAAAGAGTGGAAATCATCACTATGATGCACATTGGAAAGAATGATCCTGGTGAGATATCAGAGCAAGAAGTAGTGGATAACATCAGCTTCTTCTATAAAGATGTAGCAAACACGCACAGCCTATGAAAGATCTTTACCTTCTTTTATCCGAATACACAGATGAGAGCAGGCTTAGCCCAAACTTGTAAAGCCAATGCACAGATGATGCTCCTAGTAGCAATAAAAGGAATTTGCTTGTACGAGAAATACTTTGAAATTTTCTCACGGAAAATGAATGAATTGTGAGAAATGACACCTATAGCAGAAAACATCAGGGAAACTTGATTTCTAAAATATGCAAACACCGTCACCACCAAATGAGAGGCAGTGCTAAAAATGTCAAAGCAATCCGAATATGCAATGATAACATAGGAAGATACTGAGGCTGAGTCACTCATAAGAAAAGCAGACACTCTTGTGCATGGGGAGTGACCANGGCTTTGTCACCTAAATAGTGATGATTAGTATTCAATTAACCTAACTAGTTAATAACAGAGGAAAAGCTTGGCGGTTCAATAACTTAGTAACCCCTCACCCGCAATTTACTGAGTGATAGTTATTAACAATAATACACGGTGCAAATAAGCCAGGTGGAAGATGTTACATTATTATTTGTACTTTGTTTTACAAATTTTTAGTGATTCTACCCTTCAATTTGGTATTAATACAAAATATTTATCAAGTGGATTTATGAACACTGTTTGCTAGCCATAGACTTGATTATTTCATGAGAGTGATATTTCCATAGTGTAAAAGCATGAAACAAATTGGTGACTAATCAACTCAACAATTCTAAGATTAAAAGCAATAAGTTATGTAGTGGTGAATTTAAATACATCTGCATGCAAATAACAAGGTATTTTGAAACTTTTGTTTTCATAACCAATGTATATTTCATGTTTAAGTATGGTTAAAGTAATGTTAAAAATTTCAACTTTAAACAAATTTATACATATTGATTTCTGAAATTTTATTGAATATCCAGTTTTAATTACATGTTTTTAAATATCTTTTAACTAACTACGGATGAATCTAATAATTATATACATTGATTTTTATTTATTGTGCAATTTGGATGAAATTAACTGAATATGTATTGAATTTTCAAGTCATAGTAGAGTTTATACAATGGTTATGCAATTTTATAGATGTTGTTTTTCACTTTATTGACCTATAAAATATTAGTTCATAATTTTATCAAAATTCTTAGTGATCTGTTGTCTAAATACCATGTGCCTGTGTTTTTTACATGTAAATAATACACTACTTACTACCCATTTAAAAGCAATTGTACATTTTGAAGGCAATGTCAACATGGAGTTGTTACTAATTTGAAATGCAAAATTCATATCTACAGATGTGAAATAAATGTGTAGCTGACATCAATGAAAAGAACTGTGAATCATCTGGAAAACATATTCTCATTTCTAAGGCAACTACAATACAAAGGAAAAGTGGAAAATGAAAATTGTACATTAAAAATATAAAGCAGTGAAAATGAAAAACCCACATAGTGCCTAGAAGCACACAGAAGCAAAATTCAAATAACCTGGAAAAGATGTGCAAAGATGTAACAGTCTACAAATGTGTATAACCCCAAAAAACTGTATAAACTAAAAAAATGCAAAGAGAAGAATGTTGTGTAGAACTAATATAATAATATTGTATTAAAGAAAGCATGCATATGTATAAATCATACTAATAGCATTGCATGCATAATTTTTCAGAAAATGATATTGCCTTTATCATGAAAGTCTACATTTCATATGCTTGTAATGTTTAAGTATGGCAAATATTTTTCTGTTTTGTATTTTGTATATTAGCAAAAATGAATTAAATGCATGGAATTTTTGCAATAAAATAGTAAAATATTTGAAAAATGAAATTCAACCTTTTACATGTAATGTATAGATTCCTGAAAAACAAATTAAATTTTTTACATAGATTGAATTGACATTAGAAATGCATGAAATTTTTTACAGATAAAAAAGTTAATCATTAGTCAACAATGTATTATCACAAAATGTGATGTAACCCCTCAGCTATTAATGGAATTTTTTACATGGATAAGAAAAATATTTGTTAGTGAGCAAAGTATTATCATACATGTGGTGTAACACCATGATTAGTCAGCAATGTATTACCACAATGTGATGTCTTAAAGCATATTGTTACATGTATAATCATTGTTAAAAAACATGTCTTAAGTGAAACTTGTCACCTTTGTCCATACAAATTATCTAAAAATTTATTTGCTCAATATTGTTTTGTTGAAGACATTTTCTCACTACATGGTGTCAAATGTAATTCATGGATGTTCACTTAAAATAGTCATAGGTGTTACAAGAACTAAAGGGTGTCCAATTGGAGTATTTGCATTCATAACTACTTTGATTACATTTTATGTGGCTGCAGGATGTCACTGTAAGTAAAATCACATCTACATTTAAATATATTAGAATAAATTTTATTAACACTGACTGATTACAATTTAAGTTAAAAGATTTTGTAATGTGCCAACTGACTACAATAGACCTCTTTCCAAAATACTGACTTATTAAAATAATTAATCAAGCCAGATTGTTATGATTGAAACAAAGTTCTTTGTTAATACAATCAACAAACAATAATCATTATTGTCCACAGGTACTGTAATAGTTCCTATGGTTATTATTGAAACAAAGGGCTTTGTTATGACAATCATCAGATAATAATAATTATCATCCACAGACATTCTAATAATTTCTGTTGATAAATAATAATCAAAAATAATGTTTAAGTAATGTAATGCAAAAGTAGAGTAAGTAGTCATTGCAATTTCTTTACTTTCACTTATTAGATGTTAATGTGTAAAATCCCACATTTACAGACAAAAAATGGCCTTGGCTTATTGGAAGGCTTGACTTATTATCTGGAAAATAAAGTAAGCATTTTAATATGTAATACAATAATACATAAAGGACTGTTCATAAGAGAGCAATTATACAGAATGTATATTAAAAAGGTACATTCCTTTGCTACTTATTTCAAAAAGTTGTTAGAGCATTTTAAATTGATAATATACATTTCATAGCTTTTTGTGATCAATGCATAAGCAATAAATTATACTCAAGTATTTGATAAACAGAGGCAAGTGTATTGTGGAAGAGCTGTCTGTTATTGAATACCATCAGGCTAACAATACCATGTATGCAGAATATGATAACATATACAATAACAATTTTTGAACAGCTTACTTATTTAATTTTCCATTAGCTAAAAATCTTTGTAGTTAACTTTTGTGGAATACCTTTACTTTTAACAGAAAAGATCATTTCATCATTTTTCATGTAATGCAATGCTGTCATATATTCAAAATCTTAAACTTGAAAAAATATGCACCAGTAAATTATACCATCTGTTAATATTAGAAAATTTCTAGTCTTGAAATGTGAATACCTAGTGGTATTGGTTGATATGCATCTATGAACATATTAACTGCTTCACATAATGTTAGATAGCTATTATTGTCAATATATTTAAAAATAATGTTCTCACTCATAACAAAATTTTGAATGATTCCATTGCTAAATGGAAAGCAGAATCCTCAATTGAACACAATTTCAATGAAATTGTAATTATATATTTGAATAAATGTATGTATTTCTTTAAACTCTATTTTGATTAGTTTTCTATGTAGTTAAGATTGCTGAAATATGGAATTACAAGTAAAAATATGTAAATATGTATATATAATTATAAATGTTGAGGTTCACTGTTTGCATTTAGTAAAAATTTAGAAATCCTTTGAAAATCTGTTTAGATTTAAAATAAAAATTTAATTATGTTGATTATTTTTGTAGTTTTTACTTTATTGTAATAGGTAATAATTTTTTCAGCATTCATTCATTATTTGTTTAATAATTTTTTATTATATATCTGATAGATTTCCTAATCAGATATTATTCATTGTTTGTGCTGACAGACTTCTATTCTTTTTTGAGTAATCAAGAAATGTTTATAACTTTGAAAATGTTGAATGTAATTTTTTTATATGTATTTCACTAGAATGTAGAATTAGCCTGGTAACAATGAGTGGGAGTCAGCTCTCTCATGACACCCCTGCATTAAAAGCAGTTAATAATTGAGTATATTACTCAAGGGGACCAGGAATCTGAAAAAAAATCGTAATAATGCATCACATTGGTTTGCTATTTAGAAATAAAATACAGAAATTTATATCATCCAGGTGTTAAACAAAAATCACTAATGTTTCTGATTTTTATTTTATACTGGTATGTTGGCAGGTATATTATTCCAAATTTTTGTTTACAAAAATAAAGGAGAATTTAAAAAAGCAGATCTGACAGGCTTTAAACCTGTAATTTCTGTATTAGAAATGGCTGTGTTGTCTTACACTATGAATCTGTAAAATACTTTTTAGAAATAGATAAGCTACCTGAAATTAGTCCAAAGTAAATATGACACAAAACAAATTAGCCTTTATATATTAGCTATTAATTATGAAATTACACAGCACAAGGCATGCTAACACAATTCTTTAAGCATCAGGTTAGATCTAAACAGTGTCAGGGTAAAATATACATACATAATATGTAAATAGTCAATCCTTATAATTATAGCACATATTTACATTTATTTACTTGTAATTCCATATTTCAGCAATCTTAATTACATAAAAAACTAATCAAAATAGAGTTTAAAGAAATACATATATTTATTCTAATGATAAAATCAAAATTCCATAACAAAAAATTTTCATTTTATAAATGCTATGTAGATGATATATTCGCCATTTTTAATAACAAAGCAGAAGCTCATTGTTTTTTGCAGAAAATAAATGTGGAAATTGAAAATATCAAATTTATGATTGAAGAAGAAAAAGAAAATTCAATTAACTTTTTAGATGTTACAATTAAAAATTATGATAGCAATTTTCCATCCCAAGTATATTTTAAAAAAACAAATACAGGTTTATATATACCATTCAATTTCTATTGTCCTTTAAAATACAAGACCAATACAATAAAAGGCTTATGTGAAAGATTCATAAAAATATCATTGAATTTTCAACTATTGACAAAGAGCCTAGATGTATTATTTTCTACATTCAAAGAAAATGGCTATCCAAATAAAATGTTGAGAGAAATAAGATCTAAATGTTTAAATTCAAATTATGAAATAGATGACAAGAGAAAGACAAATGATTGTAAAGATTATGTATACTGGAAGTTACCTTACATTGAAGACAAACCATTAATTATTAAGAAATAGATTAAAAAAATCAATGGAAGTTTAACATCATCTAATATTAGGCCTATTTTTACATCATTACAAACAGATAATATATTTATGAATAAAGATAGAATCCCAGAATGTTTAGTTTCATCCATCATTTAGAAATATACTTGTGATAGCTGTAACAAGCTATAGATTGGTGAAACTAAACAACATTTTGGTATTCACATTAAGGAACATCTTAACAGGCACCTTGAAACAGAAATATTCAATCACCATCATGAATTAAAAAAAGAACATTTTGAAATAGCCATGAAAACAACACACACTAAGATCTGTGAGGCTCTATTAATTAAATAACATAACAAAGAAAACATCATGAATAAACAATGTAATTTAGGCAAGAATGAGATTAAATTATTTTAGTGTATGCTATATCATTAAATTATAAAGTGTAGTATATTGTAAACTTTTATTACTGCAAAAATATTGTTAACTGACAATGACTATAATATAGTCAAAATGTTTTTGTATTAATATCAATTAATTATATGAATCTCAGTAAATTAGCTTTTGAATTTATTCAAATATATTATTACAATTTCATTGAAATCGTCTCTCTAACAGTATTTAATATTTTGTGACATCAGACTTGGGGAAAGTGAGTTTGGGGTAAGTGAGACTGACCCACCTAAACTCTAATCTATAAGATTACTAAGATATTAGAAATTTAATCTGCATAGCACATTATCTCTGATTTTCATCCTGTTAACCTATTATTTTTTATGGGAATGTGCAAATTTAATAAAATATAGAAATGCCAATTTCATCTCCATTCACAATTAACATGATGTTGCTTAAAGACATACATAAACTTCGTTTAATTTATTGGGAATCATTAATTTCAATATTAGAATTACAAACTTATTTCAATAAAAAAAATTTGATATGATCAATGGGCTATAGTTTTAGTTTAAATATTTCTGCTAATTTTTGTAGCTTTATTCAACTCCATTACAAACTATATAATTATAGTTTTGCTATTTGACAGTCACTAGTGATTGGGACAAGATGCTTTTCACCACATTTATGTTTGTTAAGTGGTTGTTTTATGTATCAAAAACAAAATTGTTTTAACATAGAAATGGTACCATTTCATTGTTTGAAAGGTTGCTTTTCGGTTGTTTTTTATGAATAAAAAAGCAATATTTTAAGGTCATAACAACATTGTTTTATGTAGTCACATGATTGCTTTAGCACTATTTTTATATGCAAAATATCATTTTACATTGCTAAGCAATTCAAGCATACCTGCTTAAACAAACACAAGCCCAATAAAGGGCAGACCATTATTTTTCAGTTACTGTCAAACATATTGAATACAAACATTTGTTAGACATTTAAATGAATGTCTTGTATATAAATGATAACAATGAGCATAAAAATCTGCCAAAATAACAAAAATTTAAAAATCTAAAATTGAGTATAATTTTGAAATAGTACTTTCTTAAATCGTGAAAATATCTTCTGATCAAATGTAACTTTTTTATTTAACAGTCAATTTCAAGGTGACCAAATATTCATGAATAAATTATTTTGAAAATTCAATTATCTTGTATATTATAATTTTCACAAATTTAAAATTTTAAATGGTTTTGTAAATCCTTTTTTTATATTAAAATAATCTAGTAATAGGAATAACAGAGCAAGTTATATTTCTGAGTATTTTCTCAATGATTATTTATTACTAAAGTTGTTATTATGATGTTAGTGGTTGCTGCAACAACCAAAAGTATGAAAATACTACAAACCACATAAAAACAACCAAAATTGTTACCTGGGATTGAATGAAAAACATTGAACTTAAACCATCAAATGCAAAACATTGAATGTAAGGTATAACCATCAATGAAATTTACTCAAAATTTTCATCTACAATGTAACTTTATGCTTTTCATTATGATGTTTACATGTTTTCTGTTCAGCATTATGATTTAACCTTTCCACTTGCATGTGTGTTTTCTGACTACAGTACTGTTTTACAGTTCTTATTCATTTATACAATAACATTATAAAATATAGCATTAGCTTAGCTCACAAATGAACCATAAAAACACACCTACTTCTGAAGAGAAAAAATAATACACCCCAAAGCATATCAGCATGTGAAAATATTCAAAAAATTCATAAAATCAAAATAGCATTTTTGTATGAAAATAGTGGGTAATTCATGCGTAGAAAAAAATATCCATATCAGTAGGCAAAGGAAAACTAATTTTACAGTGAAAATGGTTAAATCGTACAGACTTGAGAACTTTCTTTGATGGTTTACAATTGATATTTTCATTCGATGGTTGTCATTCGATGTTATTCTTAGGAAGGATTGTATTCGATGTTACTATAGCAATGCGATTACCTTTTTGAGTGAGGAGAATGTAGCTCAGATTTAAGTTTAAGTATGACTACGCAGGTAATAATGATTATTGCAAGAACATGTATAACCAGATAACAAAATTTTTTTAAAAATATTCTATATCTTAATATACAGTGTATAAATATGTACAAAATTTTAATACATAGTTGTACTTTAATATTATTAAGAGATTCAAATTATAACGAAATTATTGCATTAATGACTTCCATTTGATGCTTACATTGTTTTGAAATTAATTTTATCTTAAGAAGTTTGTTCTTAAATCTTTGTTGATCATTTTCTTAGTTTAAAATCAATTAGTTGAAATTCCAAGATTGCTTTCTTTAATAAGATAAATTTCTATAACAAATATTTAATGAACAGTATTGTGAAAATTTCAATTACATATCAATTGTATTAAAAGCAAAATTCCATAAAGATGCCGTTTATTAAATCTAAGCCACGATGTGTAAGTGTCATGACATGCCTGATATTGACAATTGCTAACTGCAACACTTCAACATATTCAACTAAAGTTTCTTTGTCAGTACTCTATTGCTTGAGATTCGATTAGGTGAAGAAATATTTATCAACAGCCATTGCTTTAGTGTCTAATGTGGTCAGCGCTAGGATTTGTTTAAAAGTAAGTTACTATTTGAATGCAAGTAAATTAAAATTGTTGGGATATTTTGTAAGCTTTCAATGCTCATGGGGTTTTATCTCACTGTTTGGACAATTATTCTTAGCAATATAAAGCGCTCGCAAATGCCATCAAGCTCAGTAATCATGTTGCCTTTGCATGAACTTGGCAAATAAGCTTGACCTCAATAGTCTTTATGTGCAATTTTGAAAGTTTTGAGGATCTTAAATTGAGGTTTCATAATTAAAAAGTTGTTCGTTTAAAAAAATATCCACCTGCAATCATTGTGAAGCAAAATAATTCCATTTTTTTACAATTTAATAGCGGAAATTTTATATTTTTTACTCTGTCCAAAAGCATGGTTAGGTTGCAAGTGATTCAATGAATCAAGAAAAGTCGAGACGTTCTGCTTATTTGTTCACAGTGAAATTTTAATGTAAACAAGCTTGTTGCAGGAATTTAATAGCAATGGCTATATGTTTTCAATCACATTGCTATCGTTCATTTTATTCCAATTCCACACAATTGCAATTGCCAAATATTGTCTATCACTGTGAAAATTGTAATAATTCGTACAATGGTGACAGAATTGGCATTTGGAAAATGAATAAGCAAACAATATGTAAAAATTTACATTTTACTAATATCATCAGCAAGTAAAAGCAAAATTTCATAATATCACAATAATATCAAGGACAATCAAGATTCTAGAATTGTATTGTTAGGTTATAATCATAGAATATTATAATAAATATTTTTGAACTGATCACCATTATATTTGCTTAATTAGTTCACAATATTATACGTTATTGTGCATTTTCGTTTTCAATTCATTTAGTTTTCTATGCTAATCGCAACTGATATCATTAGTTCCAAGTTTAATGCTCATCAATGCGAGATCAATATTGAAGCTTCGTGCGATTGAGTTCTTTGTTCCGAGAAACTTTTTATGATTGCTCAACTATACGTTCCAACAGTTGACTCAGACCATATTGCCATTGTTTGTATGTCTTCAAGGCCAAAGAAAAAAACACGAAAGGTTGCGTTTCGGGATCAGCGGTTAAAGTATAAGGCTAGCTTTCTTAGTGCCCTTCAGTGGGTTGATTTCTCTGAGTTTCTTTGTTGCCATAATGTTGACTACATTTGTAGAGTCAATTAGTTCTATTATCGAAAATTTGTTCATGTCGACCTGTCCATTGCTTACTGTTACAATGTCTACTCGAGATACGTCTTATGTGACACCAGTTATCAAGTTATTAAGGAAGAAGAGATATGAATTATCAAAGAGAAATCGGTTTACTGATGCAAAAGAAATCAGAGCCAAGATTCAATAGCTATGCTTCATCAAACTCTTAATAATATTAATAATAATAATGAATGACTTTATTAGCCACTGAAGGCATACACAACAAAAAAATAAAAACAAGTCAAGTTTTACGGCAGTGAGGACAGTCGCAGAAAATTAAATAGGAGCAAATGGAAGAGCAGGCGAACTTGGAGAAGGGCTCAGCAAAGAGGAAAGCTATCAAAGATTTCTTGAAGCTCGGTGACGGAGAAAAGAAATCAATCGCTGTTGGAGGGTTGCGAGTCAAGATGTAATTAGCAGCAGTACAAGCACGATTGAAAAACGAGTGAAGGGTGCGATGTTTCTTTGTACGGCGAATGGAGAAGGTGACAACATCATCAGAGCGAGTGC
>CABFPE010000209.1:1119827-1138790 GCA_900660155.1 Hofstenia miamia | reverse complement strand
TAGACTGGTCATGAAAAGACTTAAACATAGACGATAAATCAGCAATGGGAATGTGAAAGGCACTTTTCGAAGGAGAGTTGTAAACACAGAGCAGAGAAACAATGTGGTCACTGAGAACAACAGCACAGCCACAACAGAAATCGAAGGATAATGAATCGAATGAGATGGGACGGATGTCAAGGTTAGGAGAACACCTCCATGGCGACCACTGGATAGATCCATGTGAGAAAGAACTTTATGAGTAGAGTTGGGAAAAACAAAACTGTCAGCAACGGCATCATCAAGCCGGGTTTCAGTGATGAAAATAAAGTCAACAGGAGATTGCAAGAAGAAATTGTAAAAACTGAGACGACTGTTTAAAGATACAAGACTGTGGGCATTGGCAAGCAATACGGAAAAGCGGAGTTATGGGGAGGAGGAAGATCAGAGTTAGATAGTCAGTCACGGTGAGGCGAGGCGCATTACAGCGGCAGGGATGAAGACCAAAAGATTTGTGCTCATTGTCAGAGAGGCGGTAATAACGAATCAAGACGTCTTCAGGCCACACTTCAGGATTCATGAGTGCACGATGAGACTCTTGATCGCAGACAACATGGAAGGATACAAATGGAGAGTCAAGGCGTGAAGGAATGGAAATGACATCATCAAATTGTAGAGAGGAGGAACGAAGGTGGCCAGCAACATCTGAGGTGGACAAAGACACAGCAAAGTGGCCAATATAGATATGAGCTTTGTGGGGAGGCGGCGGAAGTGAACTAACTGGAACAGGAGGGAGACCGCAGGAAGGACTAGAACCAAAAACTGGACGAGGACTATAACAGTTAGTAGATGAAGGGATAGACTGCTTAGGAGGATGCGGTAGAGCAGGAGGAGGAGCAAGCGCGGGTGTGAAACTTGGAGCACGGTGATTGGGGAGAGATGAGACAGAACATGAGGCAGCAGCACTGTAGGAGAACATTTGAGATTGTAGTGAGGAAAGATCAGAGGAAAGCTTTGTGAGGGATTCAGACAAGGATGATATGACACCAGGGCCATCATTGGAGGACGGAGTTGTGGTAGAGAGAAAAGATGGCGTCTTTCTTCAGACCACCAACAGCCGAGGTAAACTGGGCATCGCGCAAATTTTTGAGGTCGGACAGCGAAATTGGAGGCATACCTGAAATCTAATTAAACTGTATAATAAACAGGCAAAAGGCGCAAAGGAACAAGTCACTGGTGGAAAGGAGAGTCCCAATCATCTTAACGTTGACGTTGAACAGCTCAATGCTTTTTATGATGGTTTGTCTCGTTTCGATCTTCTGGAGGAACCTCCCGTTACCCTGAGAATTGACAGCTCGAACTGGGAAGTCCCCGAACTAAATGTTACGCACAATTGAAGGTTACTTCAAATGGCCCGGATAAGTTACAATATTGGATTTTTCATGAGAATGCTCATTTGCTCACTGAGGGCTTTTGACATGTTTTTAACTTGTCGTTAGCTTCTGGTATTTTCCTGAGTTACTCGAAGTTATTGAAAATTATTCCTGTTGCCAAGGCCAGGTCCCCCAAAGAATTCAAGGATTAAAGACCGGTGTCTGTTTCGTGAATCATTGCTCGCCTCTTTGAGCATCTTGTTTTGGCCAACTTTGTCTCTGATTCGTATAATTGCTCTCTGCCTGGTTCATTGTCAGTTCGGGTTTCGTGATTGGGGTCAACTAGCTCGTACAAACATCAGAAGTATGACTATTGTCGTATAATCGCTCTTGACATGTCAAAAGCGTTTGATACGGTGAAGCACTCTTGTATAATAAAGGCCTCTGCTCATTCACCCCGACAATTAACCCATATGTGATGGGTGGTGAATTTTCATGAACACAGGTAGCATTTCACACAAGTCGGTGCCCTTGCAAGGTACTGTAGAAGGCCCCACTTACTATGGAGCTGAGGCTAACTATGTGAGAATCCAAGAATCATCCATCTTGATTACGTTTGCGGATGACAATCTCCTCTCGTCCCTGAAATGGTTACGGGCCCTGATTATGCAAGAGTCATTGGGCGCAGCTCGAACAACGATTGTCAGAACATAATTTACACCTCAATTCTGATAAATCGAAGGTGATCGTTAAATTCAGGAAAACTGTTTTTGAGCCGGAACTCAATCACGGAATTAGGCGAGTAAAGGAGCTTAAAATTCTAGGTATAACTATTGACGACAAACTTGGTTTCTCATCCCATGTTAAATCGCTCTGTTCCAAAGGAAATGTGTATCTCCTCTTAAAATTGAAGAGATTCGGCTTGAAAATTGATGAACTGGAACTTCTATATAGAGCACTCGTCATGCCATTTTGACCTACGGCCTGAATGTATGGGGCGGCAGCCCAAAGAAAGATTTAGAAATGATAGATTGTGTGCAGAAGAAAGCGCAAAAAATTGGAATAATTCAGTGCTATTCACCCATTAAGGATATTATCGCAAAAACGGATTCTAAACTGCTAGAGAAAATCCTAAACTTGGAAAATGCCATCCCTTATTTCAATTCATTCCAGAGAGGACCTTTTATTCTGCAGACAGACTGATGAATCGAAGTACTGGTTCGGAGAGGAACCGGAACAAAGATATCTTCTCGAACCGCTCACTAAACTCCTATTTTTAAAATTAACTCGGTTTTTATTTTATATTTAGAATAACTATTAATGGTTGTTACTTACCTACCTAGTATATTTCCAATTTTTTCATAATTCAATTTTTGTTGACTTAGTCCTAGTCCTTGCGTTTTCCTTTTCCAAAAGTTTAATAATTAATATTTTATTCTGATTAAATTTCAAGTTTTTAAAATATTTTATTTTTAGGAACTTCGTGATAAAATCTGCCATC
The DNA here is from genome assembly GCA_900660155.1 of Hofstenia miamia. Lineage (NCBI taxonomy): Eukaryota > Metazoa > Xenacoelomorpha > Acoela > Hofsteniidae > Hofstenia > Hofstenia miamia. The sequence goes on along the minus strand of CABFPE010000209.1, from coordinate 1,135,937 downwards.
TCGAGGATACGATAAGACTTCTAACTAATGTAGCACATCGTATTGAAAAAGAAAATGAACTTTTAAAGAAATCACCAAGCATCAAAGCTCAAGTAAAAATCGAGCAACTAGAAAATGAAAACATTAAATTAAAGGTTAGATGTTTATACTTCTAAGACTTTATCATACTTGTTTTACTGGGTTCAGTTATGGGTTATGTTTAAACATTCTTCGGGAAACACACCACACCATTAGGGTAAGCAATATGAGAAACTTCAAGAATTCTATGGGCGTTTTTTCTGTTCATTAACGTTTATGTTTCTATATATATATATATATATACAGTAGCGTCACCAGCAAATTTTGATTGGTAGGGTCCAATGAATTGAACATGTTGACTTACCGACTACTTTTAAAATTTCTTGTAGAAATTTGAAGGATTACAAGCGCCGCGAACAAAAACTTGAGGAATTTAAAATGTTTTGTTTATGTATGGTACTCAACGGAATATTGAAGAATGGTCGGGGCGGAATCGTATCCCAAAATCTAAAACGTGGCAAAAGATTACTGGGGTCTAACAGGGATGCCGGAACCAGCTCACCTAACAAGTAGAGGTACAGTCTAGCAGTAACATTAAAGGGGATGTACAACTATAAATTACACACGCATTATAAAAGTATAAAGTTATATGTATAGTTCACAAAAACTACAAAAAAATTTAAAATTTGATAGTAGCTATTTTCTATTGAAAGCCTAATTAAAGGCAAAATATGCACAGAATAATAAAAATCAAAATATATTTATCAAGATGAACGAATTCTAAAAATGCAAATCGCCTCGTGTTAGACCCAAAAATCTCTAAAACCCTTTTCTTCAAATCAGGACTAATACGTTTTTTTGTGTATTGACAAAACAACTAGATTAGAACAGCGGTAATCAGCCATTGTTTAATGTAACTGGCTCTTAATAAGTTTCATCTTTCAGAAGGATCTTTTAGCCAGAACAGAAATGCAGGCAGTGTATCTATAATTCTATTTACCATTTTCAGGCTGTCACATATTGACAACACATCCTTGTTCGCTGTATACAAAACAATTTCTGATTTCAGCATCTCTTATTATATTCCATACATATTCACAACTTCCTCAGCTGTTTGGTCATTGGCTTGCTTAGTTAAAATCTTTTGTAAATTGAAATATTCAGAATTATCTATGAAGCGACACTTGCATGATGCAAGTAAACCATCATACGGAAATAAACCTGATCGCTTTAGTAATCAAAGGCATCACCTGGATGATTTGACTTTCTACGTGTTCTGGGTTTATTAAAGTGTTCACCGTTCTTCAGCAATATCATCATTTGTTTGATCATGCCTCAAAATTATTGTTAGTGTTGGAATATATGAGCTTACTGTTTTGCATGATAAATTAGGGGCTTGTAAAGCACCTGATAGTGGAGCCATTAAGGCAGAGTATTTTGAAATTGTAGCAAAGCTAAATAAAAACTGATTCGAATGCAAGCTATTAAATAATGAAAGTGATGTTTTCCGTGTTTTCACTGCAGAATCGCATTCCTTTATCTGCTGCAGGGCATCAAGAACTTCATCGTAGTGCTCTTAAAACAAAGTGATAGAATTGTATTTAGCAGTCCATCGTGTGACAGCAAGCATCTTTAGCTTGAATCCACTTAAAAACACAATAGTTCTACGAATAACTTCACATGTCTCACGAATGCATAATAGTGATGACTGGTCGTTTATGACTAAATTTAAGCAATGAATAGTTGACATATTAGTTTTTGCACTTTGTCAACTTTTCCCGCCATTGTCGAATAGCCATCATATCCTTTGCATCAAGAAATTAAGGTTTAATACAATGTTTCTAAATGTTTTTGGCTATTCTTTCAGCTGTAACATTATTTAATGATATATTCTTCAAATATTTTATCATCCTTAACATAGCGAACAGAGAATGAAAATTGATGTCCCACTAATATTTTATTTTGAATAGAAGGACGTAAATATTGAAAATTTTTCTTTCTCGTTAAATGTGTTCTTTCAAAACCGTATTTCCATTTTTGGCTGTAAATTCAATTAAATTTAGAAGGAAACCATCAGTGCTCTGGGATCCACGAAATGCTGAATTATTTGTGGCACAAAATATCAAGCAATCTATAATAGATGCTAATACCAATCGATTGCTTGTAACAGTATGTGAATATGATCTATTACGTGATTCAACAATGTTCATACTAGTTGATGATAACGACTTTAGCAGTTCATGACAAGTATTTTTCGATTTAATATGTGATAATGACTTAGTAAGTTTAATTGCTTTTTCAAGAAAATTTTTTCATATTTATGCATGGCTTCATAGTGCAGGACAAATAGCACTACCATGCTTTCTATTTTCGTTTTGATTTGCTACGCAATACACACAAAGACAACTTAGGTTTGATTTGTTTTTAATTTAGTTTTTGCTTAATTTGTAGTACAAATTATTTAGTATTTCCTGTATCCGAGACCACTGCTGTGCTAAAAATTACGCCAAAACTAAAAAACAAATCAAACTTTTCATTTTATTTCATTGACGGCCCTATATATATATATATATATATATATATATGTGTGTGTATTTAGAAGCTAATATGTTCAATTTTATATTTGCAACCAGTTTAGATTTATACATCATCAGTTCAAATACATAGGAATAAAATTTTACATTTAAATAGTGTTAAAATATGCATACACTTAAAATGTTTTCTATAAAAGGCATAGCTTTGTAGATTTTTCATTATCTCGTTCATATTGGCGTGTTCTATACGCATGGCTTCAGCAAATTGTGTTTCTTGGTTCTAAGTAAGATTTCGAAATTATCTTTGATTGCTTTGTGATTATACAAGTAAAAATTCGATATTTTTCGGAAAAAAGTGAGCAATAACCGAACTATTCACTACTGAAACATTGATTATACAGGGTGTACATAAAGTCCTTTTCTATTAAAGTCATTAATTAGAAATGCCTCATTCAAACATTCACACGGTATTGAACTATGAGATTGGCATGAGAACGTTCAAAATCAGAAGATTTCACCAACTACTGCAAGATGATTACATGCCAAGAAAAATTTTCTTTTAATAAATGCAGTTGTGATGTGCCAATGATGGAAATTTTATTCAAAATCTATGTTTTTCAGATGAGGCTAAATTCACTCCCTCCGGTAAATTGAACTCACACAATGCTGTTGTTATGAAAATCCTGATGTAATAGAAGAATTTTCTATGAAAATTGTTGGTGTAAACGTTTGGTGTGCAGTCTACAGTGATCGTGTAATTAGGCCTTTTTTCCTTGAAGGGCCAACCATCACAACTGTGTCCTATTTCACATGCTTGAAAACTATGCTGTTCCAGAAATGGGTCGTCTTAGACGCATTAGAAGAACTGTTTTCTAAAAGATGGATAGGACGCAATGCTTGTCCCTCCCCCAGAAGCCCGGATTTGACACCGCATGATTTCTTCTTGTGTGGCACAGAGAAAGAAAATGTTTATATGTTTATAGTCACAAGTCCCAAAACATAGAAAAATTGAAACAGTTTATCACTGATGCAATAAAAAATATCCACCCGAAACGCTACGGAATACGTTTATCAATATGCAAAATTGGTGGCAATCTTGTATTGACAGTAATGGAGGACATTTCTGATTATATTTGGTATCGGTATGTTTTTTGTGTTCATAAATTATTGCTTTTTCTTTTCCCGTTCACAGAAGTAAGCTAGAATAAATAGTTTGGCTTGAAATAGAATTCGTTACTAGAAAGGGACATTATGTACACCCTATATATCACATTCACAGAAATAATATAAAACTGTCAAACAAACTTTACATATCTGAAAATCTTTGCACTTATAAATCATAGTGCAATCAACAAGAAAGTAAGGTTTTGTAGAACAATTACGCAATATGAATGTTGACTAATATTTCACAGATATATAATATATAGAGAGGGAGAGAGAGAGTGCGCAAATTTCAGAATATTCAGTTTGTTTTATAGTACCTTTGGCAAGAATACACAACTCCAAATGTGTTAAAATTTTGAGGAATGGCCGCAGTTCTGCAGGAGATAATAGACCCTATTCTCCAAGTAATGACCGCTTCAGTGAGGTCAAAGTTTTGTGAAGCTTACACCGGTTCTAGTCTTCAAAATAAACCACTCACTGCAATCCTTCAGATTGTGGACTTTTGAGTAGGGCGGTTATTCTTCAAATGATATGGAATCAGGAAACTGTGCTATTTCTGAGTCTTTGTTTGTTGTAGGTTGGAACAGAGTGCTTAAAAGTTTATCCTATGTCTCAAAATATTGCTTAGTCCATAGAAGTGCCATGCCACATAGATGGCTAAATGGTATACTTCCTTGTTCCTTTTGACAACGGAAATTCGTAGAGTTTTACCATTGGCACAAATACCTATAAAAACAATTGCAGATATGCTTGGAGCGTATTGAGACCAAATCAGGTCGTTTGCGTGGTTGGTTTAGTTGTTCAACTGCGAAGTTCCTTTCATTCGTGAATAGGATTCACTTCCCCTGCTGACCAGCAGTCCAATGTTTGAGAAGGCTACATATTTGGATCGTACACGTTTGTTTTCAATAGTTCGAAACTCAATTTTTGAAGCTTATACGCTCATTATTTACTATTCACAGATGTGTAACTGATATTTATCTCATGGATTTTGAGCAACTCGCTTTGCAGTTCCTGCATGTGTTGTTAGTCGGGACGCTTTCTCCCACTTCTAGATCTGCCATCATCATCTCCAAATTCTTTCAATCATTTGATGGTAAAAGATACTTCAGATCGATAAGTATTTCTTTTTCACACTGATATAAAGTAAAAAAGACGAACGTTTGTTTCACACCTAATAAACAAAGAAAATTGTATTAGTAATTATCATTCTAGTGTACAAAAATTTGCAAATACTTTTTTATGTACACATAATGAATGAGAGCATGCAATTTACAGTGTCAACACCTACAGGGTGAAAAGATTACCATTTATTAATGCATTTTAACTACTTATGGGCCATCGTCAGAATACAATATTGCAGCAACTAAAAGTTTTCAAAATTGCTACACTAAATGTTAAAAAATACATATACAATGGGACAACATCCCTACACAGTCGTTTTTCAGTTATTAAAAAATGAGACTTAAATTGCAAAGGGGATTGATGTACAAACCCTTTTGTCAATAAAAGGATATTAACACTAATTTTTAAATACACAATCCAACAAAATGGTGAGTCCAAATATGTGTATGAATGAGCTGATGGCTTCAGTTGTCGCCATATTCTGGTTCTATTTGTTTTGGAACAATAAATATGAGGCGAAGCTGCCCCGAGACACTATGAACAAAAGTGGTATTCAATAGTAGGCATGCGACAAATCCGAGAAAAGACATTATTTGAGACACTTTTACAAATCTGTTTCAATGATGCAGAAATGGCTCTGCAGAAGAATACCCTACGCCATAATGTAAGAATCGAAGAGAAGGCATTGATGACTAGCAAAATGCTTTGCCCCCTAGTATGATCGTAAATTATCAGTGCAAGTAGTGTCTTACTTGCTGATTTGGCTTACATTGATTCAAGAAATGCAAGAATATCACGATGTAATTTAATCTTCAATTTCGTTAACTAACTCACTAATGTGAAAGCTAGTTCTCAAGTTTCTACATCTAAATAGCAATTAGGCCAGTCTCAACACAAAGCATTCGTCATCTGTTATTTTGTGACAAGCCTGTTTGTCTGAATTGCTCACCTGAACAACAGAACAACTTCATACAAAATGCAATATTTGTTGAAACCTTTTTTGAATTTATTATTGTTCTAATATACTGTTTGTAAGGTTTCAAATTCCTATTTAAACACAATATTCAACCCAAATTGTCTTCTTATACTAGGACCTAATAACGTTGTTTACCAATACGTATATATATATATATATATATATATATATATATATAGTTAGTTTTGTGCTTATAATTTACATTTTACTTGCAACTATTTACCTTATTATTGTAGTTATATGTAATATATAAATCAATAGCTTTACGTTTAGCAAGAATTGGAGATGTGCAAAAATATTGCTGGGAAAACCCTCACAGAGCGGTACGACACCTTGCAATCGGGAGTGTCGAAAATTGTTGCTGAAAACAATCGTCTGAGGAAGAGTCTTACGTTTGAAAAACAGAAAAACGATGAGGCTCAAAAGGAAATAGTAGCCTTAACTTTAAGATTTGAAAAATTATGAAAACACAAGTACTACGTATTAAGACATTCTTTTAACTAATTGCAATGGATTTCCGAAGAAGGATGTATATTTATATTTATAAACATTTGTTGTTGACAATGGAAATAAAAAAAGAGTTATGGTTTAAATATTTTAAAACCTTCGCTCCATTTTCGTTTACTAACTGGAAACTTTTAAGAAATCCTTGTACCAATCATTTAAACATGGTGCTGTACTAGAATATTTTACACATATACAATGATTGCATAAATGTTTCACTGTGCTTTCGCTGCAATTTTTTTATTATATATTGTATATGTATAAATATATATATATATATATGTTTCTGTTGAATATCGAAATGTAATGAAATCCAGTGAGAAAGCAAAGTCTTATATAATGTTTTGAGATAAGGAAAATGTTTTATTTGACATTGGATGCTGTAAATGAACTTCACTTTCGACGTGAACATGAGAATCTACACAGAATGAGATCTGATGAGAGAATATATCAATTCTACATCATTGTAAATCTCCCTGCATTTTTTCAGATTTCCTTGATGAATGTTTTACAGACTATTTTGATAGTGAACGACAACATCCAGGTTCTCAAGTTTATGCTGTAAAACCAAATTTGAGTCAAAAGAAGAGATTTTGGCATTTCAACAATAGCAAAACCTTCAATCCTTTTTAACAGTCTGATCGATGTACCGCATCACTCGTTACCTCAAAGCACTTTCGAAAGTTGATTTCCTTATCAAGATCAGTTCCAAAGCCTTCTCTTGAAATTGTAAACTCACTAGATATCAATTAAATGCAATGATTTTTGTAAGTAATTTCGGTATATGATAGTGTGACATGGACCAAATTGATTTTTGAAAAAAAAAAATGTTTTCTCTACCTTAATGGAAAAACTCCCCGTACCTGCCAGAAACTGTGAACATTTCGAAAAATTCTTAAAATGCATTTTAGTTTTCAATTTTTTACAGAATATTGTAATTTTTACTGCAAAATATGAATATTGGAAACGTTAAGTGGACGCACCTTTCTTGGATAGACCACTGAAAGCATGGATATTTCTGGTTGCAAAAAAGCAAACTGTATAATCATGTCTCTGATTGCATTCAGTATTGGAACCGTGCTATGCTCCTACAAATTTTTACAGAAAATGTCGTGACCACATTAAAATGCATATCAAATATATTTCATATTTTCATTTTCTGAGTATATTAATTTTCATATTAAAGTCATCGAAGGATTTGTTTCTAAAAGAAGTATTCCCAAAAAAACTTTTCATCCATAGAGGTTTAATTAAGATGTCTTTTACATTTGAATGAAAAATTTATAGATTTTCGTGGCGTGCCGGACTTGTGCTTGAATTTTTTGAATTTCATGTCGTAATCTTCCTGAAAAATCAATACAATATTCCAACACTGATTGCATTATAATTGAAGTTGTTCAAAAACGGACCTTGTATTATTAGTTGATTGAATTTATGTAATCTCATAGTATATCTTACTGATTCATCGAGAAGCATACCCAATTCTTTATTTATATTTTCTTAATCAGATTGCGTAAAATCCTTGTGGCCTATACCAACGAGGTATTGTTTTTGCGTCTGTCTGTGTGTCTGTTTGTCAGCAGATTTCATTGAAAAAAATCTCGAAATAGGTTTTATTATAGCTTCGATCTCATTAAATGTTCAAACTCATCAGGATTGTATTTGGGGAGCTAGAGCCAATGTTATGCACTTGCAGTTGCAAATATCCATCTTAGGCGGCGTATTTCAATGTATATGATGTTTTTTTACAAACAAAGAATATCTGTATTCAACTAATTCATTTACCTCCATGAATTTTTAAGGATTTCTAAGTGATACGTGAGTCAAAGAGAGGCATAGTCTTAGGTATTTGCAGTCTCTGATTGCTCTTGTTTTGTATTCTATTTTCATTAACGTTGTGTTTGTTCGAATTTGAACTTCATATTCCCAATATGAAAAATTTATTGCGCAATAAGCAGGTGCACAGTAAACTATTAAATCGTTTTTAGTATATTTGAAGTAAACTTCATAAAAGCAAATAAATGAAGGTGGAACAACCATCTTGGCACGGATTTGAGCTTTCATAAATTTTAAATTTCATTTTTGGAAATGATTTCATATTTTAATTGTTTTTGAATAATATATTTCGCGCATAGTTAATTTTTTCTTCCAGTTGGATTGTTGGTGATCATTTCTAGAATTAGGAACATGCAGAATGACTATAAAGTGAACGAATTTGTTAAACACAATATCAAAAAAGCAGTTTGTGGAAAATTGTCTTCATGGAATCTAACTAGCTCTAAATGGGCTGAAAATGAAGGTATTTGTACCAATTGCGGAAATCTGGTGAAAGATCACAAGGCAAATACTTTTGAACCTGCAGATCATGGGTTTTTGATTTTCAGAAATAAGTTAACAGTTTGCAACTACCTTCATTGTGCTGATACGAGTGAGCCATTGCTTTTAGTTGATTATCTTAACTTACAGGATTCTTTTAATGTTTCTTTTGATGATGTTAACTTGATCATTGCAATCACTGGAAGCGAGAATTGTATTCTATCTGAGGTAATTCCAAAAGAATGTAAAGCAGTGATTAGAAAGTCCCTTTCGGCTATTATGACTCATTGTCAAGCCATTGTAATTACATCTGCCTTAGGTAATGGTTTACTATCACCCGAGTTCTTGATGCTAGATGATGAGGACGCAGCCTCTTGGCCTTATATTTCAATTGCTATTGCAGATTGGTCACTGATTGAAGAAAAAGAAGTGTTTTATTCTAAACGAAAAGTTTATCCCAAAAGAAAGAACAAATTTTATTTGGATTCTAATCACACCCATTGTTTTTTCATTGACAGGACAGACTTGAAGAACAGCGTTTTGAACAAACAATCGCTTGAAGAAGAAATTATAAAAAGATGTTCCTTTCAAAAATCTATAACTGTTCTCAACATTTTAGTAAATGGCAATTTAAATGACCTGAGGCTAATAAATAGTCGAATTCAACAGAATCAGGCTTGTTTAGTGATTAGTGGTTGCGGCGGAATTTCTGACAACATATATAAATATCTTCAATGTGGCTTAGTTGATTGCAGAAACAATGAAATTTTAAAAGAAATTGAGACGTTGGTTAACTCATACAACAAGCATCAACCACGGGTCTCAGTAATTGACATTTCGCAAATCAATCGAATTCCGGAAATTCTAATGGGGGTAGCAATTTCTGTTGTTAAATGTGTACGAAAAAAAGTTAATTTAGCAGCTTATGGAAATTGTCAAGGGGAAAGTGAATTTCTACGAAACTACAAAGATATCAATGATGAAATGATGCAAGAAATATTTACTTCAGCGCTGATAGAGAAGCAGATTGCAGTGGTAGTCTTGCTGCTCAAATATGGGTTTTCAATTAAAAAGTTTGTTGCTGCAGAAACACTCGAAGTTATTTATGAAAAGCTAGTAAATTCAGATTCTGTTATTAGTGAGATGCTTTCACAGTGTGAGCTCAAATCTGAAAAATTTCCTTATCTTCGGAGGACTGGCAGGTTTTTTCAAAAACTTGTTGGTATTGAACATATGCCTGCACTATACTCCTCAAATAATTTTGAGATTTTTCCTTATAGAGATCTTTACCTGTTTTCACTAATAAATTCTTTTTTTCAATTAAGTGAAATGCTTTTGAACAAAATTGACTTTAAGATGCACGCCGCTTTATACGGAATGATTTTTCATAGGAAACTTCAGAGCTTTTACAAGGAATTTCCAGCTAAGTTGCAAATGTTGTCTGAGAATGAGGAATCAATGCAAGACAGTGCCAATTATGCAATGAAGCAAATCCCTAGTCAGCTTTTGCTAAAATCAACTGCTATGCTTAGAGTGGAACAATGGTCTAATTTAACATGCATTGAATTAGCGAACGCCGCCTGCGCTACTAGATTTTTTGGAAATCCCGAAATCAAACTCATTGTAGATGAGTTATGGAATGGTGGCATTCAACTTAATTTTTCAATGGCATGGCATTTGTTTTGCTTGCTTACCATTTTTCCAATGTTTTGCATTCTTCCTTGGAAATACTCGGATAAAAATGCAAAATACAGTTGTAAGGGTATTTTCTTGATTTCCGAAAAGCATTACTCCCAACGTAGAGCTAAGCATGCGAAAGGTAAGAAAATTTTCTTTAAATGGTATTGGGTAATTCCAACGATTTTCCAAGCTCCTAAGACGAAATTTTTTATTCATGGCGCATTTTACATTTGGTTTATATTTGCCCAATCATTTGTACTTCTTTTCACAATAGGAAATAAGGAGGGTCCGGGTTCACTTGAAACCATTATTTTAACGTATACAGTTTGCATGTTTCTTGAAGAAATGTGTATGATGTTGGTTTTGGAAGGTTCGTGGTACCTAAAACCTATCGCCTATGGGAAAATGCTTACAAATTGTTTGAATTTAATCAACTGCTTATGTTATATTTGTGGATACATTATCCACAAGAAATATTATTCTGACCCATTGTACTTAGAAATAGCAGTCCAGCTGTATATTGTCGCTCTGTTTTCAAGTTATTGCAAATTGCTCTGTTTTGTTATTCTTCTCCCAATACTTGGGCCTTACATCATAGTGATAGTTGAAATGTTTAAAGACCTTCTATTATTTATTGGCGTTCTTCTTATATTCATGATTTGCTATGGCATATGCTTGCAATCAGTGATATTTCCAGGTTCCATTCAAAGACCTTGGGTTATATTTTGGGCTATTCTTTTTCGACCATACACTACAATAATGGGAGAGAACTGGATGTCCATGTTCGCAGATGCTGATAATTGCACTTATTCAGATGAAAGCCTTTTTTCAGATTGTGAACATAACAGTTTCAAACCTATTTTTGCACTGATTCTTTATGTAGTATACACTTTACTCAATGTTTTATTAGTAAATTTGCTTATCGCAATTTTTTCAAATACATATCAAAAGATTGTGGATAATTCCAACATCTACTACAATCTGCTGTTTTACAAAATGGGAGTTATGGAATTCCAGAGTAAACCCGTATTACCAACACCGTTCATATTAATTCACTTTTTGGCGAAATATTTTATCAAGATTATTACGTTAATTTGTTGGGGAAGAAAACACGAAATTTCCAATAGCTTAAACATTCGTAAGCAATCTGAAATTGCATTCTGTCGAAAGGTTGATAAAAAGATAACGATGAAAACAAATTTTGAAGAACTGTTATATAGCAGAGACGATTGAGATTTTCTGCACATATTGGAAAGGTCAACTTTAATTGAGCAATATCTTTTAAATTGTGAAAAGCACGTGATTGTTTTTTTGTTTACTTGAAAATAGTTACTTTATGGCTAAATATTATGCTGTGAATGTTTTTGTGAAATGCTTTGTTTGGTTTGTATAAATGAAATTGAAATATACTTATTTAAATGTAACATTATTACAATTTTTCTAGAAAAATAATCTTTATTCAAAAATTACTATAACATTAGAAAATGTTGATAAATTGTGCAAAATAATCGAATCAAAATTTGGGTCATAGCTTAATTTTTCGCTTAATTTTATAATTTGAAACATTTTCATTTGAATTCAGTTACTTCATTTTTTAGAATTGTAGACGTTTTTGCAATTTTTTTGAATGTTATAAAAACTATCAAAAACCTTGCTAAATTATTTCAAAATTTTTTATAAGTATTAATAAAAAATTGTGTTGGATTATTCGCTTTTTATCAATTGACGATTTAATATTTAAAATGCAAGTGTTAGGCTTTCAATTTTTCAGAATTTATGAAATGTTGCTTTATTATAAACACTAATATTGTTAATGTTATTAATATATTTGAAAGAATAAGGTTTAGTGATCTTGGATTGTTTGAATAAATATTTGAAAATTGTTAAAGGTTTATATAAACTAAGCAGCTAATTTAAAGAATTATTGAACATGAAACTAAGTCAACAATTTCAAAACAGATACAAATTTGTGGACTAAGTTCCAAAGTTGAATGTTAAAGAATTCCGGTGTTTTAAGCATGTAAAGGTAATTGAATGCACTTCAATTAAATCATCGAAATGAATTCTAAATTCAAAGGATAATAATAATTGATTATATATTATATGCATAAACTGTTGTTATCAATAACTAAGATCTATATTTTTGCAACAAAAAAATTCGAATTAATTTTTGTTAAAATAGTTTATAATAATTTATATGCTATCTACTTGAAAGATTTTTAAATACTTTGTTGAAAAAAACAACTTATTCTAATATAATCACGTACATTATATTGAATATAAAAATTGAAATCAGTGTACGCAAATTTCAAAATATGAAATCTTCCTTAGTCAAACTTTTGTGTCGAACGATTGTATATCGATAGATAAAATAAGATATTCTTTATTCAGATAAATTTTAACAATTCAATAACTGATAATTTATCTGAATAGCATCATTTAATTTACAAAACACATATATACAATTCACATAAATTACAAAAGAAATCTTACAGACTATGGATGAATTACTAGTTATTTTAATAACGAGTTATGTTATGGTCATTACTATAAAATTTGTATCCTACCCATGATTTATCAGATATATATTTTTGCTAAAGGAAGATTTTTAAATGCTTTTTAGAAGATTTTTATTTTTCAATATTTTCTAATTTCTTTTGCTAAAAAATTCCAGGTTCGAATTAACGACATTAATGAATTATTTTTTTAAACGGTTTTCTTATACTTAACCCAGGTAAAAAGTTTTAATCTTGAGTTCCATTTATGAGTAAATCCCGGCATTTTAATAACATTATAAGGTCGTAGGTTGTTGATTAGCTTGAAGAATGTCATAAGGGTATTCAATATGACTAGATGTTTTGTAAAGGGAATTGACCTAGAGATGTAATGCTTAGTTTTCAATGGGTTTTCGCTTTTTTAATTGAATATCAAGTTTTTATAAAGGACATCGTTTAGATCAGTAAATTAAACGTTTCTGCAATTAAGTTTCCTCATAATAAACAAATGGAAAATTTGAATTGGTAATTGCCCAACTATTAATGTCATATTTTTACACCTATAGCTAGTTTTCTAGCTATTAAACTTTCTTTTTTTTTAAATTAACACATGTTTTGTTTTGCAATTTTTAAATAGAAATCTATGTATGTACAATAAATATTTAGTAATCCGAATTATAAATCAAATTATAAATCATCTTCTTTAAATGAAAGACTTGAAGTGACAATATTTGTGTTTTTTTAATGAACTCCAACAAATTTGCTTTTTACTCGGGCTTGCTTTATTTTCTAGACGTCCTCCCTGTACCACTTTGTTCTTCAATTTAGCATTTGTTTTTCCTTGACATTAAATCAAAAGGTTTTAATTACATGTTAATGTACCTATTGTAGACACTTTCAAGTACTTAGGAGTAACCATTGACTCAAAGTTAAAGTTCAACACTCACATTAACATAACAGTTAGAAAACTAGCTATAGGTATAAAAAGTATGACACTAGTAGTTAAGCAGTTACCACCTTGTGCAATTATTCAATTCTTCCATGCTTTTATCATGAGCCACCTTAATTATGCAAACATCTTATTTACTGATTTAAGTGATGTGCTTTATAGAAAACTTGACATTCAATTAAAATGGGCACTGAATATCTCAGCAAAAAATTCATCGAAAACTAAACATTACATTTCTAGGTCAATTCTCTTTCCAAAACAACTCGTCATTTTAAATACCTTGCTAACATTTTTCAAACTAGTAAAAAATCTACCGCCTTATAATTCAATTAAATTCCCGGGATTTGCGCATAAACAGAATTCAAGATCTAAAATTTTTACATGTGTTAAGTATAAGAAAAAAGTTTTGAAGAAATCTTTCATTAATGTCGCAATTCGAACCTGGAATTCGCTACCTAAAGAAATTAAAAGCATTGAAAAATTGAAACCTTTTAAAAAGCGTTTAAAAATCTTCCTTAAGCAAAAATATATTTTAGGTACATCATGGTTAGGATTTAAATTTTACAACAATGACTATACGATAACTCGTCATTAAAATAGCAATATAAAGTAATTCATCCATAGCCTGTAAGAATTGTTACTTTTTGTAATGTATGTTGATTTGTAGATTGGTTACTTTTTTGTAATTTATGACGCTATTCAGATAAATTATCAGTTATTGAATTGTAAACATTTATCTGAATATAGAATCTCTTATCTTATCTTATCGTAAGTTGATGTTTATCATTATTTCCTAAATATTCTTCTTTTCCTTAATAGTCCAAACTATCTAGAAGACATAAAACAATTCTTCTAATGAAGATTCATCTTCTATTGTCCCCAAAATGCAAGCGGCATTTGTCTGCTGAATTTTAATACTCGAACATTGTTTAAAATACTCTTCCACATGTGGTTCCTTTGATGAAAATATATAGGGGTTGAAATATATAGTCTTGTTGAACGATGTCGCAATATTTAGATCTTTTTCGACATTCAGCGTCTGTTGCAGCTTTAGCAAGAGCAAAAGTTGAAATCCGACTGGGAGCAATTGTATCAACTATTATAACCTCCCACACTAAGGAGCGTCCTCTTGACCAAGGAACAGTAGTCACGCCATCAGGTCGTTTCCAATCTTTTCTGATCAATCCCTGTTGTTCTAAGATTGAAGGGACGTTGATCATTGAAAAAGTGCTCTTAAAAAGGTTATTCAATTGAGAATGACGCGCGAAACGACCAGCGCTCCTCTTACAAGACAATCCATGAAGACCATCAGATGAAATATGTGCCCCACAAATACAGGAACGTTGTTCACCCACACAAACACCAAGTCTAGAGGCAACACTGATATGCAAAATGACATTGTTTATCGTCAGGTTAAGTTTGTTTGATGGAAGAACATTGAGCCATGATCCAGCTAAATTGCCTGAAACCTTGCAAAATCTTTTTCAAAAAAATGTCTCACCAGGAAACTCTCCAGTTGTTTGAAAACAGGAAAAGACCAATTTCTTTGAATAGTAGGAGTTTGTCCATTGGGAGTTTGCGAATTATAGTACAGCTTTAACCACAAATCCAGAGCATGTGCTTCTTCAATCGTACGGAGACATTCAAGAGCAATCTTTAACATCAAGTTTTCACATTTGGCCACAGATGCAAGAAAACAACTGGATTCCAAAATATGGGCAAAGGTATTCTTAAGCCACCTAAGGAAATTGGTAGACAAGCTTAAACAGACTGTTGATAAGAACATCATACTTCTCAAGATGGTTAAAATGCAAGAATGTTGATGAGCAACGAAGACCGTACAATAACTTTGGTATCCCCAATGCATTCTTCAGCAAGAAAAGAGCAGTATGAGCATCTAGATCTACTAATTTGTCTGCGAGAAGTTCCAACTAATTGTATTTTGTCTGCAGAAACTTCAAAGTAGCATCAGATCCAATACCTGCACCAAGAACAACTAACTCACTTAAGGGAGTTATGCAGATACCAGGACAAACCTCATTAAACATGTATTCAATTGAAGTTCGTTTCTCCAATGAAGGATTTCCAAGAAACGTTAATTCACACTTTGTAGGATTGACCTGTAGACCAATCTTAACTGCTTAAGATATTTCCATCATCTAGATAAAAGAAATTCAATTCAGATTGTAGAGATGAAGTAAAGTCAATTATGAAATCACAAAAAATTGGCGGACCTTCTGGATCACCTTGCTGCACACCAGTCATTGAGTCCAAAATAAGGCCGTCAAAATATAAGTTGGTGTACTTGCCATATGTAGAAACGGTGTAATTATTAATTTCAGGATGTTT
>CABFPE010000209.1:1024357-1049153 GCA_900660155.1 Hofstenia miamia | reverse complement strand
CCTCTCTTCTGACAAGTACATAAACCTGCGTCGAATAAGACCTTTCTACAATACTTTTACTACATATTTTTTGGTGCTGTAAAAGCTTTTGAATGTTAACTTGCTATTTTATATTTCAATAAAATTATTTTGGAAAATGTTTATTCCAGGATCTGTATTAAATGTTAATTTACTAATTATTTGAAAATTGAGTAAATACTGTAATACTGAAAATGGTTGCTTTATCTTGTTTTTTACTGTTGAACCTTAAAATGTCCAATAGCGTCATAAGTAGATTTTCCGCCATGTGCCCAATAGAAATGTTTAAAACAATAAGAATTGATTGTGACTGATAAAAGCCTTTATCATGTATATAGCTCTTTCAACTTCTGTTGTATTTACCAAATAACATCTTTGAAACATTTTAACCAAGTATTTTTTAATATTGATCGTTCAAACACTACTGTTTTCTATTTTTATTGAGGTCAAATTCAAGTTTTATTAGATGATGTTTTCATTGGTGGTGAAACTTTAATTTTTAGATATGGCTGAAAGTATAAATTAGTTCCCATCACATAGTGCAGAGATGTAAGCAGGAACTTTGTCTGGACCAAATCACTTGAAACAGTGACCCGAACAAACTCAGAGCGTCCTCTAGCTATTTTTGATCTGACCTGGTTCAGTCCAAAGTTATTATAAAAAATTTCCAAATTTCCCATTAAAGCCATTCTGACTCTATCCAAATGACTCATTAGTAGGGCAACTATAATATGACCTGAAAGTCTAGCAAAATACCAACTAGGGTTTGAAAAATATGATTTTTATATGGCCTTTAGACAACAAATCTTCGCAATGTAGAAACAAAATATAATTTTATGGACATTATCCTTCCATGGATTTTTAAGCATACCGAAGCTTTGCTCTATTTTAATAGACGTTGGACTAAAAGGCAAACAAAAACAGATGTAGAGTAATGCAGATTCCGTAATTGCTTCAGGTCACCGCCCAGCCAATTGAAGAAAAACATTAATTAAAATATGCTCTTATGACTACAAGAAATGAAGTATACATTTACAGTGAAAATCAGAATTATTTTTTAATGACTACGAGGCTTTATGGTTCCTTTGCTTAAATAGATCCACAATTGAATAATGTTCCACATCTTAGATAAGAGAAGCAATACTTAATTTAGCATCCAAATTAATTTCTTAGCAGCATTTCCCGACAGATTCAAAAACCTACATTAGATAATCCAGCCCGAACTAAGCTGCGTAAGGGGCATGGACAGGCAACCACAAAAGACTATTATAAGAATAAAAATATTTATTTTTTTAGTTATATCAAAATAACGAATGAGTTTTGTTGGTTCGCATTACCGCGTTCCGCACGAATCCACTTCAATTCATCCACTCTGATTAAATTATATAAATAAAAATTGGTTCCCACAGACTAACTAGATTCTTTACTTGCTGTATTTCATTAAGCCCGTTATTTTTACCTAAACTTTGGTCTTCGTTAAAATATTCTTCATTAAATTATACTCCAGTCGATGTAAATTCTGATCGATGTAAATTCCGGTCAATGTAAATTCTTTAGTCTATGTAAATTCTGGTCGCTGTATAAACTGTCCGCCCATTTTACAACATATGTATTTTGTTGTTTTGCTGAATTCTCTGGGATAATTGAAATAAGCAATTTTAGCATTTTCAACATTTTTAAAATCCAGATAGCAATTACTACAAGTGTGATATCTCTATGTAAAACAATAATTTTATTTTTTATTTCATTTAGAGAATGTGCTATGTATGTTTAAATTATGTTCAAGTATATACTCAATATTCTTACAAAAATATAAGTATAAGATCTGCGCATGTGGGTTTGAGCATGCATCCTTGTTATATGTATATTTAATTACACTTTACTGTCTAATAAATATACATTCTTTTGTATATAAGAATTATTTCTAAAAAAATATCAAACTTAAAATCAAATCTTCAAACTTTTAAATTTCAAATCAAACTTTGAATTAAAAAATATTCAACTTCTCATATCAAAGTTTCAAAAGTATTCAAATTTCAAACTTCTTTTTCATTAAACTTTGAAAGCCCTGATTAGGTCTACATCTGAAAATCAGTGCCTTTAGCCCCTCCGAAATCCCCCGTAATCTATTTTCGGTTTCAGATTTTGCATGTCCAGATACGACGATTTTCGTTACAATTTGACATCCGACCATGCGCTTGTACATATTCTACCACTATTAAAACGATGATTTTGAATAGTTCGCTACTTTTGTATTAAGAATCATATTATAAAAATAAGATTCTGTTTCGTTTCTCAGCACTAATACAACAAAATCATATTTTCTTTTTTAACCCATTTGAGGACTTTGGTATGAACTGTTAGCAAAATGTCACAAACTTGAAATTTTTCAATCACACATTGAATGTATTATGTAAAAACATCAAATTTATGTTGAAGTCAGTGATGCATAGGTAAAGTATAAATTTAGAGGAAATATAAAAATGTGGAAAAAATTATTTGATTAACTTACGTAATAAAAAGTGCGAAGCAACAGTAACACCAATGCTGAAATCACGAAGCATCAAAGCATTAAAAATACCATAAATTTAAGCAATTAGTAAAAGAAATTAGAGTGAAATTAAAAACAAGCATCAGGCATATATTTAAAGATACGGTCCCCATTTGTGGACCTTGGTCTGAAATATTGTTCAGTTAACTGTTAGCGGTTTTTTTAGCGCTGCTTCGAAATGTTGAAATAGACAAAGATCGGCAAATCAATACAATCAAGCTGGAACTTAGTTCTATTCGTGCACTAAACGAACGCTATCGCGAGCAAGTGGATAGATTTAAGGCGAAAGTGCGCTACTATCAACTTGAACTAGAAAGTCGGGGAATTCCTGTGGACCACGACACTGATCTTAGTCCTTCTGAAGATCTAGTGTTAGATCTTCGTGATCAGACTCGGTTACAGCCGGTTTTGGATACTCCTGATATCATATCATCTGCTCCACTTTCCTTCAACATTCCCGAGGAAGCAAACAACTGAATAATCAAGGGGTTAACGGAGGGTTAACAACTGCAGTTACTATTCATTGAATTAGATCTGAAATTCTATCTTTCTTACATTGTTACTTATTTACGAACATCTGGCTTTAGAAGCCAATGTCGATTTTAAGCTTTACGCTACCGTATTGTTTAGTTTTAAAAAAACATTTCAGAGATAATTCAATGTTATTTTCATAGTGTTGTTTAGAAATCGAAATTAAATTATTGTATCGGTTTTGTGGAATTGTGTCTTTTAACAATTATATATCGCTCATCTGTGGACTCCAAGCACATCATTTGTAATCATCGAATATCGATCAATGCAAATTTTTTATTTGATTGATGCAGTTTTTAATTTAATGCTGTTAACATTCTACTGATTATCTTAGAACTGAACTTGGTGTATAAGGTTTTTTCTAGCACTTGATTTGTACATGTATTATTTATATTTTCAAGGGATCATTCAGCGCGACAACATTGTTCTATCACTGTATTTATGGGAGGCTTGACTGAAATAATGATTTGCAGACTTGTCAACGAGCCGAAACTTTTATTCTCGGCTCAGCTCGGCTTGTTTAGATTGTAAATTTTTTTCGGCTTGGCTCATCTTGTTAAAAGGAATTTTTCAATAAAACTTTATTTAGCTGCTAAGTTCTTAAATAATTTGTGCTCTATTAGAATTTTTTGCGTAGTTCTTCGTGTTATTTAATTAACATTTAGTATAAGACTATAAGCAACACAAAACTCAAAATAATGAATGAAACAATTAAAAATGCTGTCGTATCATATTAATAGCGTTCAAATTGTGTAGACTAAGATGGTGAAATTTCCCTAGATATAGAAAAGCAGTGCAATTAATGAACTATGCTTAAACAAGGCTCGTTGCATGTCCAATGCAATGTTCAGGCTCGGCTCGTTGCAAGCTCGGGTTGCTGAAAAGTTTTGTCATGGGCCACAGTTGAACTCTAGTGGCGTGTAAACCCATTTCCGCCAAGAATTTTTACGCAGTGCCACTCTATAACGAAAGTGTAAATGCACTAAGGATTCAGACTGTACAACTGCATTTAAAAATTTACAACGGCACTAAAAATATTACTGTTTTCAGAAATATTTAGTAGTTGTTGGCTGACTTTTGTTTTCTCCGGTTTCGAGATCAATTTCTTCAACTTCTAAATGTTTTCCAAACATTATGAAGAATATATTTTTAACCATTGTACGTACGTATTACTGGAGTTCCATTGGGCCTATTTTAATGCTTTGTGTAACTAAAAATTAACCCGATAAGCGATTTTTACGCAATAACGGTAACGTAATACTGGTGTATAGCATGAAGACGTAGTTGTATTTTTTACACAGTAATAGATTTACGCAGTATTATAGTTGGACTGCATTTACATCATGTTTTTATATCACTTGTTTTATTGCTTTTTCAGTTGCTTCCATCTTGTGTAAATGCCAAGATAGCTGATTCTCACTTAAAAATCAAAAAGCCATTCAAAAACCAATTAAAAATGTCTATATCAATTTCTTATCAAGACTTGTGCGTTTATGTAACAGTCATTAATTTTGTTCTAACGCGTGAGTTGGGAGAAATGGGAAATCGGCGGAACGATATTGTTGTTTAAAATGTTTATCCCAGCACTTATTCTTGCAGCTGTATCCATTTTATCAATTGCGGTTTTTCATGTAGGTAGGATTTAGTTATTTACTATTAGTGTTGATATGAATTTTAGCTGTTCCTTTTCGCCTGTAGTCTGTAATACGTATGTAGAATTTCAATTTTTATCACGTTTTCTAATGTACAAATCGTTTATGAATCTAACCATTAATTTACTTAATTGCACCACTTGGCATCGCAGCCTTACCTTTTCTCTTCACATGTTATAATTTCTCTGTCAAATGCACTCGATATTAAACATGCATTGAATGCTCACGAAATTGTGCACGCTTGTAATTTCGTACGTCAATATTTAAGCCGCACATAAATTCGGTTCTAACCGACTGCATGGAATGCGCACCGTCTTGTTAACAGTCGCATTTTTAATTGGGCCGTTGTTTCCAACGCATTCTCTAAAAGATAGTTCATTAACTTAAAAGCATTGTTAATTAATTCCATTCTCTTAAATCTTGAAAATTAAACGCTCAATAAATAATTGAGAACTCTTTTATTTATCTATCTGTAACACAGCTAATGTACTACTCCATTTAGTAATTCTGAATGGGATTTTTCGCTCAAAAAGCTGTATTGTAATATTTTTTATGTTTCATACAATAAGTCTATATGTCATTCTACTTTCTATTGCAAGTCGTTTTCATTTTATTATTCGGTTGTCACTGCAGAATCGGTTGTGTTTTAGATGATTCGTTTTAAACGTTTACGCGATGACAAAATTCATTTGGTGGATGATCGGCGAGATCGCGACCCACCCCCTGTATCTGAAGCCACCGAGTGAGTTTTAATACACAATTTTTATGTTTAGTTGTTACTATCTATTCCTCCATGTTATCGCATAAAAATTTTATTTTTCATTTCAAATTCAATTACCCTAAAAACCAGTTATCATATATCAAGTTTAACTTTTATATTTAATTAGTTTTGTACTAATGTGTAATGTCTTTAGTTGCAAAATTCTTTTTTTTCAACTGGTTACTGTATTAAATCTTGAAATATGCAATTCACATATTTTATGAAAACGTTTCCATTTGCATCTTTGATCTACATAGATTAAAAGCGGCCTGTTTTAAACAATGCCTTTTCTAATTTAAAATGTATTTAAGTTAAAAAAATTGTGTTCAATATTATTTCGCAAAAAATGATATATTTCCATACGTTTTAAAAGTATGAACTCTTGGAATTCGCCATTTATTGTCTAAACTTATTAGACCTGTGGGAGCCTTTTACTCCCCTTACGCTTCAAACAGAAGGTAATGCAGAGCTTGCTGATTCGATCTTTCCCCTCCTAAAAATTTAAATTCGCACTAAGAAGACGTTACACTATGTAGTATCTATGATTTTATTGTATGATTACTGAATAAACTTTTATGTTATGTGATTATTTAGTACCACTGTTCAGATGAATTTACCCTTCAACAGTACATATCAAGGCACAATGCGAATGGTGATTTCCAGTGTGCAAATGGAGTTTATCGTTGTCTCTCTTGTCATAATTTTCGCATGCGCCGTTTTCATGGAGGGTGTCATTGATTTGCAGGTGGGAACTTATCATTTATCAAAATTATATGCTTATGCGTGTATCACCACTGTTGAATCCAATCTAAAAAATTAAAATGTGGCTCATGAATTTTAAATACTGCTGTTAATCGACTCATCTTATAATTCAGTATCCTATAACTATATGATTAATAAACGAATGAAGCGTCAACATTGTGAGAAGAACGACTAAACAAAAATTCAATTTCAAGATTTCCAATAACTCAGTTGTAATTTAGTTCCCCTTCAAATAAACATCATAACACTTTGCTTTGCTAATAGCAGTTCATTGTAAATTTATACTAGAAACTTGGGAGTAGATACAATTTTAGACTATTTTAACGGCTGAAACTGTCAGTAGTAGTAAACCAGACAAGGTCATACTGTGTCATGTGTACAACACGCAGCTCTGATTAGACCTGTTTATGAGCCTGCTTACTAATGCTTACGGACAACAGGAAACCATTCCTTAGTCAGCCTTAGTAATGACTGCGTACTGTTTGGTGAAACTTGTAAATAGGTTAGTTCATGTATCTAAACATATTTCCTATTGCAATTGAATTAAGCTGAGACAACAAATTATTTAAAGTAATTCAACTTACGAACACATTTCCACTGAAGGCTCATGAGTGATGTTGATTTGATTACTTAGGCACATGCTTAAAGGAATGTATTTGTTAATTTGAAATTCCAAAAATCTGCTAGTAATAATGCTGTAGGTCTAGATGGCAAGAATTGAATAGCATATAAAAAGACAGTATATTTTATTAGGTTTTCATAAAATAGTCCTCCCTTCCGTTCTATACTTTTTGTTAGTGATGTGTTCACCTGCAATTCACATCTGTCCTGCTTCAGCATCAAACCTGATCTGATTTAATCCTGATGTAAATGGAGAAATCTATTTCATCCTCTTATTGAATTACATTTCCCCTTTTCATTTACAATATATTTCAATGCAAATTCGATTTGGGTACTAACATATTTGCAGTAAAAGAACAAAAAACATTCTAACTAAAACATTTTTTATAATTAAATCCAGTTATGCATCCATAGTAACCTGTTGATATTCTTTGGAATGTCCATAATATAAGTACTACAATTCAGAGATTAGTGCTCATAAACTTTTGATTGAGCAAACCAATCATAAATCAACAAAACATTTGCTATTAACTTTGCAGAGGTAGAATACAATAATAATAGACTGTTAGTCCTTCTATTATTTTTGTATTTTGCCAGCCTATGACACATCACTTATTTAATCAAGAAAAGCAGTGAAGCAAAGTAATGATACCAAACCATAACCCGTTAACGAGATGTTATAAATCAAATAAAACCAAAATAATATGAAATTGATCAAACAACATGGGTACTGTTAAACCTGATTTTGATTTTTTTCCCCTGGACCTGGTTAACAACTCCTCAAACTTTACCTGACACGATTAATCCTGATACACCTAATTAAAAAATCCTGACATGACTCAGCACCACTTTTTTCCATTTTTATCTAAGTAATCTATTTTAAACTCAAAATTGTATCAAACCGCCCACCCGTTTGAAAATTCCTAGATCCATCCCTGTTTTACATGTCAGGAATATCTTGGCACAAATATTTTGCGATGCGATAATATGTGAATTATACGCATATTAATTAGGTTATGTATCAAATTTTCTAAATTTCTCATTATTGACCTAAATTGTTAGAAATGTTTCTAAATGGATATCAAGAAAAATCATATAATGCAAATAAAACATAGAAAACATTTAATTATAATTTGGCATTGAAATGTATGCATTGGTCTCAATTTATGGCCTTTACATACAAAACTGTTATTTTTGATACTCTATAAAATTTCATGGACTTTATGTTTAAAATTGCTATAACCTTGTTACCCTTGAAACTATCTGCATAATTTTTGCGGCAAAAGTTGCAGAAGTTAAAGAAAAATCTCATAGAATGATAGTTTCTTTTAAAAACTATCTCTGAGTTATATCTAAAAATATGGAGGGGGTGTCAAACTTCCTGGTAAAATAAGGTTAAGTCAAAATTGCGAGTGATTAACAGATAACAGCTTAAATTTTAATCTCGCTGATGTGCATAAAACTGAAGGATAGCAAAGTGTGCGTGTTGACCAAGAATCTTTATCCTTTCATAAAAAGATTTACAACGCTTTGCATCTTCAACAAAAATGAGAGAAAAGTAGTGGAGTTTTCATGAAGAGACATTTAAAGTATGATTGGAGTGGGTTTTCAGTTTGTTTTTGTTTAAAAATTCAATCAATTATAAATGTGTAATGTTATCATTCATTTATCGATAACTTAATGATTCTTAATTAGGATTTTGAAAATGTCATTCACATTTATTTTAATAATACTCTAAAAATCAATTATATTTATTTAGTTACTAAAGATGCACCACACCAGTACAGCACCACGCATTCTACACATGGTGGCAGTGTTTATTCTTGGAGTATTTTTTGTTGAAGTATTGTGTAGAATATTTGCCTTCAGAACGCAAATTCTCACCATGCCTGCAGAGGTATTGACATTTTTTTATTCAACTTTACAAACACACAATGCACCACTTGATATCAAAAATGTTTAAACTCAAAGAACAACGAGTAATTCAATATTTAGCATTTCCAAATTAAATTATTTTATTTCCAAAAATAATATAGGGTTTCAAGTAATTCTCTTTCAATTATTTAAAAGCCTGTTATTTCAATTCACATTTGGCTTCTTCTTGCCGGTTACGGGATGTTTGTTTTTTTAATTTCAAGATTTTTCTATTCGTCGGAGCATGTGAGGTAGATGTCATTTGTAGCTCTACATATATTTTTTAAATTTCTTTTTCATGTTCTTGGGATATTAGAAAAATCGGTTTGTTAATCTGAAAGTCTCTTTCCATTTAGATCTTTGATATCACCGTGGTGTTGCTGGCGTTGGTAACTGAATACATTTTCATCATGTCAGAGAACGCTTACGCCTTTATGGCTCTCTTTGTTATGTTCAGGTTGTGGCGGGTCACTAATATTTTTAATGGTAAATACATTCGTGATTTAGTTAATAGTTACGATATTTATGGTGTTTCTTCCAGGATGACTGATAAAATTATATTTTTTTTATAAATTATTAGATTCTGAAAACTAATATTTACATTATTGACTAACGTTTTGATAACTTTATAATACACTAATCTTTGCAAAATTTAATAGAATATTATTGAACGATTTTTTGTGGTATCTTTGCTCATCAAATTTTCGCTCACAGTAAAGCCTTTGAATTAGTGCCTTTAAAGTCACCTCAACGTGAAACTTGATTATACATTGCTTTTATTTGTTGATAAACGTATTTCCAGAATTGTTTATCGCACACTCTTCTCAATTACTGCTTTTCCCACTTAATAGCCAAATACAGCTTCATTTTTCGTTAATATACGATTTTGTGCCTTAGGCATGAGTTTTGTTGATATCTGAAGTCACCGCATAATATCTTGTAAGAATTGTAAAAAATCTCAGTTATTTCTAACATAAATCTTGCTTTTTGCGAAAAATTAGTCGGTCTTCATTAATTTTTAATTTCATTTTGAATTCACTTTTTTAGTCTACATTAATTGATATTAATAAAAATATTTGGCATTATTGGAATTGTCTTCCACTTGCCGATACCCTCACAATATTGCCAAAATCGAGCCTTAAAATTCATTTTACAATTTTAGTTTTTAAATATCAACATGATTTTTAATTTTTTGTAGGTGATAATTTCCAATAGTATAGAATCTGCTTCAACAACGTGTTCTTTTGTACATCGACATGTTCTCTTACCCCCCCCCCACCTTCAGTGTGTTATTGACATTTTATTATGCTTCAGTGCATTTAATGTTAAATTAAATGAGAAAAGCCAAACCTTATTTCCGCAATTTGAGATAAATAGTGAAAGGTCGATCAATTCTTTGCCATTACAGGCAAATATTGACGAAAAATAACTCCCATTTAAGCTAATATCGAGTTGCTTTCGAGTAGTCGCAGCGCCCTAAGCTACCTATATGAATTATTTTATAGGTCATTCAGACTTTAGCATTTAATTATTAGTAATTCAGGAAGATTCTCAGGTCAATACTTAATTCCATGAAAATCATTCACACGTGAGATGGAAAGACAGTGTGGCATTTTAAGTTAATATGTTAATTATATGAATGTTCAGCATTGTTTTAGAAGCAGGCAGTTAAACGCGCTACTTTCTAAAGCTATATTATGTTAAAAATAAAAAGTGTTTCAATGATCAGAATTATATAATAAATTTAGCCTGAAACAACGCATTTTTAAATTTATGAAAAATTTTAAATCCTCTCAACTCCCGAACTAATGAAGATGTCCAAAATCCCGAAAACCACGCAGGATAGAAAAGTATTTCCTCTTCAAATTGCGTTTTGAAATCCGCCACCCACGATCTCTTACCTTCCCAACGGTGGGTTTAAATGGGATTTCTACGATTTTTTTATTAAAAGAGAAATAATTGCAGTTGAATGTTACTCTCATGGGCTTTAGCTTTCCTTGTTATCTAACTTTAAGTATGTTGAGAATTTAGAATAAATTAGTTTCTTATTGAAAAATATTTAAAGCTTTTTCACGTTCTTCATCCACGGCAATTAATAGCAAAAATTTTCACCACTACATGGGAATACATTCACCCATAGATGTGTCCAATTTTTTCTAAAATTTGACCAAAATGGTTAGTAACTAAATCGTACTAAGCAGAATTAAATTATCAATATGAGGTCATTTCTTAGGCAAAAAACACATTTTTTGATTCATTTTTTTGTTTTGATAACATCCGAGTCGGAAATACTTTTGTACCCATTATTTGGGTTGGATTTGCCACGTTCGATTATTTTTTTGGTCTAAAAATTCTTCAAAAGCTAAGAAATATTGACCTTATTTTGACGTAATGACAATATTTAAGCGGCTCTAAATTGAGTATGCATCGCCCAAAATGTGTTATAAAGTTCTGTTTGGAAATGAAAAATTATATGAAGATACTTTGCTAAGCATTTTCGGAGCTGTGAAAAACTTTTTTCAAGAATGAGATTAGAACATTCAGTTTGATTTGAATTCAAATTTTGATAAACATTCTCAAAAAATAGTGGATTTAACCCTAAGTCAAACGTAGTAACCTTAAAGATATTATTTAAGAAATGTGTGTTGGTTGATTTAAATCACTAGATTTTAATCATTGATTTATTGTATTTCAAAAATAGTAGTATCAAAAAGATTTCTAATATTTACTACCTTGGAAGATTGTCTGGTTAAAATTGAAATTAAAGTAAAAAATTCGATTTAAATAAAAAAATCTGATTTTTTTTATTTTTTTATTTTAAATCGGATTTTTTTCCCAACACTGCACATCATTAAGTAAAACAATGGGCGCTCTAGTGTAATTATATTGTATTTTAAGCAATGCATTGAAATCTCTTCAATTAGCACTAAAACTTGTCCAACAATCTTAAGTGTTATGTTAAATGGCAATATGGTGCACACGAAGTTGCTGCTAGATTATTAAAATTTATATTATTTGAACTTTGCAAAAAAATTTGATTATATTATTTATCAATTTTAAGAATTTTACTATACCTTAGAAGCATTCTAAAGCTTCGAAAAATCATACCATTAACGATGTTACAGGCTGTACAAATTCTATTAGTGATTTTGAAGAAAACTGTGATTTAGCAAAGTATATGCATATTTTTAATTATTTTTATTGATGTGTGCACTTTAGCATGAAAAATCATAGAAAAACGGGCATGTAAATAAGTAATTGCTGACCTTTTGTGTAAAAAGACCTTCTTTAAGCACTATAAACAATAAATTTAGGAAACCAAATATATCTGATTCTATATTTGCCTAAATATGAAATGCATTATCCATATTTTGCGATTGTAAATTGGATTCGACAGAATGCAATAGCTCCCAAAACTAAATTTAGCTTGTGCGAATAGGCACCAAATTGAAAAGTACCTCCTGGATCGGCTCTTGTACTTCAATTTTACGAAAATGCTGCGGGCCAATTGGCTTTAACTAAGCCAATGATTCTACTTTCAAAACAAAATCAAAATATAATTGGTTTTAAAAGTTGTAGTAATTGAAGTTCTATTTTAGTTATTTTGTACGATATTCGAATTGATAAAGATCGACAACTTCAGGACTTGCAGTTAGAAATTGCTTCAATTCGCCAGTCCAATGAAAACTTGCGACAGACTACTGAGCAACTTGCTGCAAAAATGAAGCAATACCATGCGCAATGTAAATCCCATAACATTCCCGTTGCCGACGTTTGTCCCACGGAAGACGTCGACGTCCAAATGTTTTCTTGTGATCAGTGAATCAGTATCCATGGGTGACAGTTTCTAAATGATAATTTCGCAGTCTAGCAATTTATTATCAGAAACTATGCTATTTCAAAACAAAATATATAATTCTTTGACAAGTTAAATTAAATTGCTAGATACTTAAACTTTGTTTTCAAATATGAAAGTTTGATATCTCTCAAATGGGAAGCATTTTTTTCATATCAATTTTGTTAATATCTATGTGCCTTAATGTATGGAGAAGAATGTACTCTGTTGTTTTATTGTTTATGCACTTTACAACTTCATTTAAATATAAGTATAGATAACGCAACAATATGATTGTAATTTGTACAGTTAAATAGTGTAACTTACAACCAGGAGTGGAAATGTGTTGACGCTACCTGTGGATCGAGTCGAGTTTGGTCAAATTTTTGGTTGCGGGTCGGGTTAGTTCGGGATCGGGTTGAAAGTTTATTCTTTAAATCGGGTCATTTCGGGTTAATCAATAACGTTTGCATTAATTGCTGGTAACATGCATAGGTTTTAACACTACATTGAACAATTGAACGGGGTTTTATATGTAACTGTTTTGACACGACAATCAATGACAGCAAAGAATTTATTTATTTCTCTCTAAATGCCTAATACTAATTCTCAATGGAAGAAGCTATTAATAATAGTAATATAATGGGCGCATGGAATTTAAACTATCTTGACCAACAAAAAAGAGAAAAAACTGATTGAATACAAGTTTCTACAAAAATTATTTTTTAACAGTATAATATGCTATATTAATGCACGGAAAATAGGATTAATTACCTGGTTTATTCTGCAGATTGCCTTAAAAATGAATTTACAAAGCCTCAGAAAAAGCACTAAAGTTACAGGAGAATCTTCAAAATTTATCATATATATATATCGTCTATGAACTTGGAAATTATTTTGCCTCGAATTAAGAATAAACACACACTCGATTTAAATTCAGATTTACTATTTTATATTATCAATAATTCACGGTTTTTACAAAATTAACATTACAAAATATAATATTTAAGAATCACCAAATATAAAATTGTTATTTTTTTAAAGAACGAAAATCAATATATATAAAATTAACATTACAATGATTATTTTTTGGGTGATCGATACTGAAAAACTTGCACAATGGTTGAGATGCAGAGGATAGCACTATTTAATAAGTTTGTGTTCCAGATGTCACAGATTAGACATGAATTGCTTGAACCCTAACCACCATATCTTAATAAAAAGTGTAGCATTTCCCAGCTGTAAAGTTACTGACAATTGCTGGCAAAAATATGTATAAATCGTATTCAGATCGCAAGAGGCACTTATGGCAGAAGACATCTTGGAAATACTTTGATAGCAATTGGTGATCATCCTCCTAAAGCTTCCACTGATAGTGGTATGAAGGATATACCAGATTTACTATTAGATGCGAAATGTTGACAGCTCTTAGCAAATTTAAACCAAATAAAACAGCCTGTCCTTCTTAATAGCTTTGAGTATTCTACAAAAATCTATTCGAATAGTAGGAATGAAATATTCGAAGTAATATTCCTTGCATTTGAGGAACTAGGCGACACCATGCTGTTTCAAGTATTGATGTTGATCACTACCTCAAGTGAGACCAAAAGTTTGTTTGAAGTGAATTTATGTACTGTGGTCTTTTCCACTTGTTAGTTGAAGGGAGATTCCTAGCGTTTAGCATTTTAATTTCAAGCAACCAAGAATTCAAAAGCAGAACATTCTGATACTGATCAAGATAATAATGTTATTTTAAACAATATCATTTTGTCAAATGCTCATTGGCTCCTGGAACCCTCAACCAGCGATGATCTTCTCAATAGGGGTAGTTCCATAGAATCTTAAATCGGAGTTTTTCTCTGAACTTTATCTGAGAGCAGCAAGAAGGATTTCAAGGTACCTCTTCAGACAGAACATTTTGGTTAAATCCAAGATGCTCAATTTCAGCAGTAATTACAGCGTACTAGCAGATTTTGTAGCCATGCTCTTGATGTGATGAGAATATGAAAGTGTCTCGTCAAAGTACACACCAATACCTATCAATTTCACTACAGGTTGTCGCGGAATATCTTTTAGGTCAGAAACAGAGCTTCGACCGAAGTAATTTAGAAGTTCGCTCGTCTTGCTATAATTAAAATGAAGGTTCTTTGATTAGAAATGAGACCCATGAAAAATTCACATGAGGCTTTAATTATACCTAAGTATTTTTATTTCCTGTAAAGTTTAATACATTCAACATGTGTATTCTGCATACATCCTCATCATCTAAAGGGGTCTTTTTAGATGCCTCAATGGTACTTGAAGAGCAATTTCAATAACTTTCTTCATCAACTGTTGCCAATGAATATTTTTTATGAGGACAATTTTTGCACTAGTAGCATTTTTTTCAATTTGACTGCTGTTCTTTTTGCATTTAGTTGTTTGTAATTCATTTACATTTTTATATTGAGTATTTACTTTTCTTTGAGTCATGTTTGGTAAATGAAGTATTAGTTGAGTGAGGTTGGGTAAAGTAATCAATAGCATTTTGGGTTGGATTCAGTTGATAAAATTGTGTGTTAGAGCATTTACACTTCTTTTATTGAATGCCCATCATTGGTCTGCCTCAGCATACATACATCAGATTCAGATTCAGAGTTGATATTGACCTCTGGCATTTTTACCAGTGTACATAAACCAGGTACAGATCCAGATGTTAGTGACGATCAGCCATTCCTATCATCAGCTCCCACTCCATTGTTTTAACACATAAACTTGGCATTCCCAATTAAAATAAATACTAATATTATTTATAAATAACATATAAATACAGTTAGTATTTATTGATTAACAACAAAAATTCATAATTGTCATGGCAAAATTTAATAGCAGGTAGCTGACATAACCAGTGAGTAGGATAAAGTGGCCTAATAGCATTAGTGCACAATCTTGGAGAATCACTCAATTCAGCAATTGTTTGTTGTCTTTTGAATGTGTTGCAATAAAGGTCCGATTTTAGAGATGAGTCAAAATCAAGTTATGAAAAAAAAATTGTCAAGTTTTTGAACAAAGTCAGTCATAGGTCAAAAATTGGTATTTATTGCAAAATAGTAAGAAAAATGTGATGGTTTATCATTTGTGCAATTTTACCTTTCTACAATACAGAAACTTTTTTCATATAATTTAGCCTACACCTATACAACCATTATTAAGGCTGGCTATAGAGCACTTATATGCCCCGTGGCTCAGTCAGAGGAGAAGAGATGTCACCCTGCTAGCTTTCCCTAGTTTCAGTAGGAACAACCTTATATTTTTGGTTAGGCAACCTTTGAAAATTTCTTTTCCGCATAACTCACAGTTTCTGAAACCACAATCTGTTTTCGAACCAATTATTCCCACAGGCAACCGTTATTCTCAAATCACGGAATTTAAAATATTGATCATAGCAGTTAAATATTATGGGTAAAGATATGAGAGATAATTTCTTTAATATGGAAGGCATCCCCTCAATCCCCCTACCAAATTAGATAGGGGAGGTATATTCCCCACGATTTGCTCCCATGCTTACAAAAATGAGATGTGGTCTACAATCAACATTGATAGCCCTAGTAAAAACTACCACATTTCAGTTGAAAGTTTGCTCACTAAACTCATCAAAGCTATTGATAATAAAGAAAAGCAATCTTTTTGTGCTCTCCTATTCAAAGAACAGCAGATCACCAATATTACTGCAATTCCTGCTGTATGGCTGCGCAGCACATTTCCAGAGTCAACAACAACGTCACGGTTCCCATCACTAAACAAAGCCAAACAAAACTAATCACTAAATGCTCATTTGAAATCACCATCACCCCAATGCCCAGGAAAGGATAAAACTGTTTACTTTTCGGACAGGCAGTTTTAACCTAGCCTTTTATGGACAAATGCCGAAACATTGATTGCTTCAAAAAATATCTTATGAAAATCATGAACTACAAAAACCTTCTTGGTAAGAAGTCACCGATCTACATTCAGAATAAACTCGGAATACATGACAGCAAAATTGAAATATTTCACTACAGTATGAAAAAAAATACATGTGGAGCGCCACATCTGAAACACTACAAATGCTATCCAGACACAAAGTCTCCCCTATCAACCACAACCCTCAGCAAATGTTTGCCACGCAGCACCCAAGCGTACATCTTCAACTGTAATTCTCGCAGTATCTACACAAAGAACATCGGCTTCACATTCCTGTCAGCACAGTATCTAGAACACAGTTTCAGCAATATCCAAACCGCAACTGAAACGTCCAATGCCTGGCCACTACCACCTTTAATGCACAATTGAACTTCAACCAAAAAAAACCCTATTCAATTACATGAAGAAGAAGAAGAAAAAGAACTTAAATTCTGCTATTTTTGAAATTTCACCCTATCTACAAGGACAGATCAATAAAGTGGTCAATGAGAAAATCTCATGTAATGAATCAATTACCACCCACATCTGGACTTGTGGGAAGGCTTACAATATCCTAATTGAACGTTCTGTCCTGAACAATAAACACCAAATTGGTACTACGCAAATTATTCACCAACTAAAAAATCTGTCTAATGCAATAAATATTCGTTCTTTGTTCAAAGTTATTCAAAACTCGATCTAAGAACTCTCATGAAAGCCCTCAACATCAAATGTGTCTCAGCCAGCTATATATATATATATATATTAACTGAATAATGATTTTAAACCGCCTTGAATAAGCAAGTTGTCTATATGTTTAATTTCTATGCAGTTTCTTATCAACCACTAACACTTACTCAACTTTCTGTTGTGTGTTCTATTGTTACGTCACATCACACCGACACTAAGTAAACTGAATTCAGCATAGATGCAACTCCCAAACAGCGTCAGCGCGTTATTGCTCTAGCACTGCATACCTTAAAATCTCAAACTCAAATTGCTACTGACATTGGTGTGTCCCAGCCAACGGTCAGCAGGATAATCAGGCGTCATGCCCTTCCAGGCACAATTGCAGTTCAGAGAACCGGAAGGTGTGGGGCTAAGAGAAAGACTACAGCACATGATGTCAAAAAAACTACTCAGAAAAAGCCTCAGCAATCCTAGATTGATTGCGATTGACCTCAAAAGAAAAGAAGATCTCTCCATCTCAGTGAGAACTGTCCGACAGCGACTTCGTGAAGGGGGAGGAATCGCTATTAGGCCCATAAAGAAACTGCTACTCACAAAGGCCATGATTGCCAAACGGCTGCAGTGGATTATGCTATACCAGCACTTCTCTGAATCAGACAGGAAAAAACGTCATATTTTTAGATGAGTGCTCTTTTGTAGCACAGACGACTCGTCCTCAATACGTGCGCAAAGGAGCAGAAGATCTAACAAGTGCTCACATGGTGCAGAGTGCGAAACACCCGCCCACAGTAATGATTT
The DNA here is from genome assembly GCA_900660155.1 of Hofstenia miamia. Taxonomy (NCBI): domain Eukaryota; kingdom Metazoa; phylum Xenacoelomorpha; order Acoela; family Hofsteniidae; genus Hofstenia; species Hofstenia miamia. The sequence continues at coordinate 1,031,100 of CABFPE010000209.1, read as the reverse complement.
GGGGACAAATGTCGTGGAAGGTAATCGGTCGCATCCACGTTTTTGATAGAATAATGAACTCCAACAAGCATGTGGAGGTCCTCAAGAACAGAATGATCCCTCAGTCACACGAATAGTTTCCTGATGGTCTCTAGACATTCCAGCAAGACTCTCCCCATGCCACACCTCGAAGATGTCGATGAAATTCATGAACCACCATGGCATACAACTTCTTCAATGGCCGGGGAATTCACCCGACATTAACCCCATCGAAACGATCTGCGCAATTCTCAAACGGAAGCTACAGCAAGAGTCGTTTACTAGCAAGCAGCAGCTTATCAACAAGCTCTTGGATCTTTGCGTCAGGTACACAAACTTATGAGCCAGCACTGACAAGACATGTAAGAAGCTAGTGGAGAGCATGCCCACTTGGGTCTAGCAATTGCAGAAAGCTAAAGGTAAGCATACTCGCTACTGACTTGATGCTTGGTGTGTGCCTTTTGATACGGACTTCATGAATTTGAATGCCTTTATTACAAAAGATGTTATGTAGTTTGATTATTATAACAAAATGCAAGATTTGCTGGAAATCAATCGATTATTCAGTTAATATGTCTGCGGGTATATATATATATATATATATATATCTTCTAGTATTCTTTCATACATACTATTCATTAAAAGATATTCTATCACTTCCAACAACCTTTGAACATCAATAGAAATCGTTAAAATTAGATTGAAAATTAAATTCATTTATGTCAAAGTTTTTGTCAGTACATCAAATACATTTGTTCTGCCACACTAAAGAAAATATTAATGATATCTTAATTTACCAAAAATAATTACCAATCAAAGTGGGGATTTTCCTTGTTTTAGCAAGTTTACTGTGGATTCATATAATTAAGAAATTTTTCGTCTACACTTTAATACATGCACGAAATACTTTTCACCCTAAACCTCAGTTCATATTAAAGATATTTGCGATCTAATTTCTTATTGCACTATTAGTTTCTCATTTGGATCTTCTATCACTGTTTCACAATGCAATTAGACTAAAAAGTTTCTCTAAATTCGGCTTACTTAAATAAAATATACATTTTTCTATTTCTTTTACAGTTAAGTCGCCCCTGTATACATCTCTGATTACATTTGGATTAGTATATACCGTGCCGGTCAAAAGAGTTCGGCCGCTCATCTTCACAATTTATTTCTGCAATGAAGAATACAATAGTTTTGATTTTATCACTAAGCTCAATTTTGGCTTTGGCATTATGAATTACAATTTTCATGTAATTTTTTAATCAAAAATATATTTTTCATCCTATGCTCCTGTGAAGGGCTGCCCTAAAAACTATCTCTATAAATAATCATGCTATGTAAATTATAGTGAAAAAATCTAGTTCAGTGTAAAAAAATTAGTTTATTTGTAAATTTTTGCATAAATGTTTTCCGTTGTCTTGAAAAATATACCACTCAAATGTTGCTAAAATCCCATTACTTTAAATGAATTTGCTTCAAAATCAGGGATGTAATTGGATTTTTACAAACTTTTACACTTAGTTTTCAAATATTCGGAATAAATTCGTACACAAAATTTAGAATAAACAAAACTTTTTACTGTGAATTAGAATTTTTAATTTGTAATTTCATGTACATAGCATGTATATTTATGGAGATAGTTTTTAGGGGGCCCCTTCACAGGATAAAAACTATATTTCTCATTAAAAAATTAGATGAAAATTTGAGTTCACAATGCCAAAATTGAGCCTAGTGATAAAAATCAAGGCTATCGTATTCCTAATTGCAGAAATAAATTGTGAAGAAAAATGGCGCAGCTCTTTTGACCAGCACTGTAGATATATAATTTGACATTCGGATGTAAATGATATTATTAAATTTGAGCGGTTTCAAAAATGTATGGAATTGATAATTTCAATACAAGAATATAAAATACACTTATCGTGATTAAGCGTCTTCCTACTTCTAAAAAACTCCAACTTTATAGATACTTACTACCTACAGCGAATGTTAGTAAATTGAAGTTATTATACATTAAAAAGCCTACATACAGGGTGTAACAAAAGTAACCAGACGCTAGCAAAATGAAAGCAAAAAACTGTACATCAATTTATGGAAATTTAACTGTGATGGAGCTCAGCCCCATTATTCACTTATTGTGCGAGAGTGGTTGGACAACCAGTTTCCCAACAGGTTTATTGGTCGCTGAGGCCTCATCGATTGGCCTGCACGGTCTCCGGACCTGACCATACCCGACTTTTTTCTGTGGGGCTTACTAAAGAACAAAGTTTATGGCGGAAACCCACGCACTATCAACGATCTACTATNTGGTTGGACAACCAGTTTCCCAACAGGTGGATTGGTCGCTGAGGCCTCATCGATTGGCCTGCACGGTCTCCGGACCTGACCATACCCGACTTTTTACTAAAGAACAAAGTTTATGGCGGAAACCCACGCACTATCAACGATCTACTATTACCGAAGAAATTCGTGCCATACCATTAGATTTGGTGAACAAGATGTGCCGATCTGTTCTTGGACTAGATTAACAAATGTATTGCACGTGATGCTCATCATTTTGAACATTTGCTATGAATACTTTCTTCTTTTATGATTCATCGTTTTGGACATTATAACCTCAGTAAGTTGTTTTAGACTCGCTACACTGCATATTCTACGATGAATGATTCGTTTTTATTCCTACTCTTCTGAATAAAGTTAGATTTCTCGAAAAATGAAGCGTCTGGTTACTTTTGTTACACCCTGTATTTAGAAACCCAAAATGTTTTCCTCGGTGTATATGTAAACTGTGCAATTCATTATTTAAAGATTTCAAAATTATGTAACGGATCATCCTTTATGAATGACTTGAAATCATGTAACTCAAAGAATTAGAGAAGTGTAATTTATAGTTTTAACTTACTATGTTGATGAAAAAATAACTTCTAATATTATAATTAGTAGTTATTGTTATTATTCATGGTTGAAAGAATTACCATGACAATTTTAGATCCCCTAAAAACTTTAAAAACTTAATATAATTGAAATAACCAACATAATTTAGGAATATCAATCACAATTCCAAAACCGTTTGCTTAATTTAGAAACTATTTCCATTAGATAATTCTCATAATATAATTTTAGAAATGAAAACATGAATTTTCTAACCTGTAAAATTTTGATTAGTATGGTTAGATTAAGTGAACAAGATGTGCCGATCTGTTCTTGGACTAGATTAACAAATGTATTGCACGTGATGCTCATCATTTTGAACATTTGCTATGAATACTTTCTTCTTTTATGATTCATCGTTTTGGACATTATAACCTCAGTAAGTTGTTTTAGACTCGCTACACTGCATATTCTACGATGAATGATTCGTTTTTATTCCTACTCTTCTGAATAAAGTTAGATTTCTCGAAAAATGAAGCGTCTGGTTACTTTTGTTACACCCTGTATTTAGAAACCCAAAATATTTTCCTTGGTGTATATGTAAACTGTGCAATTCATTATTTAAAGATTTCAAAATTATGTAACGGATCATCCTTTATGAATGACTTGAAATCATGTAACTCAAAGAATTAGAGAAGTGTAATTTATAGTTTTAACTTACTATGTTGATGAAAAAATAACTTCTAATATTATAATTAGTAGTTATTGTTATTATTCATGGTTGAAAGAATTACCATGACAATTTTAGATCCCCTAAAAACTTTAAAAACTTAATATAATTGAAATAACCAACATAATTTAAGAATATCAATCACAATTCCAAACCCGTTTGCTTAATTCAGAAACTATTTCCATTAGACAATTCTCATAATATAATTTTAGAAATGAAAACATGAATTTTTTAACCTGTAAAATTTTGATTTGTATGGGTTCACTAAGTTTAATTTATTCATAAGTAGTATTATTGATGTTAACTTGACAAATAAATCGGAAGCATAGTAATCTTTGCTCAGTTGGAATTTTCCTTATATTTTATGGTTATTGAAGAAGTAATTTGCAAAATGCTGATCAAATAATTCCCACCAGTTGTCACCATTTAACCATAAACTACCTGGGGATGTTATAAACATTTTTTAAGCACTCATAGCAACACGTGATCTCTGACTTTGCGCACGCACGTCTCAATAGGTTTGGGATATCCTTGCACATATAAGGAAACGCTAATAATAATGATAACAATAATAATTTTGTTTAGATGTGCTGAAAACATTGGGATTAGAGAGAATTGAAGAATCTTTTTCGAAAATTTGAAATTTTCAATACAAAATTGTTAATCTTTTCATCAACTTCAGCCACAGCAATACGGTTTAGTTAAAGTTCTTTGTAAATGTGCAAAAGCGGTTTGTACTTTAAATAATCGATAGGCAGCTTAAGGTTAATAATAACCTCTTTAAAAAATCAATCAACAAACTTAGCAATAAAGCACCATGTGTGTAGAAATGGTGTCTGTTATATTTATAAACTCGGTTTTATTATTTTAAAAACACCTTTAAGATGACAAATTTTTCAGAATTAAAAAGTGCTGTTTGAAAGCAGAAGGTGAGCTGAATATTGCCATCGTTGAGCCACATTCTGAGACCTCTCCCATTCATTAATCACTTTAATAAACAGTTCTTGTGTATAATATTATTAACTAAAAAATATAGAATAATGTTTGATACAAATGCCATTAAACAGGTGTTCATTTAGGTTATCTAAAGAATGTGATTCTACCAACCAAAACATTTTACTCCCAAATTTTAAATAATTTATTTTCTTCAATCAAAGGAGTCACAGGTATATGTATAAAGATAACTCTTCTGTTATCATATATGAAAGACTTCAAATTTAAAAATTCATACCAAGTATCGTATGTGACAATCGACCAATGATTCAAGTAGATCCACAGCTATACACTATGCTAAAGGGAAATTGTATCAAAATCCTGCTTCAGTAAATGAATACGTTTCATTGCACTGTAATTGACGCAAACATCAGTCTTAGAGATAGACAATTTAAGAATATACTGATTTCCATCTTTTGATAAAAAGATAATATAGAAATTTTGAATATGCATTGGATAGTTAGCATTGTGAAATCTGTCAGAGGGTCAGTTTGTTTTTAAGTGAAACATCGGGGACAAAATTACAGGCATACTTTTGGTCTTGCAAGACCAATGACTAAACTTCCTTCCCATTTGAGATGTTTTCTACTTGAAAAATTGCATCGGGCCTTAATAAAAAAATCATAAGAGTGGATTTGCATTTAAAAAATACCTTTCAACCACTGATGTAACTAGGTGGTTTTCATTTGCGCTGATCCGGCCTCCACAGCAGTATCACTAACCTACTATGTTGCTAGTTAGAGAACAACTTTAAAATTCTGATTCAAAAAGCATTGAATTTTGTGAATAACCACTTAATATTGCCCTTTATAATTTCTTTTCAAAGGAAACAATTATTCTAAAACTCAAATACTTTTTAAAAATACACTACTTGTTTATTTTCAACTCCCTACATTTGAATTTACATGCACCATCTGTATGTTTTGCAGGATTCAGAAACTTCAAAGTATTAAAAAAATTTTTGCTTCACTTCTCTTTATAAGTCGAGTTTTAGAAGAAAATCGTAATTTACAAAATATTTGAAGCAAGTCGTCTGGCCGCCTTCAAATATAATTGAACGTTCTTTTTATATATTTTTACAAACCACTAGATAAAATTATTGAAAAATACTCGAGCTGCTCCCATTTTGCAATTAATGCTATATAACAACACACCAATATTCTAAAAAATTTATACCAACACAGTTTCTATTTCAGACGGTTACCTACATTAATTCTATTAATGTAGTGCCAGTTGTCTTATTAAAATAACCACTAATAAATTATACTGTTTGTAGTAGTTTTGTCCAACATTTAATCTAATTTAGACAATGGCGCTAAGTAAACAATCAAGGTACACTACTTAAGAGTAAGTAGAATTTTCCAGATGCCAAACTTATCAAACATTTTAAATTTTCACAGAAAATTTGGAGACTAAAGTAAACATACTATTTTTTGCTATACATTATAACCTCACAAAAATTCATTTTTTCAATTTCTTTTAAGACTTAGTGGCAATAGCTTACATTATTAAATGAATTTATGGTAAAATTTCAAATGTACAGACGTTAAATAATGTCTACAGACTACATTGTTTATAAAAAAAACAAGAAAAATATTTTTAACAGAAATGGGAAATGGCAAGCTTTGTCTGGAAGATGCTTTCCAAACGTAACGCTTGACTTAATTTTTTTTATAACGAATACACATAATTCAAGTGTCAATCCACTTTTCTTGAAAAGTAAATATTTTTAGGTAATTAGTTCTTACGACTGAATTGAAAGTCTTTCTGCTCAGTATTTGGCGCGTATCATGCGGAAAGTGGCTATTAAAAAAATTCCAATTATAAAAATGCTTAGAAATGCATTCTTAACATAGACTTAAGCATTGGGGATGAATGTGTTTGTGGTAATTCCTCTAATTTTAATAAGGATATAGGATGTTTTTGCTAAATTTAACAGTCACCAAGAAAAAAGGTATTATATATTCAATAGTGTCTGCTTGTGAGGAGAGATCGACAGCATACTGTCCCCCAACCCACACCAATGCCAATACTTAACAAATCTTTTTACAAAAATACTAGGAAACGGTGTTTTCAAACCACACTTGTCAATGAGCCGTAATTTCTAAACTCGGCTCATTTAAATTTT
>CABFPE010000209.1:1012677-1024283 GCA_900660155.1 Hofstenia miamia | reverse complement strand
TTCTAAGCTCGGCTCGTTTAAATTTTGAGTAAGTTCGGCTCGGCTCGTTCAAATTTTGAATAAGTTTGGCTCGGCTCGTTTAAATTTTGAATAAGTTCGGCTTGGCTCATTTGAATTTTGAGTAAGTTCGGCTCGGCTCTCCTCGCCACATAAAATCTTTCAATGAGGCTTGTTTTAGCTCGATATTTTTTTTAAATATTGTGCTCTCAGAATTTTTTCCATTGCTCTTCCTATTATTTAATAAACATTTCTAAAATAAGATTAAAAGTAAGGAATATTGAATGAAATAATAAGAAAAATCTGCATAATCCAATTAACAATCAGCACTATAAATTTTGTTTGCTTAAAAACGGCTCGTTTTGGGCTCGTTGTATATCTAATAATCTGCTCAAGCTCGGCTCGGCTCATTAAAAGCTCGGCTCGTTGACAAGTCTATTACAAACTACAACAAGACACATGTAGGTGAGATGTTTAATCAAGTAAAATCTTGATCTTTTAAGTTAATTACAATTGCTTTAAAGTACTTTGTATTAGTGTACGAGCGGGTGCGGGTCAGTGTATTTACCCTTTTTAAGCGAAAGCATCAAAATAGGAGAAAGCTGTGCTGCTGATATAAGCGTAAGCGGAAAAAGCGGTAGAAATTTTAATAAATGAGGGGGGTTGAAATTAGCAGCTATTGAGAAATAATTTTATTAATTGGTAACTCAATATTAAACTCAACTTCTTACTAAACTTTTAGTAATTTTACTCATTTTTTGTATTTTTGACAATTGCAATCGAATTAAAAGTTTTAATTTTAAGGGTTAATGAGTGTTAGTTGAGATTTTTTTGTGTAACAATATTTTTAATAACCGAATAAGCAAGCGCGCTGAACGTTCAGTCAGTTGTGCAAGTAACACAACTACTAGCAAGCACGTTTTTGTTACCTTCTCATGTTAATGGACTTTTACTAATTGGTGGAAATTTACACTAGATTCCATATAATTGTTATATATTTGCATCAGGAATACATCATACGTTTTGTTCATTTGTATTTAGTGCTTAAATTTAAAACAAATACATTTTGTAAAATTGGCAGGTACTGACTACTATGTGTATATATATTACGGTACGGATAACGTAAAATAACCCGCGGGCGGGTAGCCTTATTAAATTATGAGATTCGCACACCCAAACTTTGTATGTGTTTAACATTGAATATCAGAATGCAAACATATGCTTACACTCGGTTTCGTTCTCATTGTCAAACATTTTCTCCATGCCTAGTAGGAAGTCATCGAATATTGACATATCTAAGGGCTAATGTATTCCCCTGCAATTGTAAGCATTTGCGACAAATATCGTTTTTCTTTCTGAAGTAAATGGAAAATTCAATATTTGTAAAAACTTTCAAATTCTTCCCATATCTAATGTTCAGATTACAAGGCTGCATAAAGCCCCTTGCGGCAACAACTTTCCTCAATATTCGTTTTCTGGAAATAGGCCACTCAGAGTTCGATCAGGGCTTGCGATAGAGTCGCCAATTATGGATTAGCGTTAGAACAGAGTCAACCCTCTATAATTGAAATCAGAGTCAACCCTCTATCATTCGTATTTTCAGATTTTCTATGTCTTTATTAGTTCGTATGCTACAGACGTTTAAAAGCAATTGAAGTGACTATTGAAGTTCTTAGAACTTGCTGATACAATTTGAATTGAGTTGTCATTCTATACGAATTAAAGTTTTTGATACCATACCGTACCATCCCGAAGCCACTGCATAATTTTGTTCAAAAATCGTACCTTATTAAAAATTCAAATACTGTTCACCTTTATACACATTTGCCTATTTTTAGCTGAATGAAAATGGGCTTTATAAATGTGCACCAACGTGGAAATTGCGTTCATAAAGAAAATATTACTGTTAAGTGTTTTCTGTCAAAAATTTTTACGTTAGAGTAAATATGGCAATTGAATAAATCCATTCTTGTATGTGGCTATGAGGGATATGGGTATGTCAAAGGAAAAGCTAATATTAGTGATTACCTTGGTTTACTTTGACATTGCAAAATTTAGATAAACCTTCTACGTTTCATTTGATTTAATTTTAATTTAAAATGTTCCAGAAATAAGTTTGTTCCTTACTCAATCACAAAAAAATTTTAAATGTGTGTGTGCGTGTGTTGGTAATGTTGATGTACTAGATGAATGAGAACAAAGTATTGTTTTTACACTATCATTATCGATTAAAAAAAATTTTAAAATTGACTATCCCAATAAACAATAAAACGCTTTGTAATCGTCTTATAGTGGCATAACACGTTGTAAGATGTCTTAAGGTACGTCTTCTAAACTTCTTATAAAACATTATATCTCAAAGTTGCTGAATGCTATCTAGTGTTCATTGAATGGTATTGTGAAACGTTTTCTAAATGTCTTGTAGACTTTTTCTAGACCTCTCCTAAATGTCTGCTAGACATCTTCTAAGCGTCTTCTAGACGTCTTCTAAACGTCTTCTAATCTACTTCTAGACATCTTCTAGACGTCTTCTATTTTGTTTATTGGGATGTGGGATAATTTCAAGCCCCGAAATTTTTTTTGCAGATTAGACCATACATTGTGTGAAATTATTATAGCAATTATTATAATATAAATCTTTGCCATCCAAAAATATTTGAATTTCACAATCAAATTGTTTATAGATTCAGCTTGTTTTCCAAGAATTTCGAATAACTATTTTTCTCAAAATTACTTGCATAATTTATTGGTGTAATAGGCAACATCATTTTCCCTGAAAAGACAAATTCTATGACAAGTATAATGTATTAAAGAAGGACGTTCTGTCATATTAATTTGCATCCACAATCCAATGTGTGAAAAAAACCAGGAATGAAAATGTAGATGAAGTATTATACAAATCATACAAATATTTCAGCCTCTCCGAAATAGTTATAATAATCATATGTAAGTGATGATATATTTGTCAATTTATTGACTCACAAATAATTGTAATAGCGAAGGTGATGGGTCAGATTTAACAAAATTTGTTGCACACCACTAAGCGGAGGAAAACTGAATTGATTTGTTCAAATAAGTGTTGTGCGATACTTAAAATGGCAAGTTCATTACATGCTTTACAAAAAAGTGAAATAGCAGTATAGGCAAGAAGGCTTAGTCAGCAATAAGTTATCGTAGATTGTCTTATAGATTAAGTGTAAAACGTATTTGAAATAGAGACATTCAATTTTTCTTTTGAAAAAATAAAAATTTTGAAAATCCTTCCAGGTTTTTTAGGAGATCAACGCTATAATATGCAATAGCAAAATGTTCGACAAAAATCTTCCTGATGTTTTTGTAGATGATAACGAAGTGTCATAATTTAATAATTGATTTTCACATTAATATATTAACATTGCGAATTTCATACGCAAGAAATTGAAGATAATATTTTTCATTTTTCTCACATTACTAAATGTACATAATTTTTCCTATAAGCGTGAGAACAAAGCAAATTGGCACTTTGAATTATGCACATAATGATGCGCTGTTTAAAACTCCACTTAATCTTAAACAGTTTAGCGTCCTTTTTGAAGGAGAGGCTGTTTTTCCACATTTGCAAAGAATTTTTTACAAAACCTATTTCCAAATATGAAAATTTTTGGGCAAGGGTAGATCTATTGGGTAACTTACTTTAATGCAATGTTGAAAACTTCTATTAAAGTTTATTGCTGTGGCAGAGATTGTTGAAAATATTAACAAGTATTATTCTTTGAAAATTGGGAACTTTTGCAAAAAGACTTAAATTCTCTCCATACCTAGTGTTCATGTATTTAGAAGGTTTTGAGCCCATGAAGGTAACAAATAACTTTGACTGTTTCTTGATATGTGCAAAGATATTGCAAACCCATTGAGGCGTGCGCAAAGTCAGAAGTTCGCGGCGGCCCCTGCGACCGGAGACTTCACACAATGGTAGGTGTATAGAAATAAATAAGTAATAAATGTGATCATCATACATTGGTAAAATGATTTTTATTCACAATTTTAGCATATGGCACTCCTTAATTAACCATTTAATATTATAAGCACATTCAAAGCATGGTTACACCAAATGCAAAAGAGTGTATAGAATCACAACAAAATTCAATCCATTATTGTAGGTGTATAGATGTAATGTTAAAAATGAAACCGCTTATAAAACAAGTTTTGTGATGGCAAATACTAATAAGAATATGAACTAAATTGTGAGATTTAAAACTTCGAATTGTTTTCTATGAATGAAGAAAATTATTTCAAGTTAACATACTTATAAAAGTTCAAAAATTTGTCAATTTGTTGATTGATTAGTGCCATCATAGTTGGAGCTTATTAAAACGCATATAATATTAAGTATTTCATGAAATATTTGATGCATTTGAAATATTTTCACTTAAACTTGCGTTTAAATGAAAATAGCTTTGCAATTAATTCTAAGAAAGCGCTATTTTCCGCTAATCTCTTTAACATTTATACGAAAATTTTCGAAAATATATTTCTAGTAGCCTATGTGCTAATAAATCACAACTTAATTTGTATCAAATTGCATTATGAAAATTTGTCTTGTAGTCATATATTTTAAGTCTTTGAATAATTTTATTGGTTAACACATGCAAAAATATTTAATACCTAAATTTCAATATGATTGTTGAAAGATTTTTACTCAAAAACTTTGAAAATTCCAATGAATTTTAAAAATCAAGGTTGTGATTTTTGTTCTTGGGATTAAAACTTGTAAGAAAAATTTTGTGAATTAAAAATTACAATCACAAGTACTGCCTAACTGGGTAATTTAAGAATATTCGAAGAAGTCATTAATATGCAATTTGATTAGATTGAGCCATATAATAGAATCTCGCGGTACTTCTCTAATTTCCTTTGATATGAAATATGTGGGTGAAAATCGTCTCAGTTTTCACTGGATGTTTCCTGTGTGATATGATACAAAATTGTAGTTACTGTTAGCATCACAATTAAAAGCATAGTTTTTAATTGGAACTTTTGCTACTATAGACTTAAAGCACTATATTTAAACAAAAAACTAAAATAAACAAAAAATAACCTTTTGCTAGCCAATTTTAAAAGTCTGATAATACTCCTCTTCAGTATTTGCTTTGGAAAAAAATTTGGTAATATTTTCTTTACAGATCCCCACATAAAAGCACAGCATTATGGTTTTTGAGATTTGATTTAAAACTAGTGTTTCCTATACCTATTAAGAGAGATTAAGATGTTTATTTGGTAGACTTGTTTCCGACACTTGCAATTCAATTGTGTAAATGTAATAATGAGCCGTGGATAAGTCCATAGATATTACTGTGAATGCATTTAAGTAAGAAATTGATATCAAGGCTGTAAATCGACTACTGAAGCAAGTCAGTGTTTTTAATTGTATCGTGAATTGAGGGCCAATTTAACGGGGTATTTAAATGTTACCAGACAGTAATCGTGGAATTTCCTTTTAAAATACTCTCACAAATCATTGATATCATTTAAATTGGAGCAGACAGAACAAAGGTCTCATTGACGTACCAATAGCTACATGTTTGCGGATGAATACACGTGATAGAACATCAACTGAATAGAATTAAAAATATCTTAAAATTGAAACTTGCTATCCAAAAAATCGCTATCCATGACAAAACTTTTAAGGCCCTAATGTTTTTTGCTCATATGTTCCAGGTAAATAAACACTTGAAAAAACACAGTTCTTCTGAAGAAACAATGAATTCTGCTCAAACGTCCCAATCAAATCGGAGCACATGTATAGTGTCCATCAAATATAATAAAATCGCCTGTCCAGTACAAATCATTGCAAATAACCGGATTAATTGGACCAGGGTTTTTCTTAACTTAACCGCATATTAAAAAATGTGTCTATTGTTACATTCATGTACGTCAGTATTAATATAAAGAGAAAAATAGAAATATGTTCTATTACTATGTGCCACAATCAAATTGGACTATTGGTTTTATATATATATATATATAAATCAGTGGTGGATTCCCCTCAAAGATTTTTTGGCAAAAACCAGTCCGAGCTAGTCGCAGAAAGCCTAGACCCGATAATACCTTTCTCGAAAAATAGCTTATTCTCTTAAGAAGAATATGGTTTATTCTGTTTTCGTCATATTAGGAATGTCAATAATTTTCAGTATATAAGTAAGAACAAATTTATTCGTTTAATTCACTTGTTTCATTTACACTAAGTCATTATTGTTCAATCACATCTCGGCATAATACCACAAATTGATTCTTAAGAATACTTAGCATCTGAATGCATGTAATATATGGGCGACTAAAATGCAAACTGCCCCCAAAATCTAACAAACATTTCCTTTGAAAAAAGGCAGCAGTACAATGCGTACTGCTTCACGATACAGAAAGGTTTCGTGACGGCATAAAAACGCCGGCCAATTTAGAGCAATTGCTAAACATATTTCTTATGCCATGTATTAAGATAGCATGCGAAATCATTTTTGTTACGCCATCAAGCAACAGAAATATTTCGTAGCAAGAAATATTTCGTGTAATGATGTAACTGCAAGCCATTTCGGCTATGTTGTTTTTCTACCTTCTCAAATATAACTTTAAAAGTTATGCAAGGAATTAAATTTGCATAACAATTATTTCGGCTTTTCAAAGATGGACATGGGACAATTCACTGGAAATTTAGAGCGAGACTAAAGAACGGACTATAAAGCAACAGTGTCCATAAGTGAATTCTATTTGAATTTCTAAGAAATGCGTTGAAAATAAATCTCAATTTAAAGTTTTTCAATTTCAGAGTGTAGTTTTTATTATAAGTTTTCAACGTACGCAAATTTGGTCTAGCAAAACAAATTTTTTTGCCAAGGACCACAAAACAGGCTGAATTGACCTTAATTTTAGACTCATGGCCATCCCTCTACGCTGTTGTACATTAACGTATTGATGAGAACCAAGTTCTTCATTAAAGAAGGCCTTGATGACAGCCTATGAAGAATAAAACTCAAAATCATAACCGCAAATTTACCCGCACTTTCGAGATTATTTACCAAACCCACATTCCTAAAATTTTAACTGCACTGAAACCCCACTCGCGCGAGTATACCCAAATCTCTTCCCTCCTTATTGACCATATTATTAAAATTTAGCAAAAACTTGAACATTTTATTTAACCATTCTGATCTTACTGAATAACAGAAAAGAAAGGCAAAAATTGTACTTTATACTGCCAAAAATCTCTTAACAATGACATTATAACTGCGATGGTTCTTGTGAAAAAATGATGCTAGTATATAAATTCGTTCAGCATTAGAGAGTAAATTTCGTGCCATTTCACTAGTAAACAAAATTGGTTAATCATAGCAATAATAAAATAGGTCTTTTGAACAGATCTGCTAACCGATTTAGCGTGTATTTATAGTTTGGTAGCCATTCAGTCAACAGATCTGTTAAATAGGTTATTAATATAGTCAGCCACGATTTTGGTAATTCATGAAAATTTACATTTTTAAGCAATACATTGAAGATTTTGTTCATTCATTATTTTTAGTGATTAATTGAAAACAATGCATTCTGTAGCTTTGACCAGTACTGCCTACTATGGTACAATTATAAGGCGAAACAGCTAAAGGAAAATTAACCGCGGGAAGTTAGCGGTGGTAAATTATGCTACCCACACATCCCTAATATACAAAAGCCATCGAAGGCAATCTGGTGGACTTGGACAGAACAGGACGACCTCGAACCTCACGCTCTGACGAGAACGTCGATACCATAGTTTTATTCTAAAGGATAGAAGTAGTCACAAATTCAAGAAATTTCAGCATAAAAAATAGTAACTTTTTTAAAATGACTGTCATAAGCGTTACACTTAGTCTATAATCATGATTTTGGTGTCAAAAAAATTCCTTTTGCCTATATCAACTCATGTTAAAATTTGGTGGGAATCAAAGTTTTCCTCAAAAAGTTATTAACGAAACAAGTTGTAAAGCTACTTTTGGGACACCCTGTATATATATATATATATTCAATACAAAAACTAGCGCTGGGAGTATGGGTTTTTGAAAAATTCTAAATGGGTGCGATATCTCTATTGGGTCCTCATTAACGAATCTATCAAAAAACTTATCTATTTTTTTTTGCGGCCCACATAGCTTGTTGGCGCTGGCTATATGAATTTTTCCTCTAAACTGGCGCTGGGTATATGAGTTTTTCCTCTAAACTGGCGCTGGGTACAAATCGAAAAAATATCATATACTCTGCCCCAGTATATGTATATATATGTATGAATAAACTAAATTACCTCAATGTATTTTTTAAAAGTTAAAGTTTAATGATGGCGTAAATCCGCCATTGTATATATACAATAGCAATATCATGTTGATTAACCTATTTTGCAATTTTGAGAAATTTCATAGCAAATTTGTGTCAGTTAATTGATTATAATATTATGTTTACTTGAATTCTAATTGTTATGCAGCGTTCTGATATCAATGCTTATAGAAAACATACGAGAATCGATATCCTACAATTTTTAAAAATTTTATTGTATTTCCATAATTTGAATGGCAGAAATGTAAATTTTGACTAGAACTGCAAAAAGTAGGAATATTTGCACCTCTTCCAGCCTGCAATAATTGCAACCAATATATTTTGAAAATTCAAAATAGAATTATTTAACCGGACTAATTAACCGGTTCATGCAGCTTAACGTGGTTTAACCGGACCGAATGGCTTAACCTGTTTTAACTTAACCGGATTAACCGGACCAGAGCCAACACTACATAAGACTATCTTATAGTAGAAGCGGAGAATATTTTTCGTATAACATATTTGAAGCTTAATTTTTGCGCCATAGAAATTAATGTAATGAAAACACTTTGAAATCATATATCTGTTCTGCCCATTAAATCAAAAATGATAAAATTTACTAAAAGTCACTTACATTTTTGTTAGTAGCTTAATTATTGAGAGAAGGAATTTCTTTAGCAATTAATTTCGGATTAAATTTTAATTTAACATTTAATTTAAACCAAGGTCTTGTTGAAATTGCAGTCTTCCAGATGATATTAAGCTATGATTACGCATGTATTATTATTTTATAATAAATGTTTTTCTGCTGATTTACTTTTTGCTTAAAATTACGTCATTTAATTTAGTAACGAACTACAAAAAATTTTGTTAAAAGCGCTTAAAAAGAATTCCACCGAGATGTGAAGTATTTTAACCTTAGCCTTTCTGGCGTGACATTTTGTAAATAATATGCTTAATTATGATAATTATTTTTTCATATGTAATCAGTTTGCTTTTTACTCTGCTGACAGTAAAATCAAACCAGGAAAAAATTGTTGCAGATCGAAGGAAGATTTTTCAGTTATTTTCATGTTATATTATTATTATTATTATTATTATTATTATTATTATTATTTTTATTATTATTATAAAGCCATTTATGTTTATATCACAAAAATTGCAAATGTATTTTAATGAACTAGATGTCATATTCTATGACCTTTTATTAGGAAAGCGATAAAAAAAGTTTGTCTTCAGTTCTCACTTGAGGACGCAAAATTTTATCACAACAGCGTATTCATTCTCTTTACTTGTAAAAGGCGTAAATCGTTTGATCTGCGTGTGGTATAAATATTGAGTCGGTCATTGGAATACTGTGTTGTTTGCATGGTAGGCCTATCATGTACATTGTAGATTGTATCTGTTAATTGTAATGTATTTAATGCAATGCTATAATTTAGTTTCTCATTAATGGTGTGTTATAGTTATTTAGTTAAACCAATAAATTGTATCTTTTATTATCTTCACTTTCCCTAACACTCTATTTTCGCGTCATAATAGTGTGATCATGTGCCTTTCGGTATATAGGAAATGGTAACTTGGTAGACGCAAGACAGTGAAGGCAATTGAAGACCAGGACAGCACTTTTATAAATGACGTGCATTTCACAGGGAACCAATGGCTATGTTGCTGTTGAGCGGTCCTTTGTACCCAACACACAACCCCAAGCCTAATTTTCGCATACGCTGCATGTTCCGAAGATGGTAACAACAAGACTTACACAAACGTTTAACAAATGGTTTCCAATTCAACTGTTTCATCCATTAAGAATCGTAGATTCACAACGGTAGAACGCCGATGATGACCTAATGTTAATTAGTAAGACTCAATTAATTTTATAATCCGTTTAGATTCAATAATCAATATCTTAGATTTGTGCATCTTTAGGTAAAATAGGTACAAAAATTCATTAGGACTATCCCAAAAGGGTAACGATTCAGATACAAGATAGAGAAGATAAAAATGTGCGCGGTGCGGAAGTGGTTAAGAAAACGGTCATTGCGGTATACTGCGGTGATAAAGATGTGGTAGCACCAACGGTCAACGAAAGTACATTGTGAATTTGGGGAAGAATTGACATTGAAAATATCAATATGAGCTATGCTAAGAAAAATGTATTTATCAAATTTTGATGAAGAGAATGGTTAGCATTAAAATTTTGCAAAATTTTACGATGCTAGGATTTGCTGTAAAAGCGGTAACTTTTGAGCCATTGCCGTATGCCGCGGTGGGTTTTGTTTACCACAATGTCTACCGCGCACATTTCAGCTGTAAATTACCTGAAGCATTGAAGATAATCAGCATTGATATGATGTAACCATGATTTATAAGAGTACACTTCTCCAATAAGCATGTATATTGCATATAGTGCCTACAACTCTGCTTTATTGAAAAGAGATGAATTAAATTTCAAAGCTTTTTAATGAAATAATTTGCAGTCCTATTGCACCACACAAAATAGCTTTTCAAAAGTTAATATCCTAATGTACATCAGTACATTGAATTAAGATTAGTAGTGAATTTTTAAAGAATACTAGCTTTTCAAAAGTTAATATCCTAATGTACATCAGTACATTGAATTAAGATTAGTAGTGAATTTTTAAAGAATACTAGCTTTCAGAAGTTAATATCCTAATGTACATCAGGTACATTGAATTAAGATTAGTAGTGAATTTTTAAAGAATACTAGCTTTTCAAAAGTTAATATCCTAATGTACATCAGTACATTGAATTAAGATTAGTAGTGAATTTTTAAAGAATACTAGCTTTAGCAATTTTCTAATTTATTTGGCTTCTTTGCGTACTATAATTAACTCAAGTTTGAAGCTAAAAATCATTTTAATGAAGTTTTTATCCAATATTAATGTTGTAAATGTTTGTTGCCGCATAAGGCAAATTTCAAAGCTTAAACAGTATAATTACCTAGTCATTGAAGGTTGAGTCTTTGTAAACCGGCATTTCAAATATCATATTTAACACTACAACGGCGGGGAAAATTGTTATACCTAGAACGGCGAAACCCGTCAATTGACGATTTTTATTTTTTAATGAGTTTTTAAGCATAATAAAATTATAGCAACATATAATATTATGGTATACATCCTAAAGTACTATACAGTGATATGTTGGCAGTAAATGTTTAAAAAATGTTCAGTGTATCTCCTTCTAAAATGTAATGAAAATGATTGTGCAATAATTCAACATCATTATTTTCTTTTTAATATAAGTGTATTGATTATAATGTTATCGCTAAT
>CABFPE010000209.1:1000928-1011513 GCA_900660155.1 Hofstenia miamia | reverse complement strand
ATATTATTCTATTTTCATTTTAATCTGGTCAAAATGATCTCAAATATTATTTGATACTTGCTTTGTAAATAAATTCTTGTAATATGTCAATAAAATTCTTGACAATTATGTCAATAAAGCTTGTTTTTGATCGTAATTTTAGAAGTATGTATATGTTTTGGTGAATTGATGTATTCGAAAATAAATTTCACTAAACAAAAACATGAAATAAATATCAATTAATTTGACAATAAATGTAATAATACAGAATAGCTCACAATATGTATTTATTGTTTACTGTATGTAATAATGTAAAATAGTTGCCATTAACATTTAAAAATTGCTAGAATTTTATTAATATTATTCAAATCGTCAATTGACGGGTTTCGCCATTGTAGGTATATTCAACAATATTTTATTTTCAAGATGAGTTATCATAAAATTTTCTTTTGCATTTTGTGTCATTTCGAAAATGATAAAAACTCACGAGAGGGTTATAAAAAATATTTCTTTAAAAAAAACTATAGCAATTTTAAAATAAAAAAATCGTCAATTGACGGGTTCCGCCGTTCTAGTGTTAATTAATGAGTTTTAATTAATCATAATTAATAAGTTGCTATGATATACAATAAATTGTAACGCTTCCATCGGTTATTATTATGACAGAATACATTGCACATGAGCAAAAATATCGAGGGCCATAGATAATGGTTCATCATCAGGGCCATGGGCTTAAATAGGAAGAATAAATAATCAATACCTCATCATACATTCGTCCCAGCAGCAGGTTTATCTGATTCAATAAGTTAACACTAGAAACGCGACAATAGGTCAAACTGACCTTTAAGCATTTATTACTTGCTTCTTTATTTATTCAGCAAAAACACTAGCAGGTACTTCCAATTATGTTGATAAACTCATTGAATTTGTTGTTTGTAGAAATTATGTTTTTATTCCAAAATTTTCGTATTTATTCTCAATGAGTAAGCGCTGTTCTAAATATTACAATACATGCAAAACGATTAGTAAGGGAGCGAAATAAAGGATTAAACAAACAAAAGTTTAGGAAGTCTTATAAACGTTTACAAGAGACTAGATTTGAATATGGCTATCATAAAGAGATGTCATCCGGATAGAGCATACTGTAAGCAACAGGAATAAGCGAACCTAAAACTAGAAAATCGATTCGGCTCAATATTTAGTGGAATTTTTTTGGTAACCATTTAGAGGAAAGTGCAACCTCATTGCCTCTAAAATTATTTGGACATCATTCTTCAGAAATTATTAAACATGGTTCATAAAATAATAAAAAATCATTTTCTGTATGAAAATTTGTGTACTCAGCTGTTTCAAAAATATTACCCCCCAAATTTTGTTGAAATCCAATTACATGGAGGCAATCTCATAAAATATTAGTGATATAATAGAATTTCAACGTGAATTTGAATTTTTCTCATAGCATGTGGAGAGGAAAACTAAACGAGTCTTGAAAAAATGAGGTAGAAATTTAAATTAAAATTTCATTTAATTACAACTAAACGAACCAATCTTCTTCCAAAATTTCATCTTGGTAAAATATGCTAGAAAACTTGAACTTTTCCAAAGAAAGCATTACTATGGTTTACAAGCAAAGTGACTGAAATTCATTTGAATTGGACCCATTTCATGATCACTTAACTTTTCACTTTGCTAGACCAAATTTTCTATGTTAGAATCTTATTATAAAATTTATAAGATTAACTTGAAAATCTTAAATTGAGCTTTTGAAATGTATATCAAATTTTTTGCCTTTATTGAAAAATACAAACAAAAAAAATAATTATTACTTTGAAGCGTTCTTTCATTTAAATATTTCAAAGTTAAAACCAAAATATCTTAAAACTATTTTTCTAGAAATCAATCAAAATAAGAAGTTTTGTCAGATAATCGTATGATATTTAATTTCAAATAATAGAATTTCTAAAGAACTTATTTAATTCCTTTAATATTGATGTTATTTCTCCTCATTATATATAAAATTCTTCTGTAGAACATGTTTATTGGTACTAATAATTATAGTTCATTGTATTTGATTTGATATTTTTTCATTAAATATGAGTGTTATATTAGTATGTTTATCATTATAAGGCAAAATGATTTTCATCAAACGGATTCTCTAAGATTAAAAAAGTTTTCTAATATTAACTTTTTATTATCTAGGAATTTCTTAACTTTGTGATGTTTTCTTCGAAAATCAATTTCATAACTCAAGAAGTAATACGATTGGTCTATCTACAGAAAAGCTGTCATGATTACCTGGACGTTCATTAGAGAGATAATTTGAATGGATTTCCAAAATTTTAGTTTTATACAATAGTAAATACTTCCAATTACTTCAACCATTAACTAAAAGAAGAATATCAATATGAACACTACAAATTACTAAATCAATATTATGCATTTATCATCACATGCTTTTACTTTCAATGGTTTTTTTGAGTATGCTTTTGAGTATGTTATCATTTGAATAAACCCATTAATTACTATTGTTGAACAGTGCCATTTGTGAAACAAAATGTATGAAATTTATATTTAAAAAATCAAAAAACCAAGCTTAATCAGAAAACAGCATATCTTCTGATATACTTTTTATAAACTACAGTAGACATTTGGCAAAAACCGGTAGATTTTAGTTTTTTGATAGTGTCATTACTGGATTGTGTTAATATGTTTTGTTGTATATTATTTACAATTTGTCGTTGTTTATTGTTTTGCCAGGTGAAAGATGTTTGGAGTGCCAGGTGAAAGATGTTTGCATATCGAGGATTTTTCTCATTTCAACGCTAAACAATAAAG
This sequence comes from Hofstenia miamia, assembly GCA_900660155.1. Taxonomy (NCBI): domain Eukaryota; kingdom Metazoa; phylum Xenacoelomorpha; order Acoela; family Hofsteniidae; genus Hofstenia; species Hofstenia miamia. The sequence continues at coordinate 1,008,699 of CABFPE010000209.1, read as the reverse complement.
TTAGAATTATTAATAACAACGTATGTGATCATTCTAAGCATAGACACATGCTTTATTGTATTTCAAGCTCAAAAATTGGGATTGGACAACAGATACAAAGCCATTCTACTAAAGAAGGCTTTTCAACGTAATGTACAAACAAATTTATTGTTAAGGAAGCATTTCTTTTTTGCCTTCCAATCTGTCCTTCGAAAAAAAGAAGCATCTTCCTTTGAATGAAATATGTGCTGAAGATCACGGAATGACTTATAATGTTGGATTATCCAAGTCTTTCAATTGCAGATTTGAGGCTGCATCGCAGATTATTAGTCGTATATTTTTGTTGAATGGATTCTGTAACACTTGTAAGATACTATTCGCTTTTGAATACATAATTTGAATCCTTATGATCGTCATATTTAGTATTCATTAAACAATCATGTGATAAAATGCATGAATCATTGCATCAAAAGCTCAAAGTTATAAAAATGTGTAAAGGAAATACCACAGAAATGTTATTGTAAGCCCTACACACAATAATAGCGAAAATTGATGTCAGACACACATCAAATTTTCGGAGTTACTAATATAACGTTTGGGTTCAAAACGCAACCCAATATCACGACAAGCTGTTTATCACATAGCATTATTTCTGAGCTTTTTTGTGTAAAAATTGTAGAATAACTAATTTTGAAGAATCAACGTTCCCACCTCCTAATGCATTATGAAAACTGTTTTCTTGATTTCAATTCGTAATTTAAAAGTTATTTTCATTATTGAAATTTCAAATTTTTTATTATCAGTTTTAAGCTTAATTTCATTCATTTTTGTTGATTATATTTAGCTCTAATGACAAACACATTTACAAAAGCTTTTTATTTACTTGAATTGTTGGCTAGTGCTATGCGAACAGCTACCTGCTCATTGTTGTTTTTAAACTATTTATTTTTATCTTCTTTTGCTATTATTTTGAATATACTAATCGTTCACATGAATTTTTTCATATGCATATTGTATTTTGTAAGATCTAAGTGTAGAAATTGTAAACGGGAAATCACTGGAATTACAATTATTGAATATTACTAATAATGTTACGACTGGAAAAAAGCAAATATTGAAACGAATATTAAACGCGCTTATTTTCAGTCCTAAGGCTTATCTTTGACAATATAAATTATGTTTTTTCTATAATTCTATTAGTTATAGTAATTTTTTTCTGAATAAGCCTTATATAGTTCTTGCCGATTTTGGGTTTAGTGTAAATCTGTATATCTTGTGACAATATGTTTTGAATAATATTTTGGATATAGCAGTAGTAAGAACCACAGAAACAAGGAATCAATTTGGAACTTTTGACCTTGCGCTCACATTAATCTGTGATGACTTATATAGCGCCATCTAACGACTGTGAGAATTGTGAAGAACACGTGACAATATGTAGTTATGGACTTTGATCGTCTGGCAATGTACAGAAATTAGGTTTTGTCTGAATGTCACAAAATGTAATTTTATTTCAAAACTGATAGAATTCAATTTTTCCAAAAAACTAGATGTTTGTTACAAGTATTACAACACAGAAGATATTACGAGTTTTTACATGATGTCACTTTCTTTTGTCTGGTAAAAATATATAAGTCAATACAACATTATGTGTGTACAACGCCAGACGGTCAAGACCATAATTATACAAAAGTCACGTGTACTTCATTCCTACCAGATGGCGCTAGATTGGTGCCTCGCGGCAGTGGTTCTTACTACTTAGACCATTGATGGAAAATGTAAGTGATCTAGGTGTAAATAGTTTTAAATATTATCCCCTCAGCATTATACTTAAGAATTCAATCTAGAATTAATGGAGAAATGGTAATTTTATATTTCACCAGCTTAGTTCTTAGCAATGACTTCAGTATGTGTAGTAAAAAAATAATATAATTAACAGTTGACCGAAAAATGCTAAAATTTCTAAAAATAAGAAAATTAAATAACATCTGCACTAAATTTTGAGACAATTTTCGGGTGTTTTCCAATTGATTTACAAATTTAATACAAAAGGGTTCACTACAAATTGATACATTATTGAAGGGGACAGATAGAAATTGGTCGGGCAATGTAGGAATTGGATCGAGCGTAATCTCAGCCATTGGAAAAGATACACCCAAGAACATTCCGAAGTTTGAAAAAGCTTACTATTACTCAACAGTGTTCAAATAAACCCAAGTGCGTTTAATGCTGCATAATTTATAAATCATTTGTCTAATTTTCAATTTCAGTCTAGAAATATTTTAATTGCTCTAACATACATAATTCTAGTCTACAAATCGAAAAAATGAATAAATTGAGCTGAATTACCATTAATTAAATTTTTTACTGATGTCCATCTCTGTGCAGGGCCTTTTCTGATTGACGGAGGACATTTTAGTTGTGACCAAAATTAGGGAAACTCCCTAAAATGTTCAAAATATATAAAACAATATTACTTGAAAATGCACCTAATCATCCTATTTCTTAATGTTTTTAATTTGATTAACCAAAATCAAAGCTGAAAATCTGACAGGGGGCATTCTACCATTATCCTTTGCGTGCATTTACTCACTGAAAAATCATAACTTACAGGATAAAACTACTGACTAAGAGTCCCGAGCTTCATTAAACTATTACAAACTACTAGGAGTTACTAATGTGCCTGAGTTTGAAGATAATTCAACTCAGTGAATTATTACTTAACTATAAGTGTAGCGCATCTTCAGTTCTACATCATTATCTTTCAATGCTAAGCAGTGACTCTATGATTAAAGTCTTCAAAATTTTTCATCATATTTTATAAAATCTCCATTCTTTTTAACAGACTTGTGTAATAGGGCAAAGGAATTCTAATTCCCCTTTTCACATGCCGCATGGCAAATTGATTACTAACCAAATTCAATCCTATAATTAGACTACCTGTCTTGAAAAATGTATTTGAAGTAAAAAATTTGGAGGTTTATAAAAAGTTTCTAACTATTCTGCTGTTCAGTTGAACAATTCAGACAAACAGGCTTGTAGCAAATGCAGCAGCTAGATGCCATTTAATGTGCTCCAATTGCCAATACTAGTTGGGCAAGTAAAGCAGTTGGTTGCTTTTCACCAGTAATGCAAGAAAGGGGGAGAAGTGGTGAAACGCTCAAAATTTCCACATAGATTTTAATTAATGAAATCAAAACAAATTTTGTAAGAAATTTAAGAAAACTTTAAAAACAAACTTAATGAGATGCATTTATTCAATTTTTTTGAAAAGTGAAGGGGGGTTTATCTATGTTTTCACTCATTTTAATCACAAATGAGATGTCCCTCTGTCCGAAATCATAGATGGATATTAATAACTGTCTTCCAAATTGAATAGCATTCAAACAGAGTTTATTTCTTACTAAGCTAACTAAAATGTAGCATTTTTGTTTGTGATGAATTCTCAGGATACTTAATCAGCATTCTGATAAAAACTTCAATTATTAAGTGCAGCTTTTCAGTTTGGGGTCAAATTTAGAGGTAGTTGGAATTTTCTATGTTATCCTTATGCTTGCATGATCTTCCTTATGGTAAAAAATGAATGCTTAGAGTAAATAAGAAAAAGTCCTTGAATATCAGAGCATTTGAATAATTGTTTAAAATTTTAGAGAGTTTAAATTATTTTAGGTGTCATATTTGACCCCTCGGCGGTTATAGTGTTATTGCACCCATAGAGTGCCACAGTTTGGTTCCAAATTATTTCATCAAGATTGAGCATAAATGGTTTCATATTTAGAATATTATATTAAATAGTTAAACTATGTGGACATACTCAGTGTTCCATTCTTTTATCAAAGTTACACCTACTTTTAGAATGTATCAACACTCTCTTTAATTCTATGATGAAGGAGTGGTGAGGCGGCACCTTCATTGCCTTACAATCTATTTTCAATTGTAACGCATATAGAACCCTCTTGTCAAACATTGACATATTGCGAATCATAGACATTTAATCTAACTGTGTGCGAGTAAACAACTATGATTCAATTTAATATGGCTGAATTAGGCGACAATTTTAAAAAACCGTCAATATCACAAGGAATCGAAATTACTTCTTATATCGATGGCTTCGAACAATTATACATACTTTTTACAATTCTTGACGCTGGATCTTCTCTTCTAACTAAGTTTACCTAAAGCTTCTTCTAAAGGCTAAACTTTTGCCAATTTCCCTGTACCTCAAGTCTCTAGATCTCACTTTTCTTAAGCTTCTTGACATTTATGACTTCGATTTTTCCGATTTTCTTAAATTCTCTAATCCTTCATATAATTCTCGTTCTTTTTCTAATGTCTTGTTTCATTTCCCTCGCATTTGTAAGGCAACTTGTTCTCATAATTATTTCTATCGAATAATCCTTCTTGCTAAATTCATTATCTCAACTCTAGAAATTGATCTTTGGCCTACCCTTCGAATTTTTAAAAATCCACTCCTAGCATTTCTTCTTCTTTCCTTATCTCAATTTGGGGTCTTCAATATAAATGCGATTTCTTTCCAATCTGCACCTGCTTCTCCTATCACTAATTTCTCTAATTTTGCTTATATGTTTCTCTATAAATTAATTTTAAATTTTTTTGCAAACACCACTTTGTGGTACAATACATTTTTATTATTATTATCATTATTATTATTATTATTATTACTACTATTATTATTATTTTTATTATTATATCGCTATTGTATAAATAAATTTATTGCTAGAAATTGTATAATTTCACATACAATTCAATCTAGGCACAATAAAATGTTACTAGAAATATCATGGCCATTGTGGATTTTATATTAATGGTGGATTCTTCTCATTTGTTGCTATTTGTCCCTATGGTCATAAACCTCAATGCTAAGAAAAGAAAAGTATTAACATACTCAATTTAAAACAAAAAATTGCATGATGCTTTACTGTAAAGATTAAAACAATGCACAATACTATATATTATTGGCAGACATTTTAAAAAACCATTGATAAGAGATTTTAGTTTTAGCTGTCGTGAAACCTAGTGAACTAAATCTACATAGAATAATTAAATTTTGGAGACAGTAATTATTTTTCACTAAATTTTTGTTCAACCACACAGGATATTCACATTTTTCAGAATTTTTCTAATAAACGCCACAACACATTTTCTGCTACATTTCAGCCAAAATCTGTAATTCAGCAAATTTGCCGTTAAGTTTGCTGTGTGTCATTGGCTACATGACGGCATGGTTGCCTTTCATCTTAAGAAAGTAGATTCTCTGATGTAATTCTTCTCAAGAATCTATCTCAAGAAAAAAGTACACCATTTTTACTTTAGATCGAAAAAATTGACGTCTGTCTTCAGCAGAACAAAACTATATATGGCGCTATCCAAATGCATCGTGTAAATTTGTCAAAGTTCTGAAATCCTTTAATTTTACAATTGTTGGAGGCCTGATTTCATTTGCAACATCATTTAGAGAAGTGACACTTATGTTAACGTGTTGCTGAATATTTTTTAAAATTGAGAGTCTCCAACTCTAGTGTGGAAGCACGCTGGGCCGACTTGGGCTGACGTGGAGCACGACCTAATCCGAACCGAAAAAAGATGTTCATGTGGGCTCTGGGAGGGTCGGGAAAAAAGTATATCAACAACGGCAACAATTTTAGTTAATCTTGCAAAACAGTATATTTTAAATAATTTCCACGTATATTAGCAGTTTATCTTACACCTTGTGTACAACAAATCACTCAAGGTTCTTTATTTTGCTGTGACTTGGTTGTTTTCCATACACTTTTTATATTTCTAGTGTTTTGATGCCGTTTTTAGCTTATGCTGATTACTGCACTAAATTACCGAGTCAAATTAAAACAAATGTGGGTGTGGGCTGGGTTGACAGATTTTTGAGAATATCAGCCGCCTGCCTCCTTTTTTCTAGCTAATGATTGTCACCAGACTTGAATGTTGATTGTGATAATGTTGGAATTATTACAGTGTGTGAGGGGATATCATTAGACCTAAGCAGTGCACATTGAAATTTTTTTGTTATATTTGAAATCAACAATCTTTTACATTTTCATAAATAAACAACAAACACAATTGCATCAAATGTCAATAAATGATAAATAAATAATAAAGCATTTTCAATTCCATAACTGAGAGAACTAACTGCAGTCGACTGCTGGCAAGCTGCAAAGACGTAATCAAATGATACATTTTCTTATTAGCAATAGTATGGAATATTTGTGCAGATTTTTTTAACTTAATGCTTAGAATACTTAGCAAGTCTATCAATATCATAATAGTTAGTTAATTAATCATTTAGTGCTGGTGTTCAAACATTTTTTATCACACAAAAATGGACTAATTTGGTAGAGTATCAAAATTTAATATGACCTCTACTGCATATATTTTTTGGAGCAAGTCTATTGAATAAATATATATCATTTTCAGCATGTAGCACTCATTAAAATAAGAAATTTTATTCATAAAGGAATTTTTAATAGCTCCCCTGATAAACATGTAACAGGTACAGCAAAGAAATGAAGAGTTAAAAATTTTCTAGACAAAAGCAATAGAGATTAATTACATTATATGTAATATAATAATTATCAATCGCTTATAGCAGCCTTTGTTGATGAATCCAAAGTGTTGAACAGCCTAATTTCAATTCTCCCAAATTAATAAATTTGACAAACGAAGTGATGCTAGAATAGGCTTGCCAATTTATTCAATAATAGCTAGTCTATAAAAATCAAAAACCTTAAGGTTTAATCAAAAGCAACCAGAGTGTAAATTTCAGAGCTTAAAAATGAGCTGTAAAGAATCCTGTGAATTTGACCTATTCATCTGAACACAACATCGAGAAGCTACGTTTTGTAAGCTTGCTTTTACTTATATGATATTATAGAAATACCAGTATATATATATTATTTAAAAAATTAGTAAATGTATACATCTTCTTCAGCGTCGAACTTTCTTGGTTTGTGCATGCTGAACAATTGGTGTATTGCCTGGAAAAAATTTGCTTCAACTAAATAGGTGGGATCATATCAGATACAATTAATTTTTGGAATATGGCTCCATTGTTCTTTAATATCAAGACTTTCGCGTAATCTACACTTTGATATAACAAGCCCCAATCCTAAAGGCCTCAAAAATTTAGAATTTTAGAAATGCTGCAATTATCATACCTTGATGTTCGACTTTGACAATATAGTATGCAAAATTGAAAAATGAACTTAATTTATGAACATAGTATTATTAAACATCATAGTGTACTGCAGTAGAATGCGTATTTAACGAACATCCAGGGTAACATCGAACAATGTTTTTCATAACGCGCATTTCGTTATAGGGCCATTATTTACAGAGTCACGTGAGGTTTTTTTTGTTCGCTAAAAGCGTATTTCTACCATTATCTATTGAGCTTAGGTTTATCATGCATGTCCAGATCCATGGTATACTCAATGAATGTGTTTGGCGCCGTATAATACAAATACAAGGAAAAATGTAGGAAGAGTACATAAATAATAAAAATTCAAGTAGTTCTAAAATTACTAGGCTCTAAAAAATTCGGGAATATTTCTCTGTCTAAACTTATTTGTTTCAAAATTTAAAATGACTTTTCACACATGTGCATAGCTTAACACAATCGTGATTACACTCCATTTTGTCTAAGAAATTTCAAAAATTCCAACTTATAGGAAATATCAAACCTGTAGAAAAGTATCGTAAACAGGGGCGCACCCAGCTTTTTTTCTGAGGAGGGGAACTATTCTATATATATATATAT
>CABFPE010000209.1:957367-974319 GCA_900660155.1 Hofstenia miamia | reverse complement strand
TATATATATATATATATATATATATATATATGTGTGTGTGTAACAAGCAATTCATGTCAACGTTATTGATTAACTCGATATAATCCGATTTAAAGAAAAAAATCTTCGATCCGACAAAAAATTAAGCCAACCCGACCCGTTTCCACTCCTTCTCTTGGACAGTAGCATGCAGAAAAAGAACTTTCAAATCATAAAGAAAAAATCGAATTTGTGCTTCAATATTCGAAAAAATAATTTGAGAGTATGCTATCAGAAAAAGATTTTCTTACTTAGATTTTCAGGAATCGAAGCCATAAGAGAATATCTCATTATGAACAATTCTTGATTCTATATTATTTAAGTAATTCTTGTGAATAGTTGTTCTGAGTTTTATGAATTTCAGTGAGTTTGAAATATGCAAATATTCTAGCAAATATATGTAGCAGATGACTGGTTTCAATTCAACTATTGACAGCTATTATTTCATCTCATTTACAAATCAAAGTTAAATTTATTATCATGCGTATTATCTTGGGAGAATTTCACCTCAACAAAAAGATTTTGTATTCCGTCACTAATTTAATCAAACGGTGGGAAATCTTTCAATTTTCCACAGGAGACCCATTGTTCACCTTTATTACACTTAAGGGGTAAAATAAAAATATATGCACTCGTCGCTGAATTCCTACTTAGGATTATCGATTTACTTAAAATAATAACAAATTTCACATGTTTTTAGTCAACTTTGCTTTCTGAAGAATATTTGTACTAAACAATTTTAAAGGTGCAAATACATTATATTAATGGCCTTTTATTGGCTAATTATCAATAAATTAATTCCTAATTAACAGAAAATATTTTAATGCTTTATTAATAAATTTTAAATTCAGCAATACTTTTCATTCTCTTTGTTCTGGATTTTTTTTCCTTTAATCAAATTCTCGCACTCGACAGTCGCCATTTTTTGAAATAAGACTGCTTTGCTTCCTGATTGGACAACAATTTTGTTCTATTGCACTGATCGAACCACAAAATCACTTATTGATTTCCTATGCTGAAAATAAAATACAGTACATGTATGACACTGGGTTATGTAATCATATTCATATAGAAAGAGCTTTCAGTCAAGACCACCCGGTAAATTGCATTAACTGTTCCAGGACTCTAATATTGTCATCTGTTTCGGTTAATTTAGTAGTAGTTTAATAGTACATTTTCACGAGAGCGTTCTTACTTAATTACTTACCACTCCTGGAGTTTGATAGCAGGTCTTTACGAGGGTGATTACAAAAACCAATAAAATGTCAAGATGAAATTTGGACCGCTCTTGTGGAAACACATGACCAATTTGAAATATTCTAACCAATAAAAATATTACAACGATTTTCATAGCGCTCTCGTGAAAACCCAATTTTTTTTGCTATGTAACAGGATAGAATTTTGACCGCAGCGGGCTCGTGATAATGCATTGTAATACCTACATTGTTATTTTCAATTTCTTATAAATTAGAATTTTGCGTCTAGTTGATGCAATTATGTGGATTTATTCAGCAATTCCGTAAAGAATTTTTAAAGATTTGCAAGTTCAACTAATGCTTGGCAATATCAGATATTGCTTCAGGCCAAATTACTGTTAAGTATCTCACTTATCAAGTTTCAAGTAGGGTTAAGTACTACTTTAACAAATTTCTTGAGTATTCCAAAAAGATAATATTAAAATTTCAAGAATAATATCATCAACATCAAGAATCATTTTGGTTGTAGCAGTAGTCTGTGAATTTTGTTTCACACTAAGTGACGTTAGGATTACTAATGCTTCACTAAAAATTTGTCAGCTGCTGGAGGTGTAGCAGGCAAAGCCAGATGTGTCAGAATTGCTGTGCGAGCCTTTGTCTGTAATTTGCCTACTGTGGAAAAATATAATATCTAAATCGCAATCACAAAAATTTAACCTATCACGTAATTTCAAGTATATATGAGAAGGATTACGTATGTATTATCATGTGTTTTATTAAAAAAATATAATTAGAATTTAGAACTAGCAAGTGTTGTAGCTGGTTAATTATGATTTAATTCAATTTATCTGTTAAATCTTACAAAGGTCAAATTATTGATTCTGCTATGTCTAAACAAGAATGTTTCATCATTTTAACTCTGAGTTTAAGAATGCAGCTTTTATCCACGATATTATGTTCCCTTAAATATAAATTCTAAATTTGGCAATTCCTTGAATGGAAAAGTGATTTTAGGCTTGGTAATGGCTAAGCCTGAGCACAATTGCTTAGCAAATTGCCATTTCCAAATAACGGAAACTCGAATATTTATAAAACCTATAATTTATTTATGTTTCTATACGGCTTCGATTTCCTCCCCGTACTGAAAATATTTATTCTCACTTCTTACGCAGACGAAAAATGCACTATACCGACTTCGGGGGAGATTATTTGTCTATTAATGTTAAGTTGTACATGAAATTTGTTTTCAAATCATGTGAATTCGATAAAGATTTTTTGTTAGTTTACATAGAGACTACATTTAAGCCCACTATACGTTTTCTAGCTATGCATAAATAAGATATTTGTTTGTTTAATCTAGGGGGTTGAAATCTGAGAACTGATCTCTTTGGAACATTCACTGCTGACATCCCTCTAATAGTTCAGTAAATCAAATATTTACTGACAAATCACACAACTAGAGCAAGACCTAACTTTTTGGAAGTGCACTGGGTCAATTTGACCCTGGTTATGCATCTAAGACTTAAGCAAAATAGTCTTGTTTTATAACCCCAAAACTTCTGTTCTCAAATATCAAAGAAAACCAAGCCTGTTAAACAAATAGTTATGCAATATATTATCATAAATCGTGTCTAAATATGACCTTTAACTTATATTAATTTTTGACACAATACTCTCAGAAAGAATAGAATAACCAAATTTTATCATTGAAACACTCAATAACAAGTTATTTTAATCGTCAATTTGATTTTCCCTAATTGAAGATTACAAATACTTTTAGTGGGAAGCGCTACACATTAACTTGCCTTACCGCAAAAATTTTAGCATTTAAAATTTGATTATTTAAAAGACTGGTTTATGAAACATTGCTATTAAATTGTTTAGTATTGTAAAATTTCTCTGTAAATATAGTCAAATCATTTTTAATTTTCAGATGGTAGCAGAGTGGTTCGCAGAATGCCTACTAATAATAATTTATAAAAAAAGTAGCATTATTTGATGTTTTTCTGAGCCTCGACAGGTAGTTATCTATATTCTTGAGGTGTAACCTTTGAAAAGTTAAGAATAGTGGGAATTCATAGAAATTCTATTTGAAATATTGTATAAAATATTATATTTTAATAAGCATGAATTCATTTTCATATATACCAAAGTTGGTATACAATCTTCTAACATGACATATTCACGTTTTAATGTTTAAGATAGTCTAATTAACTAACATTTTAAATTAATAATACATAATTTAATAAATCATTTCTTAAAGTTTATACTAAAATATACAAGTTGTAGGTTAAGTACATTCTGAAGTACATGCTAAAATGAAGCAATATTACTAGGTTCGTTTTGGACATCCTTTTTACAGATTATTGTACAATGTATTGGTAAAGATAAAAATAATCTAGGGGCATATTTATATAAAATAGTTTTTAATTATTTTAAAAAGATCAGAAATAGTTAACTTCAAAGCTATCACTAGTTCCCATTGTAGAATCAATACTTTCTCAAATTTTCTTTAGACTATTGATTTTATAGATTATGTCTTCTTACATGTTTGAAAATTTATATAGAGTTTATTAAATTTAGGATCTTTCAATGGAAAAACTCTATTCAGTAATTTCCTAAATCGTTTTTTACTGTGTTTCTTCTGCATAGTGAAAATATTGCATAGTGAAAAGTCGATAAACGTAATTAAGGAGAGACCCGCAAATCAAAATTAAAATTTAAAAAAAATATCGTAATTCAGTCTTAGCTATAAATTTATTTCTTATACGAATCATTTAGATGCAATAAAACAACATAATTGAATTGCTTAAGATAAAGAATTTTTTTATAACAGAGTAGTAGTCCTTTTTTATGTAAATGTGATTTTCTCAAAATATGTTTTTTCGAATTTTGAAATTTTCGAAAAATAATATTCTAAAGATTTTCAATAGATTAGGCTGATTTTTTCAAGGTATGTTACCAGATGTACTGCTTAGGTCTTGAACTAGGAACTAAGCAAAATAATTAGATCCAACTCCACAGTGAAGGTCTTTGCCAAAAAAAGATTATTTAAAAATGACCAAAAATACAGGGTGTTTATAAAGTCAGTAAGGAAAATAAGCTGTTTGTTTTGAGCAAGCATACACACTATCTGTCTACAAATAATTTAATTGACTTGATCTCACGTTGGAATTATTAAATATATGTGTCTACTAACTGTATTACATATTTTAGAAATACATGAGAAGGATTTGGAAACACTAGTGAACCTGATAGTCTCCTATGCAAAAAGTGGAAATTCTTTGATAAGTGCTCTGCAATTATATTGCAAAGAGAAAATCTTCAACAGTATCCATGTACTCCTGCTACTGTAAAGATTTACCACGTCCAGGTCATCCCAGTGTGTTGAATCACACTATTGAAGCAGTGAGATCAACAGTGCCCAATCTGCAGAGGAAAATACATTTGGTGTTTGCAATCTTTGAATGATTTCCAGGTGAAGCAGTACAGATCATCTTACAAGAGACTATATTTCCATAAGTACCTTACTTGTTGAGTTCAAGATCTGAAGAAATGTGATTACCAAAATCATTTAGAATTCGCCAATTATTACAGACATCATTGTCAACATGATTCAGCATGGCACTCATCAGTTTTGTGGACAGATGAAGACCACTTCTCCCCATGTTTTCATAACTTCCACTACAAAACGTAACAGTATGGTCAAGGTTTAATTCATCCAAAATTCTGACACCTTTCCTCTTTGAAGAAACTGTAAATGGTGATCGATATTTGGACATATTTCAAAAACAGTTCACTCCACAACTTTTGAGTAAATGAATTTTGGGAAAAACAGCATTTCAGCAAGACAGGGCTACATGGCACAGCCATCACAGTGTTGGATATTATAAAACTTCAAAAGTTCATTGAAAGAATCCTCAGCTGACCATTTCGAAATTTTCGCACTCAATCCTCCAGATCATTCACTTGCCAATTAGTTGCTATCACGAACAGTTAAGCAAAGAGTTTGGTCCTGTAATCCAAACAATATAGATCAATACGGCTACTGACAATTTTCACCACAAACTAGAACTCCTGATAAATTTTGAAGGCAAACAATTTGTACATCTACAATAACAAAGTAAATCATATATGTTTTACACACTTTTTGTGTTCTACTTGTTTTTCGAAAGTGCTTGTCTTCAACGTAGTTAATAAATACTTTCCTTAGTGACTTTATAGACAATCTGTATATAATTAAACATTATTTTGCTTAGATCCTAGTTCAGAACCTATAGGTAGGCCAAAATGTTTAAAGGTCATGTCATAATGCATTAAACTTTTCTTAGACTAAGACCTATGTACCTATAACATTGGCAAACTTTTTATAAGCATTAGTTTAAACAATGGCTTGATCAGGGGGTGGCACCTTAAAAAAATTTTCTAATTGAATTTTTGGTTTTCTCAAGAAACATTTCATAAAAACTCTTATAAATAGGTTTTTAATATTTCCTTTTATTGAGATTTGTAGCTTAGAGCAAGGTTTTTAATTGAATTAAATAATTTAAAATTTATTCGATACCACTTGCGCAATCTTTAATTAGCAATCGCTACCAGAGCGTTTAATTATATTTTGCAGTACGCTGTAATAGGAAGGCGGTTACAATATTATCCTAATGAATTTTATTATTTAACGTAGACATTAATATTTATCCTTCTTCAATAAACTTAAATAAAATTTGTACAATTGTTAATTTCATAAACACCTGGAAAAAAATTAGTACATGTATATAAATAAATATTTAATTTAATAATTTATTTTCTTTGAATTTGAGGTTTTCTAGATATGTAGCAAATCAATGAAATATTAGATTGTAATGTGCGTCACCAAAATTGTGAAGAATGGCAATATCAGTTAAATTATGATAAGACTTTAGAATATCTACATGTACATCTAAAGAAATGTTGTGAAGTATATGTAACTCATATAAGAATTTGAAAAAATGTATCCAACAGATTGATTTCTGCCTTTTTCATCTCCTTTTCTCACATCCATATTAATGCTGAGATTTTTAAGTATTCACTTCCTTAGTGTTCATAATGACTATGTACATTTGGAGGATGTAATTTATAGATCAACTTTTTAAGAAGGAACCTAAGATTTTTTTTCGGTTCAAATGTTCTGTTTCGACTCCAATTCGACTGGATAAACTTGAAAACTGCGCTAAAAATTTTAGGTATGGTCTGAAATCAGGCTTTGTTGATAACATTTGAAATTTTGCTTAGCAACTTGAATTACTATTTGATGATGCTGTGTGGTCGGTCCATCATTCCTACAATGTGGTGGTGTGTAGTTGATATTATACATCATGTGCCTCTGTGCTTCTGTGCCTCTAACACACAGCTTTGGTTCACTTTGAATTATTACAAGGTTACTAACGTGAAATTGAAACATCTTGGCCTTCAGTGCTGCAACCGGTCAGAAATGTTTATTGTTAACCGGCAACCATTTGAGTTAAGCACTCGCCATTTATCGGCCATTTAACCGGTGACAGGTCAAATTCAATAGTGTAAACTGTAAGCTTATTGACAAAATTTTATTCATTGTACTTTTATATATTATTATTATTATTATTATTATTATTAAAATAGCCTTTTTTGTAAATATACGTTATTTATTATTGCACTAAATTTTCACGCTTGCCTTGCATCATGTAAGATATCAATAAAAAAAATAACAAATGTCCTTTTTTAATTGTTTACAAAAAAAATAATTAATAAACACTTCTCATAAAACTACAAGTTTTTCAACATTATGGCCATCTAGACAGTGACAGAACATGAAACGTGCAACTGAACTACTACTGCATTTATTCAATTGAAAAAATGTAACGCAATATGCTTTGCATTTCGCAATCAATAGGATTTAGAAATTCCATTAAAATATCACGCGGAAATATAACAGGCTTAAATTTCAAAGGTACGATCACCTGCAATCATTATTTGTGAATTATGATAAACAGCCTTGTTGAATGAAAAGCTATTCGTTATTTTAAAAATTGCTGAATAGCTTTCAAAAAATATAAAATATTTTTAGTTATTAGACCGGTAATAAAACGGATCAATTAGTCGGTCAACATGTCTAATCGGTACCGGGTACCGTTCATCGGTAACCACCATTGTTGAAGCGATGAACGGTTGCAACGCAGCTAGGCTTCTCCCTGGAACTTAATCAAACTAGAAGGATATTCTAATAGTACGGACACTGCGGACCAAATTCATAAGGTGGTAGACAACGTTAACCCTACGCATTCCCTGTCCGCATTAGCTACTATATGTCTGAAGAGTCAGAACAGAAGACTAAGCCGTTGCAAGTCCGCCAGTGGTCACTTAACTCACAAAAAATATGAAAATGCAGTTGTCATAGCACACATGGTTGCATCTCTTACCCCCTGATTATGTTGCTTAACTAAAGATAAAAAATATCGAAATGAGTGGGGGAGAAAATATTCACTAAAATTTCTTAAGACCTTAAGCTCAAAACACTAAGTTTCCCACAAACGTTTTAAGCTAATAGCAAAAGTAAGTCAGTGTTCTTATCCAAGCTTTGCACTGGTGTAAGTTTATATACATAATATTTCATATTGATAGTGTCGTAAATGTCGAAAGAAGTTAAAGTATCTGATCCCCTATGTCTGAAACAGTGCTGTAGGTGGATCCTATTTTCGTACCCAACGACACAACCCAATCTAATTCAAATAGAGGTTTTTAAGATCTTACCCAACCACCTCACTGCATCCAACTATAAAGTACAAAATTCTCAAAGACAGTACATTTTTGATTTTATGATATTGATTTATAAATGGCATTTGATTGCTACATATTTCCTTTTTAAATTTAATTTAAAAATAATTTAAGATGTTTCTATGGATAATACTAATAAAATGTGATCTTGTGTCTCCAAAATTATTTTTATAAATTTAAATTTAAGGTTGCAAGTGTGTTTAGGCACATTTTTAAGGCAGTGTGTATTTTAAGAAAGATTAATGGATTGGATTAAGTTAGTTTAGTTTATAGTCCTATTAAAGGTGGACGATGGAAAGGGCCTAGTTAGTAGTTAGCGTAAAATTGAGCAAAAAGCCGAGGCCTACTGTAAAACTATGTTTATGGTTTACGGGTCATCAGAGTCTATTTGAATTTAGGTTATTAATGTTTCTTTTTTCAATTAGGATTTATTGCTTTTTGGCCACTAGGAGGGAACCCTAATGTTACAGTCCTGCCGCAACCTTGTAGGTGTGCTTCTGCTGAACACAAATTTTATTCCACAGAACCACTTGCAATAAATTAGTTGAAAATTGTATAATTCGTGCAATTCAACTGATTAGGGAAATTTGCACAGAGTACAATGACAGTTTATAATTTTTTTCACAGCATAGCGATGTAAAGAAACTTCCTATATAAATATATCTTGGTTTTAGTGGAATTAAAGACAGCATACACATTCACTCAATTATCTTTTATTAAATTATTGAAATGGACATAATTCTAAAAAACAGATGAACTTTTTCAAACTCAGAGCAATAAGACATTGATAGCAGAGCACTGCATTTGAAAATATAAAACATAGCAAGATTTACACTCAATATGCAGACGAAACTTCATCTTTCAGTTTCAGATAAATCTATCTCACAAAAGGTTTGCAAAGATATATACTTTTTTGCTGTTTACTACTTGGTATGCCAAACGCTGGAATTTATCTTCATATTCGGTGATAAGAAATTGAGAAATCCTGACTTTTAAAAAAGAAAAAAATATTTTTCTAAAAGATGTCTGACAACCAAATTGTGAAAATTTATGATAGTTAGCTTTCAAATCTTTGGGAAACTGGAGGAGCAAAATAGATATAAACAATTTTCAAATAGCATACATAGTGTACGAAAAATTAGAAATTTGCCTACACTTAGTTATGCAACATGTTTTTTATACAAATATATTTCATTAGAAAATCCTCTTTTTAATGACTTATATGAACTAGACACCTACTGTTATGTTCCTGATATACTGTGTGTACCAAAAGCAATAGGATTTTGCATTGATCAAGAACTTTTTTTAGAAATGTCCTTTGTTTATATATATATATATATCGTGAACACATACTTTTGAATATAATCGATTTCAACGATGACTAGGCTTTCTATTCAACTCTATTATGAGATTGGTCTGAATGCAAATGCTTAAAACACAAAAGAAAATTATGTATGATTATAGCAACGATAACTAGAAATTTTGAATCAATTGGAAATATAGAAATGAGGAAGACCTTTTCTTAAAAAAGAAAATGTTTTGAAGCACTCATTTAAGTCAGTGGAAACAGTTTCAATGATATTTGAAATATTGATAAATTTTTCCATTCCAATACAATTTCTTCCAATGAATTCCTGATTTTTTACTGATACATTTTAACAAAATGAGTATCAACATAGATTTGCAAAATCTTCATTACTATTATATTTTGAGAGATTTGAAAGTAAATCTGGCAATCCAGAAAATATCGAGAGAAACCAAATTTAAAATTTGTCATTGTCTGTAAATGAAGAAAAGCATCTTTTAATGTTAGAAAAAACTTAGTGGTTGATCAGACTATAAATGTTGTATTCCCTTAAAAGATTAAAAGCTTAGACTGAACACTTAAAAACCATTTAATAAAGGAATCAAAGTTACAATACTGCACTTCACATCAGTTCATGGATCAAGACCATCAGAGGTACAAACTCACCACACCCACAAAATCAATTTCCCAAATGGCTTTAAAGCAACAGACTAGAAAAAATCCCAGTTAAATTTAGTATTTATAATTGCTGCATAGTAGCATGGATAAATCAATTTGCAGTTTTTGGTCTTTGTTGAGTAGTGTTTTGCATTTGTAGATTTAAGCCTGCTCGTCACCACCCTGAGCTCTTCTGTCTTCTGAATTTGGTAGAATTGATCTGTATGTAGTAAATACAAGACTACAAAATAAAAACTTATATAATTTTGTTTTTTTCTGTGAAAGTTTGTACGATATTACGAAATTTATAATTTCTAGCAAAGTTAAATAAAATATTTCCACAAGACACGCATCTATAATTGAGCACAGCTCTATATATTCGCGGCTGCTAGAAATTTTTAGTTAAGACTTGGCTCTTAATAATAATAGAATATATTAATGCACATGCACTGTTACTGTATTGCTTTCTTACCTTAAACCATTCAATTATAAAAATGATAATCATAAAATCCACAATCACGCCATCTCGCTTTTATGCAATTTATGTCTTCTATTAAAATATGTTAATTACTTCAGAAATATTACAGAAAATATAATATTAATCCTAAAACAATTGCTACATTGTCGTTTATATATTATATTTGCACTGCACTCGAATTAATTACATTATAATATTGATTCGTTTTTTTAGAAAATTTAATACTATTTACTGAAAGTATCTTTTGATAAAGAGATTTTGACAACTCTTTTGAAACGAAATAATTTGTAAAGGTTTTGGCTTCGAAAAAAGTGCAATGAATCTTGAATTTTATTAATTTTTCTAAAGTAAAGGAGAACCTTTAGAAGTTTTATATGTTTTTTACAGCAGAAATTTTTATATTGTATAACACTTAATTTTGTCTTGCTTTTTTTAATAAAAGTAGATTTGACTTTTCCATTTTTAAATTTCAAAAATTTACGGTGATTTATATAAGGTTTAGTCAGTGCACAACAAATATCGTATTTAGTAGACCCAAGTACTTGAACAATATTTTCCAATTGAGTATCATGAAATATTTACAAATATTTCATTATAGATTTGTTAAATAATCATATTGTATGTATGGCTGACAAACAAAGTTTTCTAGCATTCAAAAAACGATAGGGGCTTTAAATAAACCACAAAACATTTCATGAGAAAATGCAGAAGAGTATTTAAAAATATTCAAATATGTTAATTCTTTTATTAGTTATGCAAGCATCAAATGACTAATGGAAAACCACATAAGTACATATTAATTTCCATTTTAATAACAAGAAATTATTTTTCTGCATTATGAAGCATATGAAGCGCGGATTATCACCTTATATGGGGAGGAGAAGTCTGAATAATAAATAATTCCAAAACCATATTGTCTGCACTATAATTTGTCTTCCAGAAATATAATTGCTTCGTGATTCGCCTGCCATAGCAAAAAACAAATCCAATGAAAGCAGTTTAAGTTTGATTATCATGTATAGAATGAAAGTGTCTTTTTAAATAGCCTTGAGATAATTTCAAACTAATGTAATTTTTTGTACAGCTACAGTAAAGAACAATTCTTTATGTAATTACAATAACTTATTGGCATAAAGAAATTGTTTAGTAGATGTTTTGTACTAATCTGTTAAATGAATTAGATTGAATTTCTGTTATACTTATATAGCCTTTCAGATTGATAAAAGTGTAGAACACAAGATTAAAGAGTTTTATAATTCATAAACTATTCAGTTTTCCAAATTTATCTCATCTGTGATGCATGATATTCTGTGTGATGCCATCTAAGAATAAAGCTGATCCTGGTAATTGAATTGGTAGCAACAAAAAAATGTTGCCATAAGAATTTATATATAATATAACTTTACATATTTCAGAAAAAGTCCATTGTTTATTTGATCATTTGATTTCTCAGAAAGTCGAACAATGACTACTTATTTTTAACATAGAAAATAACTTCATGAATAACTTCTATGCCATAGAAAGTGCAAAATCATTTGAATAATATAAAAAATCTAAGAAATCAGAAAAATTTTAGAAACAGAAATACTTAGATATCTAAACTAAAGGCGTAGCCAGAGCAGTGCTGACCATGTAAATGAAGTAGCATTAGACAGTTTCAAACGTCATTTATATCAGCCGTTTGGCAAATTTCAGCAGTCAATTAAACGATTTCGTTTAAACTTTGTTTGCTTGACAAGCTTTATTTAAACGAGAGATTGAGAGCATTTATAATGCAGTGAACAAGTAATAAATAGCATATTGAAAATTTATAATGTGCTTCTAATCAATTGTTATACGATGAACAATTTGAGAAAAAAGTAAAAACTTATTATTGTTAAATTATGTAAATCTGAATATATCAAAAAATATTGTCATGGCATATATTGCAAGGACATTGGTGGATACTCCTATTGTAGTAATTCACGGTTTATTAGATACACCATGCGAACGCCAATGCTGGTGAGCAATATCGTATAGAAAATTGGCCTCAAATGGGAAATTTGGACCTCAAATATAAAATCCTTGCTAGGTCCTTGACCTATGCATGAAATGTCTTGTATTAATAGGCTTAAAGCAAGAACTGCTATTTAGAAGCCCCTAGCAACGATATTAGCTTACTTAGGAAAATAATTAAAATGAAATCCACACAGTTGAACCTTGGAAGATAAAAATATTCCATATTAAATGTTTCTATCAAATTCGACTCAATGATTCTTGGTGTCAATGTTGTGATGAGGTTGTAGAACATCAACATGGGAACAACTAATTTGAATGTGAAATGAAAAGCAGTATTTTACTTAAATTACGTCATGCCACTCATTTGGAGAGCCAAGTTTAAGATTTAGAGAAATAGTAGCTCAAATATAACAACTGTTAAAAAATTCAAGGATTTTTTGAAAGCTTTAATATTGCAATATTTGGAGTGATATTTACCATGACTAGGTATTTCAGGCATAGGCGTAGAGTATTAATTTTTTCTGAATGCCTGTAAATTTTTCCCGGAATATGAGGCCGGGGTTTGAGAATTTGATTAACCTTTTTAAATATAAAAATAAAGATCAGTATTATTTTGAAAAAAACCAATTAGCTTTCCTTGAATTTCACATTTACATCTAAAATCAAAAACTTCCTTTTTTTAACCTAATTAATATTGCTCAAGATCATTAATTTGTGTCTCTTCATAATCTTAAATCGAATTATTTTGTTTTATTTATTGAATTAGAAGAATTATTAGTCTCAACTCAATTCAAATTGAAGTGATAAATATATTTTAGGGGCATGAACTTAGTTAACTTCATGTCTCACTTAACCATATGTATTATTACGGCTGACTAAGAAACTATTTTTCTTGTTGGGCGCAAGCATTAATTAACTAATACCTATATTACAAAGCTGTTGTCTAGCATGAATGAGCCCTCTTTTGCCATAACAAGCTCATAAATGCGTTCAACCCAGGGCTGCGGGTTGTGCACATGACACAGTTTGAGCTTGTCTGGTTTACTGCTACTATAACTGTTTTAGCCGCTAAAATAGTCTAAAATTGTACCCACTTCTAAGTTTCTTATATAAATGTCTGTTAATAGCAAAGTAATGTTAATAATGTGTAGATTTAGAATATAAATGAAAGGATTTTAATTGTTAAATATCCTAGCCAATCAGTGGTAATTGGTTAAACCATAAACATTAACTTGTGCTAACTCTCTTCTGATAGCTGTGACGAATAAATTGGAACTGTTAAAGTGTAAGAGAAAGATAGAGAATATAACTCTGCAGTTTCTTATCACATCCTGTTTAAGAGTAGTCCATAATTCAAATACAATACATTGAATCCATGAACATTTGACCTAAAAATAGTTATGCCTACATGTTTGGGAGGGGGGCTGCCTCCTCCCTAGACACCTTCCCGTACGCCTATGATTTCGGGTTTCCTGAGCAAAGTGGTATTTCTCATCTTAGGAATAAAGGTCATACTACTGACTAAGGATATGTTGAACAAAAAAATTTAATTGAAAATCTGAAGAAAAAAAGCATTGTAAAAATAGAAATGCTTAGATAGCATAGATATATGCTGTATGCATGGACTTCGAAGCCTTTGAATGCAAATACTTTAATTGGTTTAAAAAAATACTTATGCTGAAATGGAAAAAGGGGCCATTGTGATGGATTTTAGAGTATTGAAAATATATGTTACAAATTTTTTAGTGTTTATTTTCTGTTTCTAGATATGATGTTGTGTATCATAAATATGACATTGCTGTGCCGGAATCTGCACATTTGTATTTTGGAAAATGTCAAATACTCCATCTTTACTGTTTTCACGAAATTTGTCTAGATGAAGTACACTTCCAACTGTAGTGATAAGGTTTGTGAAAAAATTAAACGTGGAATAGAAAGCAGTAGTTTCAACACAATTAGACCAAGTTAAGTTAATTGCAGACTGTATTTTGTATAAAGATAAGCTTATACATACCTAGAAAATAATATATATTCGAATCAATAAAATTGAACATTGATCTCTCTCACAATTTGTAATATTTCTTCAATTTTTGAATTTTTTATTTTACCTGAACTAGCTATCTAAAAAATCTGATCTCTGCAGACAAAATAAAGATCACCATTACACGCAAGCCCAGCAAAATAACAAAAAACAATAATTCTCACCCAAATATAAGGACTACAAGCAATCTTAAACAATTTCAATGAGAAAACCTTCTGCTGTCAGGCATTCGGTCAAACAGTTCCAGGGCTTTGGACTTGCTTTGTACAGTTGCGGGATTGTTTTCAAAAATTTATAGTACAACTGACTGCTTTCTAAAACCTCTATTTTTAGCACATCGTTCAGTTTCTTATTGAGAATAGATTGCATGCTCAGTCTAAACATATTAAAATCAGCAATCGCTTGTAAAGTTTTGTGAATATATCAGCAAAAACACTTACAACTGACGGTTTTACAGATGAATTATCTATTTTTCATGCGCTTGTAGCATGTTAACGTTTCTGCCTATATTTATGCAAGTGATTGAATGCACTGATATATGCTATATATATATATATATATATATATATCATATTTAAAAAAAAATATATATATATTATGTATAAATTTATATATATATATAACTATATATATAAATATATATATATATATATATATATATATATATATATATATTCAGGAAGAGAACAAATTCTTTACAGGATTTTTCAAAAAATATATTTGCAATTGAAGTGTAAAAATTCTGAACTATTCCATAGTCACGTTTTAATCGAAATGATGACTTATATGTATGTATATGAGTTTATTTCTAACTCGTTGTATTTCTAAACAATGCTCAATTTCTCTCTACATACTTATCATTATTTCAATCCAAAATGAATCAATTCAAAGGCTATTTTATAACCGGCTTTAAATTGATATAAATATTCATTATTTTAATTGAGCTATTCTTATATTGAAAATATGTTTTGTCAGTATTTTACCTAAAAAGTTAACGAAGGCACTTCTTGTGCCCCATCGTTTGCTGGGATTGGGACTAAAGATGTAACAGGGAGTGGGATTATATTTGATGACACTGAGCTCACTAGCAATTGATTTTTATCAATTAACTAATATTGAACAAAATGAAAGTTGTGTTGTGTAACCACATCGGACCAGGGCTACAAGTGCGTAATATTATTTTGAACCAATAAAATCCATCCCAAACAGTTTCCACTAAAAAGAGATCAACCAAACTACGGTTTTTTAGAAATTTATCTAAGTAAAACCATTTAGTGTCGCACATATATTTCATGGTTCCAGCTACTAACAACAAGTCTAAAATATAATCTAAAAATCTTTTGTACACATGTCTTGAAAAATGTTATTTTGCAAAAAAGTAGTTTTCAGCCTGAATTATTCCGTTAGTAACATTCCTTTTGCAACGTTTCAGTTTTCTCATGCAAAACCTGCTTGACAATTGCAAATACATAATCATTTTAAATAAATGATATTCTCAAACTCATTTATATAATTCTGCAACAGTTGCCATGAGTCAAATATTGGCACTTTAAAATAAGTGAAAAATTCGTTCTTGCTAAAACATGTTTCTCTGAAAGATACCGAATTGCTAATCACCTTCTTCAAATGTGAGAGAATGAAGTGCATTTTTCAATGTGATAATGACGAAGGTCTTGCATTTGAAAAGTGACATTATTTGACACTTAAATTTTGGGAAGAAATTTTCAGCCTTCTTTGGCCTTTTCTACTTCTGCTGAAATTGCGCTTTGCGACCAATATCTTTTACTTGTAATAATTGAATAATGTGTATGTGTTGTAAGCATTAATATATACAATTCCAGAAAATTATTGATGTGAAATTTTATTTGTTAATAACTAACATAATAATCTGGAAGTTTGTTTCAAAAGTAGAATTACTTTTACAATGTAATAAATGAAATGAAAAAATTAAAAAATACAGATAAACTCATACTACATTGCATTAAAAAATTTTGGTTTTCAAAAAACAACAGTGATGCGTTAGCCCTCCCACCCTCCTCCTAGGTTCCCCATGTTTGACACCACTGGTTAAAAGAACAACTTTTTCACTCAATAAAATTACAATATTTATGCATAAAGTTTGAATTTTCTTTTAACATAATGTTATATTTTAATAAATATGTCACTAGCGATAAAAACCAGCTGTAGTTCAGACAAATTTGATACAAGTCTTAATTATAATTCAGAGAAAAACGTCTCGGAATTGCTGCAAAGCGTGTTGTATTCTCGTTTGCAGAGCATTAGAAAACTGTTTACTTTGAAATTGTTGCAAATTAAATTGTGTTTGAACAAAACTGAATAGGTGGTCTATTTTGGCCTTTCAATATCCGGGTATACAAACTAGCCAACGTTTTCACGGTTTCCATTAATATATTTATCAAACTAGTACCATTATTATTAATTCATATATATATATATATATATATATATATA
>CABFPE010000209.1:925310-955997 GCA_900660155.1 Hofstenia miamia | reverse complement strand
ATATATATATACATCCTGTAATGAATTTGTTCTCCTCCTGTATATACATGTATATATATATATGTATATATATACATATATATGTATATATGTATATATATATACTTATATATAAACATATATATATATATATATATATATATTGTGGCATCGGCTGTACTAAAGCCATTCTATTCGTATCATGTTTGCTGACGTCATGTGTAAACATCATTTTAGTTCTGCAGTTGGCAGGATTTGTAGTTATTATTTAGTCATTTTGTTTGTTGATTACTTATGGTAGAAATAGTGGACGTTTGTCCACATTATTAGATGGTCATGAGCAGCCAAACTTGCTATGGAGTTGAGGGGGGGGGTTGCATAGTGGGGCATTCCCTGTAGGCCGGCTCGAAAGTCTAAACCTTACACAAACCCGTTACTCCCTGGGGTCTAGCTGATTCAGTGATGTCACTTCTATAATTTGATGACTGCTTGCCTGTACCGCTCCGGCTGTAATTTAATTACCACGTTAATTCTCATTCCTCCACTTCCTTGCAATTACGTGTATACAACATTAGCTACTATGTATTCTCGATCTCTAGTTACATTTTACAGTGTTTTGCTGAAAGTACTAAATATTGTTTTGTCACGCTAACTACGCTCTAAATTATGGTGAATGGAATTTCGTTGCCTACTCAATAGTTGATACCAGTTGTTCAAAATGCTATAACTTGGTTTACTCTATGGTTATGCTAACCCTGATGATGCTAGATGGGGTTTCCATCTTTGAGTCTGCTATTAGATACAACCTAAACATATTCAGAAATAACATTTTCGAAACTATTACCAATTTAGTGAAACCGGTGACAAACCTGAATAAAACTCAACCGGTAGCTGGTGCCAATCATTACCAAGATGTAAGCCACGCCTCACTTCCCGCGTCGCCGCCGCCAAGTCCGTCTGCATTCAGACCAATCACGCTTCCTATGACGTCGCCGCTAACAGTCAGCGCGCAAGCCATTTTTGACATGAAATCAAAACACAGAGTCTCAATGCTGCCTGATCAGCCGCTAAAACAGGCATTAAGCTCACTAAGATGCCCCAATATTTTACAGGAAAATTCGATATTAAAGGTCAAACTTTTCGCAAATGGATTGTTCTATTCGAAATCTACCTCATACAGTAGTATGGGACTAAGCAAAACCGAATGACACAGCTGCCACTGTTTTTAAAAGATGGCGCTCTCCAATGTACCTCAATCTAGATGCAAAAGTTAAAACTGACTATGATAAGCTATTTACAGCTATGAACGAACAATTCGATAATGAATGCACCAGAAAACAGTACCGGATGCAGCTCTATGGAGGGAAACTGGATAAAGATGAAGATATAATAAACTACACCTATAAAGTTGATCGTCTCTTATGCCTTTCACAAGAAGAAGAAAAGTACTACAAATAGGACCTGTATTCTTACGTCCACGCAGGACTACCGATTTCAATGAAGACGAAATTTGAGAACAAATGTGACATCGACGATGATATGCAAACGTTAATTAGACAAGCTTACCATAGAGAATAACGAAAGAGTCAAAAGACAAAGTGGAACACCGTCAACCCAAAGTCTTTAACGTCGCCCCTTCATGAAAAAAAGAATACTTACAAAATGCGATTGAAGAAAAACCCCCGATTTTTCGTTCATAAGATACCGCCAATGTGATGAAAGGGACATTGCTGAATAACAGCATTGAAAATTATATTTTTACATATATATACATGATATTGATATATTTTATATTGCACAATAGCTAGCAATGAAAATTTTTTAATTAAGCGCAACAAATTATTATGGACACCTAGATTTGCACTACATTTACACTGTTCGCATATATATTTGCAGAATTTATTATTATTTTTTATTACTTACATTCCATTGCCTATCATATCACAGAAATTTGCAGTGCAAATATATACATTTTATAAACATCTTTTACTACAAAATGGGTAAACAAGCAGATCTTACTGATTTGGAAATCAATTTTGTAAATATACTACTGAAAGCTGGAAACAATTCCATCAGGGAAATTTCAAAAATATCTGACATTAGTCGGAGCAGTCTTTCAAATATTAAATTTACAAATGAAGACAATATATGCACAACACAGAGGAAAGAAAGGTGTGGTAGAAAGCCAAAAACATCAAAAAATGATGACCAGTTTTTGTATAGAACAATAATAAAGCAGCCTTTGATTTCAGCCGCACAGTTGAAACAATAAGCAAAGTCAAATGGCATTAATGTTTCAGCAAGCACAATTCAAAGAAGGCTAAAGAAAATGCGTTGTGTCTCGATCAGACCACGTAAAGTTCCAAAATTGACCAAGAAGATTATGAAGAAGAGACTAGATTTTGCAAGAGCACATTTTGATTGGACAATTAATGATTGGCGTCAGGTTTCCTTTAGTGATGAGAGCACTTTTGAGTGCAATCGCATCAAAAAGACGAGTATGGCATTCAGCTAGTCAAACATTACCACTTCATCAAAAGGTGAAGCACCCCATAAAGGTTAATATCTGGAGTGTGATTAATTTTAATGGCGCCGGACGACTACATATATGTGATGGAATGTTGAACTCCATCAAGTACATAGACATTCTAAAAAACAAGCTTCTACCACAGCTCAATGACTGGTATGACTCTTTGGATAACTGCATATTCATGCAAGATGGGCACCATGCCACACAGCAAAAGTGGTTACTAAATTTTTAAGATCAGAAGGAATTTCTCTTCTTTCGTGGCCTGGTAACTCACCTGATGTCAACCCCATTGAGAACATTTGGGGCATCTTAAAAGAAAAAATGTCAGGAAAAACTATTACTAATAAAAAAAAACTTAATTGAAGAACTAATTAATGAATGGTTTCAAAATCAAAAGATGCAACAATTTGTAAAAAATGCCATTGACAGCATGCCTCGACGAATTGAAGCTGTGATCAAAGCAAAAAGAGGTCACACCAATTATTGAAGGCAGCCTAAACATGGACTAAATTTTTACTTTTGAATTATTTGTGTATACTTTGAATGTGTTATTAAATGTGCTTGTTTTGATTACTTATTATGGAAATAAAATAGATTATACACAAAATGTTTATAGTGTCCATAATAATTTGTCCAGGACATGTTTAAGTACGCACATGTAAATTTTCTCTATTAGCATTTGTCTAACAAAATACCAATTGAAATCAGTAAATTAATGATAGTTTTTGATTAAAAATTGAAATTTGCATAAAACAATATGGTATAAACCTAATAATGTTTGCATAACTGGTGTCTATAATAATTTGATGCATACTGTATATATATATATATATATATATATATATATATATATATATAAAGATTGGCTGGAAAATCGTGTTCGTACTCGGCAAGTAGGTCGCATCCGTGTCCGTATCTTAATTCCGTTATTCCCATAACTAAAATTTATGTCCCAAATGTGTCACATATCACATATCCATATTATCTCAGCTATCTTAATTCTGTAGACCTCTAAGAAAAAATCAATGATGTTTTGATATGGAATACATTAAAGAATATATTAAAAATCCGTGAAAAATGGCTTTGGCATTTTGTGTGATAAGCGTTCATAAAA
The DNA here is from genome assembly GCA_900660155.1 of Hofstenia miamia. Classification (NCBI taxonomy): domain Eukaryota; kingdom Metazoa; phylum Xenacoelomorpha; order Acoela; family Hofsteniidae; genus Hofstenia; species Hofstenia miamia. The sequence goes on along the minus strand of CABFPE010000209.1, from coordinate 952,374 downwards.
CTAATTAAGCGCTTTTGTTGAAATCATTGGGAAGTTCAATTTTATAACGATAAATCATAATTAAGTCTCGTTTTCAGAAGATGTATGAACACATTTTATCAATTAATTGACTACATTGTTTGTATGACCTTGTAAAATAAGTATATTGTATTAATACAAATCAACAATATGGAACGTCGTCTGAAGCTCACAACTTACAATTTTTACTTTACAATATAATGTGCATATAATGCAATATCAGAAGTCGACCATAAAATAAAGTCTCTGATATTGAGGAAGACAGTAAATTTGTTGCAGCTTGGTGTAATATTTTATGTGCTATGTTGTAATTTTTGGTATAAATTTCAACGAAGTTTAGTATTTAAACGAAATAGTTACACGTATATATAGAATAGACACACTATATAGAAAATTATTACAAATCAATAAGCTTAATTTACTTCAAACAAATGATATTAAGAACTATAATCTTTGAAAAACGAAAATAATCAAACTAATTTTAGAGCCCACATGTCCGGTCCATGCCCGTACTTCATTGTCCGTGTCCGATACGGCACTACCCTTTTTTACAATATAATTGAAGAAAAAATATAAATCTTCAATCTTCCAATTGAATATGTATAATCTTCTACTTAAGCATGTTGATCAATGCTTATTATAAAGCAGTGAAGAAAGAATTACAAAGCGAAACATCCAAAATGTATGTAAGAAGGTTAAATTTATACACAAAATTTTACAAACATTCTTCTCAATCAAAATTCCAATGGAGAAGAATGTTAGGTGGAATCGAATGCAAGCTTCCATTTCAGAAAAAAGATAATAGATACCTTTCTAATAAGCTTGAGTTCACCACAAATAATATAATCTTCGAATAAATAAAAACATGGACAACCAAAGTTTCTGGTTGTTTATTGTTAAATTCCCACATGGCAAAAGCAGAAAGAAATTTACTACAATTCTGAAGGCTTAGCATGGTAGATTATGAATTGATTAAGTTGAACTGATTCACAGAGGCCTTGTTAGAGAGGGCTGGGTTATATTTCCCATTAGCCAAAAAGTATGCACACAAAGATACTACTAAGATATATCTTCAAATACTTCTTAAATTGAAGTGTTTACATGTGTATAAACGCATTTGTAAGGTTTCATAATCAATTCACTATTTGCAATAATAGAAATTCATTTTTTAAATAACATATATAGTTAATGTTTTATGGCGTTCCTACAATAGTTTAATAATTTCTAAATAATATTTGCTGTGTTGCAACAAATTATTTTACTACATACAAATATAAATTCTTCAAATAACATGCCTTAAGCATAATCACTGCAAAAATGTTTATAATCAAGTTCAAAAAATTGAAACAATTCTTGTCAAATGACACCAACTTCTTCAAGTCCATGTTACCATATGTCAATTAAATTATATTCTTGAGATTTGAAAAAATATGTCCTCCACAATCACACATTTGAAATGGTAATGCAATTCTTGTAACAATAAAAAACAGGTATGTTTTCAAATGAGACATCATGCAGTTTAGTGTGAATATAGTTTATAAATATTTGTTCCCTATGTTATTGAATTGTTCTTTATATACATTCAAAAAACACATTTCATAGGGATATACATGCATATGCTTGAAACGATGGGGATACTGGTAGTTCATTTCCCAATATTTTTTCTGGATCCTTCTCTGGCACTTGAAGAAAAATGGGGCAATGGAAAGAAAGCCTGGAATTGGATGTCCAAAGAAAATCAATGGCAAGGATTGCGGCTAAAACAGCATTGAGACGAAAATCCAAAAATTTGCTTACGAATTGAGGAGATATATTGGGAAGGGGAAGAAATTGTGATTCAAAAATTTCGCGAAAATTGGATAAATTTGACCTACGACGTCTTCTAGATCTATTAAGTGGAAAAGAAATATCATTGATAATATCAATATTTTTCCTGTGTTGTGATATCACATCCGAAAAAGTTTTGTTTAGACAATTGACTACCTTTTCCCATTTTTTGTTACAAATTATATAAATTACCTATAGATATATGTACGCAAAAATTTTGTTTCATTACAGATACACACTTAGCATAACCAAAGGCTATAACCAAAGGGACATATTTTAAATGAATTCTTGCAAATATATTTATTTCGAAGATGCTCAAATTTAATGCTAAAACGATTTCAATATGTGAATGACTGTTAACAATTGTATGTAACTAATAATTGATGTTAGACAAAGCACACAAGGCCAAAAGCAATTAGTGTCCCCTACCCTTAAATGAAGATCCATAGCATAAATCTTGATGAAAGGCTTTGAAATTGATATTTACAAAATTCAATTAGATTTTGAGTTACTATGAATGACATTCAGTGAAAACAAAGGATAAAGAATTCCATCCCATTTCTGTGCATTATTTGCTTAATTATCTAAATAAACTGCAATATAACATTTCGAATGTCACATTGTTTTTTATAACAAAACGATATATTGTAGATTAATTGATTTGTTATATTTAGAATGAATGGCCTTTGTTATTATACTAGGTAATTTGAATTCATACACTAAAAAGTATCGTCATGTATATAACATTGTATATGCTCACGTACGTTTTCAACGTACTAACTTAAATTTTCTTACTCTTATTATATTCACAGTAAGTAATGCTCCAAGTGGATATTTTATTATATATATATGTATCTATATATATATATATATATATATATATATATATATATATATATACATATATATATGCATAGGCAGGCAAATTTTTAAGGATGAGCACTATAAATTCGCACTTTAAACATATGCTGTAATTGAGAATTTGTAGAATTTAATCTGAGTACTAATGATTTCAAGCCAATGTATTATTATTTAACTAGCTGAGTCAGCAATCTAGGAATAGATCTTACCTGGTTTTTTTACATATGTGAGATTTAAGTCTTATAAATTAGTTTAAATTTGAAAATTTTGACAAAGTCTCTTTCAATTAAAAAATTTTTCATATTAAATTTTACAATAATATCAACCTATACAAGCTTTGTTATAAGGGTCACTAGAACACATATGTTTTCTGTGGTTCAATCGGAGTGGTTGAACTCAAACAGTGCCAGCAAATTCTTGCTAGCTCATCCTAGCTCCTTCCAAATGTGATTCTCACATCATCAAACATTACTGTACTTCAAACACTTCAGAAATTCAACTTTTCTGCTACCAGAAATAAGAAATAAACATGTTTGCTGCCATCTCTAAATTAAAGCTATACCGCCACATATTACCCTTAGTTATTTTTTAGCAACTTGCCTTATGTGTATATGTGTATTAAGGCGCTGCTATATTAATGATTTGTGTCAAACTTTTGTCAAGATTTTTCTGTACCACACTGATTTGTTTTTTTTGCAAAAATTCGAAAGTGCAGCATACCCTTTTATTAACTAGTAAACATGTTTCTTTTCAATTTATTCGAATCTTGCATAAATTTAAGCTGAAAAACTAATAGCACAGACTGTTTTCTTGCAGCTTAAGTCTATTGGCAAAACACAGACGATGATATTTCAGAGTCTATAAATATTGCAAATTGTTTACATTCATTTTCAAAAAACATGATTGTTCTTTCAAAATTTGGTCTGAAATTGTGTACAAGTGCAAGTATTTTTAAGTGAAAATTTAAGAAAAATTATTTTAGGGCGGCCAGTCCAGCCAATATATTTATATATATATATATATATATATATAATATCAATTTTTGCTAGTGCTTAACATTAGTTACATATTGGCACGAAGAAAAGTAGTTTTTAGCAGGGACTATATTTTTTGCCCTAGATATTGTAAATCATTCAATTCTGGCTAAAGAAATTTCTGTATATTAGCGTAGAAATTGGGGTTTAAAAGATATTTTTTACTTAGCGTCAGATATGCACATCACGAAATTTTTTCATGCATGCATTTATATACATATATTGAATTGAGTTTTACTCTACAATAGAATACAGGCTTCAAATATAATTTTATTCTGTTAATTAAACAAATGATTTTACGCCAATTCATTTAGCTAAACTTGAAATTTAGATGTATTTTGCATATATTAGGTGTTCGTCAAAAACTTTGAAGCACTCCCCATTTCTTGATATACTTTCTTATAAATTTGACCGCCTTTTATTTTTATGTAGCATATTTAATATCAAAATGCATATTAATATGCATTTAAATGTATATAATGTTACCAGCACTGTGAATATATTCCCTTTGCTTTATGACAGCTTTGATGCGATGTGGCAATGAATCATTTAAATTAGACATAAATGATTCAGGAATTTTATTAAACTCATTCTTAATTACTTGCCGAAACTCAGTAATACATTTGCTTTATTTGACCCACATGTGCTTCACAATGTTTTATCAGGAGAGTTACTATAAATGACTCATTTTCGTGAGTTATAACATTTAGCGAAATTCCAAAGTTTTCAAAGGATCCTATTATCGATTACATACGTTAGTCTCTTCATTCCATTTTCACTCTACTGTGGGAGTATTTAGAACCACATTCAGTTGAATATATTATTTAGCCCCATATACGGGCCTTGTGTTTTGTATTTAGCACACATTATGTATACATATATATATATATATATATATATATATATAATCTGGGCTAAATAAATTTGTGNTGCTAGTGCTTAACATTAGTTACATATTGGCACGAAGAAAAGTAGTTTTTAGCAGGGACTATATTTTTTGCCCTAGATATTGTAAATCATTCAATTCTGGCTAAAGAAATTTCTGTATATTAGCGTAGAAATTGGGGTTTAAAAGATATTTTTTACTTAGCGTCAGATATGCACATCACGAAATTTTTTCATGCATGCATTTATATACATATATTGAATTGAGTTTTACTCTACAATAGAATACAGGCTTCAAATATAATTTTATTCTGTTAATTAAACAAATGATTTTACGCCAATTCATTTAGCTAAACTTGAAATTTAGATGTATTTTGCATATATTAGGTGTTCGTCAAAAACTTTGAAGCACTCCCCATTTCTTGATATACTTTCTTATAAATTTGACCGCCTTTTATTTTTATGTAGCATATTTAATATCAAAATGCATATTAATATGCATATAAATGTATATAATGTTACCAGCACTGTGAATATATTCCCTTTGCTTTATGACAGCTTTGATGCGATGTGGCAATGAATCATTTAAATTAGACATAAATGATTCAGGAATTTTATTAAACTCATTCTTAATTACTTGCCGAAACTCAGTAATACATTTGCTTTATTTGACCCACATGTGCTTCACAATGTTTTATCAGGAGAGTTACTATAAATGACTCATTTTCGNATGGCAGCATCTTGTGAGAGAATTCTTTACCCGAACTTTATGGTTAAACGAAGTGTGATGCAATATTGTTACTCCAAGAACAAATACAATAGGATTTTGAGCTCAATTCAAATTGGAAGAACTTGATATTTTGTGACTTTTTCAAATTTTTTAAGTACATTTTGTCCTCACAATATGGGAATCATTCTAACTTTGCTTACTAAGATTCAACAAAAACATCAAAAGTCTAAGTTTGGGGTAGCTTTGTTACATAGAAAGTAATCAGCTTAAAACTTTGCTTTAGGATGATGGCTAGTTTGTTATATTAATACCAAGCTTGAAAAATCCTAATGCTTTGATTTCACGAAAAATTTTTTAATATTTATTTTAATATTCTGCATGAATACAAGTCATGCACATTGTCTCATACATTGTGATTTTAATGATGTGACCCAAATTATTAGATGGATTTTACTGAACAAAGCATTAAAAAATTCTTGAAATCTACTAGCTATAATTAGTGAATTATTAATACAACATTTTTCATGTGCTGCCCTCCTAAAAGGAAACAATTATTGACAAGAACTTGCAAACTGCTCATCACCGCACTGGGGTAAGATGTGGTCCAATATACTGAATTTCTGTTTGGATGGTTGCCGTAAGCTGGTAGGCTTTTCACGAAAACTCTTTCTTTTAGGTATCCCCAACAAAAAAATCCAAAGGCAAAGTTCCTGGGGATCAACCTGGTCATTCAATATCACAAATCTTGAAATCAATGTCCCAACATTAATAATAACCTTGTATATTAAATTAAATTATGAATGTATAAATGTTTTGAATATTTATTATATAAGCATTGTGTAATTTATTACTCTGTTGTGTTGTGTTGTGTTGTGTTGTGTATGTTGTGTGACGCAACAGCCTTTTATTGTTGTGTTGAATCGGTTGTTTAAAAATGCTCACAAACAGGCCAGCTTCGCTGCAACGCAAAAGACAATATTTATTCTACATTATCAGCTACTAACACAAAAGTCAACCTTGGTAGAGACATCTTTGGCTCCCCAATATTTTATTACGAATTAAGTCTGGAAGACGAATAAATGCGGCACAGAAAGGGAGAATGTTCTCCTACCACTTTGAGAGGACTAGCACCTCAACCGCACTGTTGATTTTGAAGGAGCGATATCTAATGGTGTCAATTTCAGAAATAGGACATTGATCACAAATGAGCTCAATATTTAGCTGCATTATCAATCTTTGTGCAACAAAAACTCACTTGTTGCAATAAATATGAAGTATATGTTTATGCAACTATGCCAAGCTTTATATGATTGAATCTATGTGGACTTAAATACGGACTGCCTTAAATATCAACGGCATATATTTTATAACGTTTGGAAATTAATGATGCACTAATTTTTAATTTTTTTGAGCATGCCATATATAATTGGGGGCAAGGATAACATATTTATTTCAATTTTTTCGAAGTTTATTTTTTTAATTTTGGAACTTGCAATTTATGTAATTTAGTCCAAAATTGTCCTAACTAATACTAGTTGTATTTTTCTCAAGGGTTGTAAAAATCAACAAAAATATTTTCTCTCAGTGCAAATAAAAGCAGGTTTTATTTTTTTAGAAAAAATTAAAAGATAAAAATTGTGATTGATGTATCTGTTGTTTTTGAAAAATACTTTTTTCAAGATTTTTGAATTAAGTTGGTGCTAAATCAATATAATTTATCGCTTAAAAATTCTATATTTACTTAAAAATTTTCAAGTAATTCGAAGAACATTCATAAAACCCTAACAAAATTCTTTAATACCATGCTCAAAATTTGTAAAACAGTGCTTGAAAAAAGCGGTTATTTAAAGAAACGAGATAAGAATTGCCTAAGTAGACAGACATAAGACGAAAGTTTTGAAATATTATAATAGAGTTAATTGGTCCCTGATGAAAACACTGCAAATATAAATGTAATTACTGTCGTTCAGCTAAAGGGGATGAATCTATTGCATTCATAAACAGAAATGAGGTTATGAAGAGATCATTCAATAGAACTAAAACCATGATTAATCATCTATAAATTGAAATACCCATAGGATTTTAAACGTTTTGTAATACATATAACTAATATATCTGTCTATAAAGTTTTTCTCGAAAATATTTGAAATAACCACACACATTTAGATTAATAAAAGCTCAGAAAATGCTGTCAATGAATAAATAGAAAATTTTTAAATTATAATTGCGTTTATAATATATATATATATATGTATATATATATATATATATATATATATATATATGTATTATATCTATACAGTATATGTATGTATATGTATATGTATATGTATATGTATATAAACAGGAAAGATTCTCAAGACGAAATATGTTTGAATTATGAGAATAGAATCTTTTATTAACGACGCGTTTCGACTTTCTAATTTGTCATTTTCAAGATAATTAACCGCTGTTTTTTCCGTCTTTTTTAAAATATATTTAGCTTGCTAATGCCTTTTTGCTTGTTCATTAAAGGTCTTTCAAAGAAATTTTCACAAACAAAGATAAAGTACGCATTGATTTGGCATCTTGGCTCGTCTATATTTACAACTATGATGAATGCAATTATTCATACATCGGCAAGACCAGGCGACATTTAAGCAAGAGAATAGAATAACATTGCATGCACATCTTAATTCAGAAATACTTTTACATGACACCCACCCACCAAAAGAAGTAATTTTAATATAATCATTAAGCATCAAGAAACAAAAATTACGGAAAATATTGCAATTATATTTGTGTATATATACATATATTTGTATATGTATGTATATAAGAATGTATATATATATATAAATATATACATATATATATACATATAGATATATATAATATATATATATTTATATATCTATATATATGTATATATATATGTATATATATGTATATATATATATATATATATATATATATATATATATACATATATTCTACAGATGTAGCCAAGAAACAAAACAAATTTCATATAAAAATGTATGATTTGGATTCTAAGTACGTTTGTAAACCTAATACATATATCTATATTTACATATGTAGTTATTGTTGATATAACTATAAATTTATTCAATACAATAAACATGCAAAATAATTTTCAGCTCAATACAGTAAATATAAGTTAAGTCTTTGATTAAAAACAAACATTATTATGGGGGTACCCATACAGAAAAATCTAGAATTCAAATAACAAGTTATCCTAGCAATATTAGGCTTATATGATATAGCAAATTGGAAATTATAGAAATTTGGTTTAAAAAATTATTTTCCGTTCCGGTTGCCATGGTAACTACTAAATTAAAGGATATAGTAAGGCTAAATTAAAAACGGTAATATCTGTATAATTAAAGTAGTTATCATGTTATACTTCATCTCTTTTTGTAAAAATTCTTTTTGAATAAAATTCTCTATACAACTACAATAATTTTTTTAGGAACTAACTATATGACTAATTGCTAGTTTGCATAAATATCCACATCGAACGATTTATCTACTTCATTAATATGCAAAATGTCATAAAATCACTGAACTAACTACAAAATTGATTTTTTCTCATTATTAGTGTATAGAGGAATTGTTCTGGAACATTCTTTCAAAAAATCAAGTCAAAATACAGTAACAAACATGAGTAATGATTGTTCGATTGTAGGTAAATATTAGAAAAATAGTTAAAAAATTTAATAGCATCGCAGTACAACAGTATTCAGATATGTTTAAATCTTTCTGAATTTTTTAATAATTACTCAAGAGTAAGAAATATTTTCAAAAAAGGTATTAGGCATAACTATAAAGGATCGATAAAAGTTTTAAAATATGCAAAAAAATAAATATAAAAATTGCAAAACGTCATTTTTCTGTAGGGAAACCCCCCTAATCATTATCCGACTTCTTACCAGGTTTATTTCATTTAAAAATTGCAACACCGAGGCCTTGAAAACACTGAACATCTATTTTTGATGAGACATCGACCGTTAAGGTTTCTCAGGATTAAGCATCTGTGTATCCATGAATTAAATCCTTTAAAATATTCTTAATCCATTTTACTGCTAAGCCCCGCCTTGTCTCACACTGACTTTAATTAGTTTTGACCCCAGGCAGGATGTCTTTAAAACCACTCAGATAAGCGTAGCATTAGCTTTGACTTGTAAATTTTATTCCGACATATTCCAACAATGCCTCCGCTGATTTCATTGCAAACGTTGCCGCATCACTTTGTTAGGTACAAATTTTGCTTTGCTAATAACATTTCCAATGGCATAGTAGAGCTTTTTTTGATAAATATTCAATTAATTTTGGGATGTGTTAATTAGAACCTGGGATACAATTCTTCCCATTTCTTAAAGCAAAAATACGTGTTCAAAAATAATATTTCTTCTTATAAAAATTACTTTGCATACAGGGAACCATGTACTATATAATTAAAAATTTACTTTTTAAGAGTGAGCATTTGAAATGTTTGAAATATCATTACCTACCTCTGGCATTGTAGTATATGATCTTTTAGCAAAATATCTCAAATCCTCAATCTTGAATTCAATTCCAAAATGCTCTTATCCTTGATCCTCTTTCTTTGTCTTCACACGATTCCGTAATATTTTTGGAAGTAATATATATATATATATATACATATATATATTCACCACTGATCACTTAATGTTGAACTCTTCAAGGACTTGAAGATTGCGTCCTTGGCACCTACATTTGTGACAAGGTTACCTATAGCATGTAGAAGTTGATTTGATAGGGTCAAATGAACGTACTATATAAAACACAATTTATATGCATTTATATAATGTTACAAAAAATGCATAAAATTCGTGAACGTTTTAAAAAATTCGCAAAATATGCCATGTATTAAATTTCCGAACGTTCGCAAAAGCTATATCAATTCAGAAAAATTCGCAAAAAGATTAGTATTTGCGAAAAAATCGTATCCCAAAATAGAATCACGTTTCTGGGCAGTGATGTGAGCATGTCGACTAATGAAGTGACTGGTTGCTAATTCGCATTTGGCAAATACTCATATCCTTAACTTTCATAAATTTATTTTCATCAAGTTTTTTTAAATACTGCTTACCATGTTTTTTAGAAACTAGAACACTTTGACTTAGAATTTAAGCTGCTCATCTTGGCTAACCTAAAAAACTTGCAGCACTATCTCCGGACTTTGTTATTAAATTGGAACTTTGGAAGGAATTTCAGAAAGTAGCCCAATTCACCCATGTTTATGTTTGGCATTCAAGGTACATAATGTGCAATCATAGAAGATGTTATCATCTTTATGCAACTCTAAAAATTTCTCGTCTGGCTAACTTCTCGTCTCGATAATTTCAAGACTCATTCATTCTTATGTTCCCTTCATTCCCCCAGTTTGAAATGCAACCTTCTTTCTGACCTAAAGAAAGATGAACTTTTCAACGGATTTTCCCTCTAATTTCTTTGAACCCGGCTCAATATGTCCTTGTCCGCCTGCCGCTGATTCGTCTTTGCAATATTGCCTTTAACACTCATGACATCCCCATCCCTAGATCTTGCAAATTGTCTGGTTCTTGCTATTCATGGAACTTGTCAACTTTTTCCATACACTTAAGGCATAATATTCCTGATGTACGGGTAGAGCATTTTTAATTTTGTACCCGCCCGACAAAAAAATATTCTATTATTTATACATGAGAATAAATTTTTCTTTACTGTTAGTAAGCAACTTAAAAATTTTCAACATTTTATTAATAAAATTTAAGTTTTTGAAAATAATCTGATTTAAGATCCTCATATTGTGGTCCGATAAACGTACTCGCATCCTACAATTATCATGCGCACCCACCCGTCCCCGGGGTAGTACCAGCAAATCACTGATAATAATATATATATATATATATCAAAATTAAGCAAAGCCTAACGAATTCTTACATGATGATTAGTAAAAACTCTATTTATGTTGACAACCCATATGTGTAGAAAATTACTACAAAATGGAAACTACATTAACCTATGACTTTAGGAATTTATTGTTTTTAGGCAATAGCATTGAATACATAGAGGTATGATTTTCGATATTCATGTAAAGCATTGAGTAAATAAACTTTAATTTATATAATGCAACAAACTGTATCTGAGGCCATATAAATCCACAATGTAATGCGCTATCAAAAAAATAATGCAAATATTTTGTTCAGAACACAATGATGAATGATTGTGCATTTTCAAGTTCATGACATTTTTTGTTCAAAAGACATGGAGGGGTGGAATCCACCCAAAAAGTTCAGTAGAAATAGGTTTAATCACTTGAAGCTCTTTTTAATAACAATTATTATAAAACGAAAACACCATGATAATATTAACTGATACATTTGACAAATTGGAGTTCTAGTAAACGGAAACTGACAGTTACACAAACAACCGTTGTGCAAAAATGATTTCAAGCGGGTTCGTCGCTACTCTGCAATGTATTACAGCGCTGTGAGTAAGAACGCCTTCTTACATACTGCCGGAACCAGGGGAATATTTTTCCACCAAAGACGACAACGGAATTCCAAAACAAAGGATTTCTAAAGAAATACGCGTATGGAGTAAATATCATCATCAGTAGAAAAATTGTTGAAGCCACAGAAGAAGAAAAAAATTCAGTCAAACATCCAAAATGACAGCCACGGCTAATCATGCAGAACAGGTAATAGCCTTCTTGACCTAAGATAGTGCCCAATGTTCCGATGTTCAGAACTACGCAACCATAGAGTAATTTCAGTTCACGCTTGCAGGTTTCCAGTGTGCAAAGTACTTCACCAGTCAAAGACGGACGTCTATCGGACTTATTTCTAGATGTCTGGCTATTGCCGTTATTGTTAGACCGATTATGCATTCGATCTAGTGCTTCTCGGAAAACCTTTACATACAAGTATATAATTGTAAAAAATATAAAGCTGTATGAAGTCAATGATAAAACCAAAAATATCATTGATGGAGTTGGGGAGTCTGTTTCACTGGCTTGATGAGTAGGACTTGTAATTTCGTTAAAACATAAAGTAATTGGCGTCACTGCTACAATGATAATTAACGGTAAAATCCACGTGAAAAAGACGACAGGCTTAAACCGCATCCATTTTCTTGTGAAATCTTCATAAAACAGTGCGTTTTTAACAAGTTCATATGTGTCGATGGCAATCCAAAAATGATGAGCGATAATCCAGGCCTTCGCCAAGTTCGAGCCAGTCTGAGACGAAAGACAATGCCATATAGTCATAGGCCTTCTGATCTGGAATCGAAGCACAGTTGCGTAGATTACAAAAAATAAATATATAAGATTCGTAACACACATGCTTGCTGTTACAACCCCGGCACATCGTCTTTGTTTTGTCGGAGCAAAAATAACAGTTAATACAACAATCAAATTTGCTAAGATCCCAATCACAATTAGAAAGAGTTTCAATACGATGANTGTTTCGAAAGTTACTTTAAGAAAATGAATATATTACATTATAATGAGTAGTCATGAAAAAGTAATATATTACTAGTTACTCATTACATTCATACGAAGTAATTATTTTATGCTACTCGTTGCTTACTACTTTTCATCAGGGTGGGAACGGGTCACTTTTTGTTGCCCAACCCGTTTGACTGACAATGTCACGTGATCCCACCCATCTAATACTGATCTCCGGTCAANGCCAGTCTGAGACGAAAGACAATGCCATATAGTCATAGGCCTTCTGATCTGGAATCGAAGCACAGTTGCGTAGATTACAAAAAATAAATATATAAGATTCGTAACACACATGCTTGCTGTTACAACCCCGGCACATCGTCTTTGTTTTGTCGGAGCAAAAATAACAGTTAATACAACAATCAAATTTGCTAAGATCCCAATCACAATTAGAAAGAGTTTCAATACGATGAAGCTTAGCGCTAGTTTTTGGGACAGTTCTTTTGAGCAGGTCTCTGTAATGTTAGAAAAGTTAGACATGAGTGTACACTAAATATTTGAAGACAAAATTTTAATGATGCATATTGGAATAGTTTGCGCAGCCAATCATTATGGTTAGCTAAAATGCTCAATTATTTTGTAAAAATCGACCAATGGGATTCAATTATGTTTGGCTATTAGTAAGATTAATGTAAATTCTAAGAGAGCAGAATATATAGCCATTTATAATTAACAGGCTCTTGGCTCTGCTTCTAAATCGAAAAGTAGTTATTGGGAATAATTCAGACAATTTAATGCCTTCATCAAGCACAACTAGAACAGTAAAATAGTGTAATCAAAGAAGAATTTATATATATATATATATATATATATATAAACATATATATATATATATAGATTCATACAATGTTTCGAAAGTTACTTTAAGAAAATGAATATATTACATTATAATGAGTAGTCATGAAAAAGTAATATATTACTAGTTACTCATTACATTCATACGAAGTAATTATTTTATGCTACTCGTTGCTTACTACTTTTCATCAGGGTGGGAACGGGTCACTTTTTGTTGCCCAACCCGTTTGACTGACAATGTCACGTGATCCCACCCATCTAATACTGATCTCCGGTCAAATCGATCAAAGACAAATTACTACTTTTAAAATAAAGGTGTGAATAAACAATACAAACAATACAGAATTAAATAAATAATATTTTTTAGGAATATCAAAGGAACAAATGTTTCGTTTATCATAAACTGTCTGTTAGTGTTCCTTTACAGAAACAATTACAAATGACTCACGACAAAAACCGGCCCGGGCCAGGCTTACTCATTTTCCATCCTATTTTTCATTTATTTAGGAGTAAAGCGTTACGTAAGTGTATAATGATTATGATTAGTTTGTTGTGCATTGAATAGATGAAATCATATATTTTTATACTTCTGTCTATATTAATTTGGTTAAACACAATGTTGAAAATCATTTCAGAAAGTAGATCAATTTACAGTCTAGCGAATTAACAGTATAGGAGAAGCAACACACAAGTAGTGAATGGTTGTATCCAATTGCAACGCGTTACAAACTATTTTTTATTGTAAGGCGTAACATCCAAATATATATATATATATATATATATATATATATATATATATATATATATACATGGCATAGAATAACTAAAAATGTAGTACATAATTAAATAAATAAATATAGTGTACAATTTTATTTTACAATAAAAATACAATTAATATTAAGCCTTGGTATTTTAGATAAGGATTTTGACAAGCGACACATTGGCTGCAATCGCAAGATAGCAACAATGAACATCAAAGTTATTCGTAGCGTATCAGTGAAAAATAGATTGATTTCAAGAATGAATTGAACTTGGATTTGTAACTATCAATACGAGTATTGATCATGGTGTGGTTTTTTGGATGAACAACCACCCAAAATACAATTTGATAATTGGGGTCTAAATTCTGTTTATTAAGTTACAAAGAATTATAGCTTTATCTAAAAAAATGGTTAGACTTGCAACACCTTTTGAATCATGAGCATGGTTTGGAGAATGGATCCAAAGCTATTGCAAAAATTGATATTATCCTAATGTATAGTTTAGTGCTGTAATTAAACAAGTATAAGGAACATATATGTTTCAAAACTCATAAGAAATTTCACACTAAAATCTATAGCTTATAATTTCAAATGTTGCTACAATTCTTAAGCAGTTCTAATTTTTTGTGACAAGGAAACATTGCATTTCAATTTATTTACAGTTCTTTTAAATTTTGTTCCATATATCAATAATTTTAAGAAATCTATTCTATCTTTAAATAAAATTTAAAATTTAGTATTAAATGAAATGTCTTCCTTTGTAATTTGTGTAAAAATTTTTGAATAAATTAAAGATTTTTTTATAAAATTATCATGGATTCACAAATTACAAGATTTTTCAAGTTTATTAATATTCTTTGTATTTATAGCCTTAGTCTATTTAAACTCTAATACTCCTAGCAAAAGTTGTCGATGTCAAATATTCGTCCGATTCCTAGAATATGTTGATTATGCTGATTTCACTTTCTTGGGAATATTATTATTTTAATTTGCAATGAAATAAATTTTACCAAGGCAACAAAAGACTTGCTCTATTGAATGTTACGAATGAAGTGTTTTGTAAAATAAAATATTTAATAATGTTTTCCTCCATTTACGAATCAATTAACGTCAATTAAATTACGTCCAAAAATCTCATCGAAACGCATTTTTAATTTTGATGAAAATAAACTTTTCTTAATGGCACTACAAACCGTGAATTCGCGATTATGTATTTGAATATATTATCAAAATAAATAAATCGTATGAACAATATTAAGACAAAATAATTACTGTGAAAACAAATATATATATATATATATATATATATATATATATATATATTAACTATTCGTGCTATGGCAGACCATGAATATGAATTATTGCCTACAGAGCGCTAATTAAGTGTTTTGGCATTCCAAAAATAGACGGGATTTCTTAATTTTGACATGTTATTGGTACCTAAAACATCCATATTGTTGAAAATCTGGGATACTTGTGCTTCAAGATGGGGAGAAAAATCGATTTAATTCTTTCTAGTTGAACAAAATTTTCTGGCCACAGCAAAATTGTGAAAGTTTGTTAAAAATGCAGATATTTATGAGTAATGAACATAGCAATTTTCAACGTTTGCACCAGCCATTTAATTATAGCATTGGGGTGAAGGGTTACTAAGCGCTAATATGTACTTAGGGTTAATATTGGTAGAGAAAATATACAGAGTTTTGATATATATATATATATATATATACATATATGTGTATTATATATATACATATACAGGGTGAGCGAAAAGTCCCTAACACATTTAAAATATGAATAAGTTTTAAAGTACATGATATATTCACATCAAATAAAAAAGAACAGAAAG
This sequence comes from Hofstenia miamia, assembly GCA_900660155.1. Taxonomy (NCBI): domain Eukaryota; kingdom Metazoa; phylum Xenacoelomorpha; order Acoela; family Hofsteniidae; genus Hofstenia; species Hofstenia miamia. The sequence goes on along the minus strand of CABFPE010000209.1, from coordinate 936,098 downwards.
TTTATAACATGTGAAATTTAAAGTAGATGTTGAAAATGACCACCATTTTCATTAACACATAAACGAAGCCTATTATCGAGTATTTTAAACGTTTTGCGTCAAATCTCAGGTCTTTATTCCGTCTGCAATGTATTCTTTAAGGTCCACCATTGACTTAGGTTTTCTGCTATACACGAGCTCTTTCACATATCCCCACAAGAAGAAATCTAATGGGGTGAGATCTGGCAAACGTTCAGGCCAGGCAATTGGCCCATCTCTTCCAATCCAGCCATCTTTGAATGTTTCGTTTAACGGCTTTCTCACACTTAACGACCAATGAGGTGGGGCCCCATCTTGCTGAAATATGGTTGAGCTGCAGATTCTTTTTTGTTTCAGAGATGGTATTAGAAAGCTTGACAGCATATCCTCATAAGAATTGCCATTGACCGTAACATCAAAAAAGTAAGGCCCTATTACGCTTGTCATAGACATACAGTAACACTTGGTGACTTTAATTGAATTTCCTGATACTCATGTGNATATATATATATATATATATATATATTGTCACTAAATTTCAAATCAGTTGCAATCATTCAAATTATTATTTCTGGCCCACATTTCCTTACTTATCGTTAGACATTACTGAGTAGTGAATGAAAATTTAAGTATTAATGCCTGCAACATCGCGATAATATAAGTAAATTATAACAAATTTGGGAGGGGTAAGAGAAAGAAATGCAGTATTTGTTAACACTTTGAAATCCCTTAATTAAGAAGATTTGGCAGAATGGAGAATAAAAAATGTGTTTTTGCAATTATCACAGAAATTTAAATATATCTAAATTTTTAAAATGTTGTAAGAAAATATTCTATTTTTTGAAGAAAATTCAAAAGAAATATTTAATCAACTTTCCATATTTGCTGTTCAATGTTAATAAAGGTGGTAAATCTAAAATACTTAAATGCAATTGTTTAAATATTAGTTGTGACCAGTAGAGATTCTACAGCCTGTAGCTCACTCAATTCTTTATTCTAACCCACCCAATTTGGATTCTTTTATCAAAGCTTTCAAAAAGGATATGCTGTATGCTCAAGGATATAAAATTTCTCTTCATCACCTGTGGAAGAGTACAATAATGAAATGAAACAATTTTGTTAAATTCATCATTAAAATTCTGTCTTAAAAAGTCTTGTTTTGAATAAATCAGAATCAAAGAGGTTCATTTCATTGTTCTTTCACGAGTGCTTCACTTCAATTTTTTGTTAATTACCAATTTGCAGTGCCTTATACTTCTGTGGTAATAATTAAGTAGTTTGTTATCAGTATCAACATACTTTGATCAAAAAATTTTAGTTTGTGTTTTGAATTTATAAATAAAGGAAATTTCCACTGCATTGCTTACCAAAATTTTCTTTACACTTTTGAAAGTTATTGCAAATTTAGCTTCTTACACAATTTATTTACAAGAACAGTAGTATAATTGGTGAAGTTTTACAATAAAACATGTACAGATGGAAACTAAACAATAGCATTCAGCGAAATCCCTTACTGTTGCCTACCTTATAAATTTGTACTAGTTTATACAAGAAAGGTTATTCCAAAGTGTGGGCCATATTTTTTGCTGAATGAGCTAGATAAGCTTATCATTCGCCTATTCCTTAGTTATGTGCAAAAACTGGAACTTTGTACATTTATATTTAAGGAAGGTGGGCATTTCGCATCCCGAAATATATGCTGAAAATTGTGTGCCTTTTGTAACAGGAGTGCCGTTTATGGTATGGCCATTTATGGTAAGGCGAAATTTTTTAGCCATCCATAATTACCATATTTTATATTTCGTCCATAACTGATGGCCATAATGGCCATTATGTAAAAAATGGTGAATGAAGGTGAAATATATGTAGAACACATGTGGCAATACGTAATACCAATTAAATATAGCGAATTCTAATATTTAATAACATAAATCACAAATTGCAAGCTGCAATTAAAGGACAACTATTTTGTGTAATGAAATTGTAGTGATATCACAAGGCACAAGCAATTCACAATGTCACAGAACGATTTTGAATCATTCAGAAACAAACTTTAAAATAAACTAATAATCCAATTATTTTTGTTTGTTTTCGAATACAACGTACTTTGTTATCCGCAACCATTATAAAGTTTGAAACAAATTAACCGTCAGTCGACTATTACAAATAGGAAAAACTCTATCTTTAGTATTTGTTGACAATCTTCTTAAAATGCTTAAACTTTTGCAACACTTTAAAAATTGTGTATCTCATCAAAATGTTTTTGGTTCAAAATATTTGTAAAATGAATATTTATATCCATTCAATTATTATAAATGTAAGATATATGAACCTAAATTTAACAATTTTTTTGAAACTATAAATTCTGTATGTGTAACAAGAAATTTATGGATTTCCATTATGGCCATATTTTTAAGATTACCATCCATAATCGCCATAAATTTTTTTTTCTACTATAATATTATGATATCCATAATATAGTACACAGTGATATGGTACCATACCATAATCTNTTTCAAATCAGTTGCAATCATTCAAATTATTATTTCTGGCCCACATTTCCTTACTTATCGTTAGACATTACTGAGTAGTGAATGAAAATTTAAGTATTAATGCCTGCAACATCGCGATAATATAAGTAAATTATAACAAATTTGGGAGGGGTAAGAGAAAGAAATGCAGTATTTGTTAACACTTTGAAATCCCTTAATTAAGAAGATTTGGCAGAATGGAGAATAAAAAATGTGTTTTTGCAATTATCACAGAAATTTAAATATATCTAAATTTTTAAAATGTTGTAAGAAAATATTCTATTTTTTGAAGAAAATTCAAAAGAAATATTTAATCAACTTTCCATATTTGCTGTTCAATGTTAATAAAGGTGGTAAATCTAAAATACTTAAATGCAATTGTTTAAATATTAGTTGTGACCAGTAGAGATTCTACAGCCTGTAGCTCACTCAATTCTTTATTCTAACCCACCCAATTTGGATTCTTTTATCAAAGCTTTCAAAAAGGATATGCTGTATGCTCAAGGATATAAAATTTCTCTTCATCACCTGTGGAAGAGTACAATAATGAAATGAAACAATTTTGTTAAATTCATCATTAAAATTCTGTCTTAAAAAGTCTTGTTTTGAATAAATCAGAATCAAAGAGGTTCATTTCATTGTTCTTTCACGAGTGCTTCACTTCAATTTTTTGTTAATTACCAATTTGCAGTGCCTTATACTTCTGTGGTAATAATTAAGTAGTTTGTTATCAGTATCAACATACTTTGATCAAAAAATTTTAGTTTGTGTTTTGAATTTATAAATAAAGGAAATTTCCACTGCATTGCTTACCAAAATTTTCTTTACACTTTTGAAAGTTATTGCAAATTTAGCTTCTTACACAATTTATTTACAAGAACAGTAGTATAATTGGTGAAGTTTTACAATAAAACATGTACAGATGGAAACTAAACAATAGCATTCAGCGAAATCCCTTACTGTTGCCTACCTTATAAATTTGTACTAGTTTATACAAGAAAGGTTATTCCAAAGTGTGGGCCATATTTTTTGCTGAATGAGCTAGATAAGCTTATCATTCGCCTATTCCTTAGTTATGTGCAAAAACTGGAACTTTGTACATTTATATTTAAGGAAGGTGGGCATTTCGCATCCCGAAATATATGCTGAAAATTGTGTGCCTTTTGTAACAGGAGTGCCGTTTATGGTATGGCCATTTATGGTAAGGCGAAATTTTTTAGCCATCCATAATTACCATATTTTATATTTCGTCCATAACTGATGGCCATAATGGCCATTATGTAAAAAATGGTGAATGAAGGTGAAATATATGTAGAACACATGTGGCAATACGTAATACCAATTAAATATAGCGAATTCTAATATTTAATAACATAAATCACAAATTGCAAGCTGCAATTAAAGGACAACTATTTTGTGTAATGAAATTGTAGTGATATCACAAGGCACAAGCAATTCACAATGTCACAGAACGATTTTGAATCATTCAGAAACAAACTTTAAAATAAACTAATAATCCAATTATTTTTGTTTGTTTTCGAATACAACGTACTTTGTTATCCGCAACCATTATAAAGTTTGAAACAAATTAACCGTCAGTCGACTATTACAAATAGGAAAAACTCTATCTTTAGTATTTGTTGACAATCTTCTTAAAATGCTTAAACTTTTGCAACACTTTAAAAATTGTGTATCTCATCAAAATGTTTTTGGTTCAAAATATTTGTAAAATGAATATTTATATCCATTCAATTATTATAAATGTAAGATATATGAACCTAAATTTAACAATTTTTTTGAAACTATAAATTCTGTATGTGTAACAAGAAATTTATGGATTTCCATTATGGCCATATTTTTAAGATTACCATCCATAATCGCCATAAATTTTTTTTTCTACTATAATATTATGATATCCATAATATAGTACACAGTGATATGGTACCATACCATAATCTGCCCCTCTGTTTTGTAGTGTTTTTTGTAAATGATAATGTCCCATTTGGCAAATAAGAACGTGAAAAGTTGAAGCTCAGAGTCATCATTCAAAAATGTCATTATAGAATGATGGCATAAACAACTTACTCCAGTGTTAAGCTGATTTAATAACCAAATTAGTTAAGTTTCAGGCTTTCTTAGAATAGTCACTATTTGAAAGACATAAAGTTGTTGAACTGTTGAGCCGTGTTTACAAACTAACGTCTTTGCTCAAGGAAGCAATTTGTTCTCAATCACTTTCTGATAAAACTGTTAATTATTAGGAGGAGACAAGTTTAAATTTTAAGAGTAATTCCAATATATTTAGGTACCCAGGATCGAATTGCAAAAAAATGCGATCAATGATTAAAATACATTATTTGGCTTTTAGCTACTTGTTTTTACGTCCACCATATTCGCCAATAGATACATCATCTAAAGATGGCGTAATCTTAGACAAAAGATCAATTAACGCATCAATGGTAAGTGATACTGAAATTGTATGTAATGATGCAGATTCCACTGAATCGCCACACAGTCTTAAACGCATTGAAGTTGAGGAACAAAAAGATTTTGTTGCTTAAATTCTCACTTATGCTTCTAGCTCAAATCAACTTTGAAATAAAAAATAATAGGAATATATTATAAATGGGTTTTATCTTAAGTAGTGATTATCGATATCTTCCATTATTACATTTATAAGCATAATTGCAAAACNTAGTTTGTTATCAGTATCAACATACTTTGATCAAAAAATTTTAGTTTGTGTTTTGAATTTATAAATAAAGGAAATTTCCACTGCATTGCTTACCAAAATTTTCTTTACACTTTTGAAAGTTATTGCAAATTTAGCTTCTTACACAATTTATTTACAAGAACAGTAGTATAATTGGTGAAGTTTTACAATAAAACATGTACAGATGGAAACTAAACAATAGCATTCAGCGAAATCCCTTACTGTTGCCTACCTTATAAATTTGTACTAGTTTATACAAGAAAGGTTATTCCAAAGTGTGGGCCATATTTTTTGCTGAATGAGCTAGATAAGCTTATCATTCGCCTATTCCTTAGTTATGTGCAAAAACTGGAACTTTGTACATTTATATTTAAGGAAGGTGGGCATTTCGCATCCCGAAATATATGCTGAAAATTGTGTGCCTTTTGTAACAGGAGTGCCGTTTATGGTATGGCCATTTATGGTAAGGCGAAATTTTTTAGCCATCCATAATTACCATATTTTATATTTCGTCCATAACTGATGGCCATAATGGCCATTATGTAAAAAATGGTGAATGAAGGTGAAATATATGTAGAACACATGTGGCAATACGTAATACCAATTAAATATAGCGAATTCTAATATTTAATAACATAAATCACAAATTGCAAGCTGCAATTAAAGGACAACTATTTTGTGTAATGAAATTGTAGTGATATCACAAGGCACAAGCAATTCACAATGTCACAGAACGATTTTGAATCATTCAGAAACAAACTTTAAAATAAACTAATAATCCAATTATTTTTGTTTGTTTTCGAATACAACGTACTTTGTTATCCGCAACCATTATAAAGTTTGAAACAAATTAACCGTCAGTCGACTATTACAAATAGGAAAAACTCTATCTTTAGTATTTGTTGACAATCTTCTTAAAATGCTTAAACTTTTGCAACACTTTAAAAATTGTGTATCTCATCAAAATGTTTTTGGTTCAAAATATTTGTAAAATGAATATTTATATCCATTCAATTATTATAAATGTAAGATATATGAACCTAAATTTAACAATTTTTTTGAAACTATAAATTCTGTATGTGTAACAAGAAATTTATGNTATATATATATATATATATTGAAATTTACATTTTCATTTTTAGTAAAAAGTTAAACAATGAAAATTTTTTTTAATGTTTGTTTTGGTTTCCAGCAGCACTATTATATATTGCAGTGTAGAAATACCATACTAATTTGAAATATTATATATATTTTATTTATTTTGTGTTTGTAAAATCATGACTGGAAAAGAATTAAGATTATGAATTGTATTTATTCTGATTTAAAATTTGTAATATACTAGTAAACACAATTTTTGATACAAGTACACATTAGTATGTCCTAGTATATATACTAGTAAATTCAAAAGTGAACAGAAAACAATACAAATGCAACGAAATTTCATCGTATTAATACATATTGAGAAGAATTTAAGATTTCAATGCACAATGAATTTATATATAAACGAGTTGCTAGTTTGCAGCCGATTGTGCACATTCGATGCTCTATCGCTGGCACTTAAATTGTGTATTATATTCAAAGAACGAGTCTAAACATAGGGGAAATTTTTAGGAAGTATCCATGGACTACTACAATAAGAGGTGCACATGTATGTTACCGCCATTATTAGGTGTTATTTTGTCAGCCGCCATTAGCAAAATCACTGCTTTCTGCCTTTTTAGAGTCTAATAATGTGTACTAGTATTTCGTAGTTTATATACTTACTAGTACATGTACATACTGGTATATGCACTAGTACTAATATAATATATACTAATGGCGAACACTATTCTGTACCCAAGACAACGTCATTCAGAATCATTATAGCGAGACTTAAAAACGACGTCGCTTCGCAATGAAAACACCGCGAAAACGATATCGAACCATAATGCATCGTTTTATTATAAAAATGGATCAGTTAATAATAAACTAAGTCAGTTGATAGTTCATCTTTATGTTTTCATAATACTACGCTTATTCTTATTTTTAAAATATTTATATTTAAAATATAATAATATAAAGTTAGAATGACAGTCAAACGCTTAAAACGGAAGTAAATGACATAATTTAATACTATTAAGCTATATGAACCATTCTTAAATTTTCTATGCTAAGAAATTATTCATCAATTACTGTAATAAAATAATATCTTAGATGCTGATGCATAAAAGAACCAAAAAGTTACCTTTATATTGCTGTTTAGATATCGGTGAAATGCTGTAGATTGCAATATATTATACTTGCATATTTATATTAGAATCACAGCATACATGGTTATAGAATAAATTGAAAAATGTTTATGTACATTTTGGAGCATATTCCTTCATAAGGATTTTGGTAATCTTTTCATTCGAATTTTGATTACATCACACCAAATAACCAAAATAATAGTTAAATATATATTACGGAAATCCTAACAGTCCACTTACACTATCTTTTACAAAATCGCCATTTTCTAAACATATTCTTTCTAAATTGATCTATATTAATAAATTCAAAATAACATGCTGAAATTTAAATTGAAATATTCATCAACTTAATATGCGACAAAAAAATTATATCGCCAGTACTTTCATTTTATAAACTTACGCGATATTTTGGAAAAATGTTTATAAGAAAATTATGACATTACATGTTGTAAGTTCTGATGTGGGCATCATCAATTGTAATCGTAATCGACTGTTTTAGATGCTGCAGTTATTAATAATGATTTGCTTAAATGATCTGCTTAAATTCTAACATGGTATATTTCACATAGGTATCCATTTACGCTATTCTATGTTAAATTTAAGCAGTTTTAATATATAAACGTATCTATATATAACGCATGTTACAACGAGCATTTATAAATAGAAATTTACAAAGTGCACGCATAAACTGTGAACAACCAATTTTTGAAAAACTTAAAAAAATTGTCTAAGAAATGAACGTGTTTTAGTATATATATATATAGTACGGGCAAAAAAATGAGACTGAAATTACTTAAATTATCTCGACAGCGGAAGTACTTAAAATTGTAAGTAATATATGAACTTAAAGTTAAGAAAAAGTGCTTTTAACTACATTTACTAAATGTCAATTTGCTTTCCTTTGCTAAGAATAACTTGGAAGAGTCTTTGTGGAATTGACATGACTAAATTGGACCTCATTTCTGATGTCACCACCTCTTGACTTTCCATTACATACTGCTTCAAATCTTCCAAATTTTTGGAGATTTTTTCTCCACGAAGTATTTGAGAACGTGCCAGACATTTTCAATGGGTGATAGGTCTGCTGAGTTTTGGGATCATTGCAAAACTTGGACCGTATTGTCCTGCATCCAGTTTTTTTGGTAAAATTGGACGTGTGAGGGCGTGCGCCATCTTGTTGCAAGATCTAGTGGTCCGGATATAAAGCATCAGAATAAGGGATGAACTCTTATAACATTTGGCAATATTTAGGACCATTGATGTTTCCAGGGCAATCCACGATTTAGAGGTAGAAACCCCTCAAAGAAAGTGCTCCCCGAACCATCAGTTTCTCAGGAAATTTTGGAGGCGAATCTGTAGGGTTTTTTTGCCATTTTTCGAATACCAAACTTTTACCTTATTTCGGTGTATTTGAAAAATGCCCTCGTCTGTAATCCAGACATCCTGAAAATCATAATCTTTCAATTATTGGCAAAAATCAGTCTTTTTGATTCGTGGGTTTCGGTGATTCCCAGGTTTTTCTTGGCGTTTTCTTTGCTATGTTGCTTCTCTTCAATGATGGTCTTATTGTACTTTCGTTGACTTTCAGGCCATTTTCTGTCTGAAGCCTGTTTGGAATTTTCTTCGCAGATATGAAAATATTTCGAAGGGCGATTGAAGACTAAGTTGCTCTTAATTTTTTGTGGTCGCCCAATTCCTGGCTTTTGATCTTCGTGTTCGCCATTTTCAATCTTCTTTGAATTCCGATAGTACGTAGCTCTTGATATTTGTGAGAGGTTGTATAACACTGGAAAACACTCATTTTGTTGCATGGGTAATTTTCATTGTTTCCACCTAATTTGACCTCACCGATTCCAAATCTGAAGCCCGTTTTTCGTCCAGTGCTCTAGTTTTTCCGTAATCGGTGTTTTGATTTTTTGCAAATTCGTAATGTACGGTACTACTGCTACACTACTGACAAATTGGCGATTTTCAATTATAGCAACTTAACCTTATATCTTATAAATGAACTAAATTATACACTGATATCTACTGATACGGTAGCCTATAATTGATTTATAGTATTCATTTACTAAATAAAACGAATGTAATACGGATACATTTATTATTTCACAAGTATTCATATGCATATGTGAATACAACTATAGAATGAGCCCAACAAACATAGGCGCATGTGCAGTACAGTACAATTGGATCAGAAGGGCTAATTAAGAAGTGTGAAAATTTTCTGATCAAGATCTTAGATTAGTTTCAGGCAAGCTGGGCAGAAATTTTCTCGTGTAGCTCTTTCGTTTGTGAGGTGTTTCCAATGACTGTCTATGAATGCTCCAGCAATAGTCAGCCATCATGTGTTTGTCCCAACGTCCTTGGTAGCGCTCTTCTATGACCTTGAGGTCCTGGTGGAACCGCTCACCTTGCTCATCACTGACGGCACCAAGACTGTCGGGGAACTTGTCCAGATGACTGTAGAGGTAATGCAGTTTCACACTCATCTTGCAGCCAAGGTTGCGAAATGCGGAAAGCATATCAGCCACAAGAAGTTCATAGTTATCGGCTTTTCNGTGGAACCGCTCACCTTGCTCATCACTGACGGCACCAAGACTGTTGGGGAACTTGTCCAGATGACTGTAGAGGTAATGCAGTTTCACACTCATCTTGCAGCCAAGGTTGTGAAATGCGGAAAGCATATCAGCCACAAGAAGTTCATAGTTATCAGCTTTTCTGTTTCCAAGGAAGTTTTCAACTACAGTGACAAAAGAAGTCCAAGCATTTTGCTCCAACACATTCATTTTTGCAGGAAATACAGAATCGCGCATAAGTAGGCGAATCTGTGGTCCGTCAAAAACCCCAGCTTTAATCTTTTCAAACGACAATCCAGGAAGAACGTGACATATGTGGTGGAAACATTTGCTTTCAGAAGACAACGCTTTGACGAACTGCTTCATCAAGCTGAGCTTGATGTGAAGAGGTTGGAATATGATCCTATCTCAGCACACAATTGGATCATTAACAATGTTAGGCATTCCTCTCTGCAGAGTTTCATGAACAGGCCAATGCTGATCCCTGGCGCGACTATCCCACATACAAAGGAAGCAGGGATACTTTGTGAAACCTGCCTGTTGACCCAGGAGAAAATTCACCATTTTGAGGTCTACACATATGATCCAGTTGTGGTCATGGTACTTTATCAGTTCAATCACGGTTTTGATATCATTGTGACGTTCTTTCAAATGCACCAAATGTCCTATTGGAATGGATGAAAAGTGATTACCATTGTGGAGAAGGACACACTTAAGAC
>CABFPE010000209.1:876550-897519 GCA_900660155.1 Hofstenia miamia | reverse complement strand
TAATTAATAATAATAATAATAATAATAATAATAATAATAATAATAATAACAGAAAGGCTGTGAAAGTTACAGAAAGTTGAAGTAGTCCCGGTAGTTGTAGGAGCACTAGGAGCAGTGAGTAAGAAGCATAAGTGATATTTGGAGGAGTTGGGAGTACCAACGTGAGCATTTGATATACTACAGAAGGCATCACTGTTAGGAACAGAGACCTGAGGAAAGCTCTCACACTCCCTCGGAACTGGTTAGTTCCCTGAGCTGACAGGGATGCCAGCATGAAGCTGTGAGAAGTAAGTAATAATAATAATAATAATAATAGACCCGGGTTCGAGCCCTGCCCCGACCTTTGCCTAATATGAAAGTGAAGGCAAAAGAAAAGACACTCAGTCCCCGGCAGACCTTAAATGGTCAGATTGTGCGAAGAATCTCCGTTCAGGCAGACTCCAAAATCGGGAGTGGTAGGATAGGATCCACACAGACTAGTGGACGACGAATCTTTTCCCATAGGATGTTTTGATTCTTAGAGTTGGTAAGAGACATAAGTCGCTAGATCTGGTATTTTGAAATTCATGATGTACAAAAAAGATGACTACGAATACATCTTGGAGACAAGTTATAAAAAATTTTAACAACTATAATGGCAATTTTATAAGTAATGCGTAATTTAATTGGCAACCAATGTAGAGATATTAACGTGGGTGTAATATGATCATAATTATTGCTTTCAAACAGAAAATTAGAAAGGCACAACCATTTTGGATTAACTGAAGTCCTCATATTTGATAATCGGGTAATCCATATAAAATAATTTTATTAATATNATACATATATATATATATATATATATATATATATACATATTTGTATGCACATATACATATATTTGTATTTTTTTCAAACATTGGTGAGTCGAATAACTATTGGTCGACTTTCTATTGAAAACTGAATTACCCAGTTTTGTTAATAACAATAATAAAAGTCAAAGCAAGATGTTTGCTAAAAAGTTACAAATAAAATAAAATATAAGCAACTCTAAAGCTAGAAACTAAAAAACACCATATATAATAATAATAATAATAAAAATAAATGTTTGTGTGATTGTTTGTGGAGGTGTTTAATATTGTGCGTATGTCTGAAATGCCTGAAATGTGTTGCTGTCTCCTAGGGTACATTGTTTTGTTAATAATAATAATAATAATAATAATAATAATAATAATAATAATAATAATAATAACAGAAAGGCTGTGAAAGTTACAGAAAGTTGAAGTAGTCCCGGTAGTTGTAGGAGCACTAGGAGCAGTGAGTAAGAAGCATAAGTGATATTTGGAGGAGTTGGGAGTACCAACGTGAGCATTTGATATACTACAGAAGGCATCACTGTTAGGAACAGCTAGAGGCCTGAGGAAAGCTCTCATACTCCCTAGGAACTGGTGAGTTCCCCGAGCTGAAAGGTGATGCCAGCATGAAGCTGTGAGAAGAAATTTAATAATAATAATAATAGACCCGGGTTCGAGCCCTGCCCCGACCTTTGCCTAATATGAAAGTGAAGGCAAAAGAAAAGACACTCAGTCCCCGGCAGACCTTAAATGGTCAGATTGTGCGAAGAATCTCCGTTCAGGCAGACTCCAAAATCGGGAGTGGTAGGATAGGATCCACACAGACTAGTGGACGACGAATCTTTTCCCATAGGATGTTTTGATTCTTAGAGTTGGTAAGAGACATAAGTCGCTAGATCTGGTATTTTGAAATTCATGATGTACAAAAAAGATGACTACGAATACATCTTGGAGACAAGTTATAAAAAATTTTAACAACTATAATGGCAATTTTATAAGTAATGCGTAATTTAATTGGCAACCAATGTAGAGATATTAACGTGGGTGTAATATGATCATAATTATTGCTTTCAAACAGAAAATTAGAAAGGCACAACCATTTTGGATTAACTGAAGTCCTCATATTTGATAATCGGGTAATCCATATAAAATAATTTTATTAATATCTAACCTGGAAGAAATCCTTGATTGAGCGATTTTTATAATAAAAGATATCTAGACATTAATTTGATATTCATAAATGATATCTATAACATTACTGATTGCAGACTTAAATTTAGGTTAGAGTTTAATGGATTTGTTTAGATTAAGATGTACAAGTACTTCTTCTCGAATCAATTCAATTTTGCTGGTCTAATAAACATTAACTCTGTTTTAGATATATTTATCTGTAAGTAAAATATATTAAGATTCTGATTAGGAGAGTCTAGCCAATTGAATTCTTTTCAATATTAAAAAAAATGCTGATCAATAGTGAAAAATATATAGCATTGTAAATCATCAGCATTCTGTGAACATAGTTCTCGTAGAAGAAAATTGTAAAGGGTATATAAGATTGATTTAAGAATAGACCCCTGAAGAACTTCAGCAGATATAGGGAATAATACACCTTTAAATCCATGTATATTAAGCTTAGCTTTGGATTTGCAAGTCTTTCATCCTTCTCACACACTTATCACAAAATTTCATTTTCCAAGATAGACTATACTGTATGTAGACAAATGATTTATACTAATTCCAAATTAAGCATACCAGCCTTCTATGTTAATCCTAATTGCCCATTGTATATTTAAAATCTCAAACCGCTTTATCCACATTTTCAAACCATTTACTCAAAGTCTATTAGGAAATTTGGGAAAGTCGATGACAAATTTTGACTCTTGACTTTGAAGATAGAACACTGCTAAGTTATCATTAAACTATCTTATCATATCTGTATTAGAAACCCAAGAAAAATTCTCAGTATCGCCTGTTTAACTAATAGTTTTAGTTGACATATAATACTTCTGCATTACAAAGTGCCCATAGCACTTAGTTAGAAGACCAACTTTGCCTACAACGTTCACTTAGGTCCAAAATCAAACACTAAGCTTTATAGGACATAGGTCATCTTTGTTTCACAGATTTTAAGATATCAGAGAGACGATTAACATTGCAAAGTACAAAAATTATTTCATATTGTTCAGTATATTATTTCGTTTGCCACAAATAATTGTTGACATTGCTTAGCAAAACTAAGCTTATCTTCTTTTCATGGAAAACTTAGCAATATTCAACTGTATGTGATTCTGTAGGTGCGACATACAGATGAATGATAATTTCATAGCATTAATGAAATTAAGTGTAGTTACATTTTTACTATGTCTACATACATTTGATAAATGTTTAATTTTCGAAAGAAATCAGTAAAAATGTGTTCAGTAACAGCGGGATATTCATGTTTAAGTTTGTGTTGAACATCTCTTACAAATTCTTCTGAATCTTTAAAAATTGAAAGAGGATTGCAATTTTGAAGCATAAGATATCATAAATTATTATTTGCATATCTTTATCAAGACTGATTAATACAAAGGTTGTCAATGCGAGGGGAATGGCATTAAGAAAGTGAATTATAAGCTTAGAGGAAGGGTCTACTGGAGATGCTCTGGGCCGAATATTGTAAATCCATAGTAACCACCTTCAGAGAACATAGAAATTTTTAAAATTAAATTGTCGTGAATGAGATTTTGACAAATGGTTAAAGGGATGATTCGGTCAAGCAAGTCTCAGAGCCCTTCATTAATTGGTTACTTCATAGTAAATGTACTAGCATTTGATATTAAATGGCATATAAAATGAATTGCTATTAATAATTTATGACTAATTGCAACTATTACCTTTTTAGTATGAAACGCTTTTGGAAAATTTTTCAAATTACTCTTCGTTAAAAACTTTAAAAATTGTTGGTTCTGCATACATCGATATTTTCTCTATTATAAATTTCAGATATTAAGCACAGACATGCTGGCAGAACTTTTGTTTTTTAAAATATGCATAGACAAAAGAAACCGATCATTTCAAAGTCTTGTTTGCTGTAATGGGTTGTAACTACCATATATTTACAATAGATATTCCAAAAAAATTGCATATTTCATTGGAGGCTTTTTGACAGATTTATGTCAAATGACTCAAATATTTTTCGAGCAGCTAAGTATATGTCAAACATTCGTGTTAATTCCATTAATGACGGTACTTACAATTTTTCTTTTAAATGGCATAATAAATATATTTTTTAATTTAAATGAATTGTCTATGAGATTTTCTTTGAATTTCAGGAATTTTATTAATTTCAATTTTTTAAAGTTGTGCTTAGACAACTGTGTCAATCAAAATTATTCATTAGCATAGGCAGAAATTATAAGGATTTTTCGAATGCTTTGTGTGTTTTGAAAAGCCTATGCCAAACAATAGTCGAGGTCAAAGTTTCCTTTTTCCCACTCCACTATTTTTTAAGAAAATGCTTAATATATTGCATCTGAAATTTGCACAAAGACATGTTTTGGCCGAAACAAATAATTTTTCTCAGAATGAACACATAGTGTTCTTTGACAAAAAAAGGTTTTTGCAATTTCCGATAACTTGGGATAGTCTACTTTAAAATTCATTTGTGTCCAATCTGCATCTAAATTATCTAATTACGTCTATAAAATTATTCACTTTGCGAATTATGTAAGTATGAATATCGATATTGAATTACATCTAATAAGTTATCAACTTAAAAAAACACGAAGGATATCTTTAAGTAATATATTTAAGAATAATAGGACCCAGAGAGATCTTGCAGCTGTTTGTTATCTTGTAGTTGTTCTTATTGCCGTATTAGTCAAGATCTACCTATAAATGAAATGAAATGTACCCTTTATTTGCATATTTTAATGATTTTGTTTGACAACAATTATTTATTTATTATTATTATTATTATTAGTATTGTAATTATTATTATTATTATTAGGGCCTATCTTATTTGCACTCTACTTAAACGATATATCTCGATCATTAAAAAGGGAACTATTTACCAATACGCTGATGACACATGTATTATTAGAACATCGAAAAATACATCTGACGCTATTAATTTTTCGACTAAAGACATTGAATCACTGATTACGTATTTTGATAATAATAGATTAAAAATTAATGCAAATAAAACTCACTTTATCATATTTGCAACAAAGGAAAATCAAAAGATTTCTGAGAATATCAAAATTAACATAAATATTAGTGTAATTGAGCAATGTAAATCAGTGTTATATTTAGGAGTAACAATTGAACAAGATTTAACATTTAATGAATTTTTGTCTTTAAAATTAAGAAAAATAGCATCTCGAATTAAATTTTTATATCATTTAAGGCACCTAGAGAATTCATATCATAAATAGTTTATAAATTTTTTTTGTAATCAGTGAATTTAGCTGCTTTCTCTTTCAACAGATAACTGCTAGAAATAGAACATCATTATCAAAAATGTACAACTGGTCTTTGAGATCACTCAATTATATCCCCAAACACGAATCCGTCAGAGACTTAATATCAACGTATAAGATACTATCACCTTTATATTACATCCAATATCAATCGCTCTGCATAATGCATAAATATGTTAATAGCTCAAATTCCTTTAAGTTCCTAAACGATTTCCTAAAGCACAATCAAAGAAACAAAAAACTTTTTAGCAATATCAATCGCAAAGATTCATTTACATTTATGTGTTCTAAATTGTGGAATGATTTCAATGTGGAAATTAAAACTGAAAAAAATAAAGGAAGTTTTATTGAAAAAGCAATCTTTAATTGCAATTGCAAATGAATTAAGCACCTGGACTCAGTTTATATAAATTTTAAGCCCTTTATGTAAGGTGCATATTTATATTTTTGTATATTTATATTTGCCCGTGTTATTTGTTTGTGTGTTAGTTTGTAGTTATTGTTATTAACGTATGCAATAAATTTGCTTTGACTCTCTTATTATTATTATTATTATTATTATTATTATTATTATTTTTAAGAATCGAAAAGGGAGAGCAGATGGACTGATGATAATTATTCCGAAACACCTAAACCGAATTCGCAAGCCAGATTTTGAATCACATCATCCTATTTTGGAAACACTATGTGTTCAAATTAAATCTCCAATATTTCACAAGCAAAGCGAATTTCTAAATGTTACTTACAACCCCAATAAAAACTTACTTACAGAATACATCTCATTCAAATACACGGAAATTGACAATTTTCCTAATTGTATTCAAACAATTGATATATTTAGTGATGTTAACAAATTATTTCAGTAATCATGAAGGAAATTATATAAATCAAATGTGTGCATCATTAAATCTTTACCCTCGCAATGCAATTGACCCAACGCGAAAAAGTGCACTCATAGATTATTTCCTCACTAACTCAAAAGAAAATTTTAAAACTTTTATTTCTGAATTATTTAGCGACCATGTCCTTTACATTTATATATCTAATACACTACACAATTCTAAGAAAAAACTTTTTATGCACGAGATTATTCAAATTATACTGATGAATGTATGCAAAAGCTGCTATACAATATTTCATTTGACTATATTTATGCACTAAAATTTGGTCAACAAATGCTAAATTTTCTTTCGACCGAAATCTGTAAAGCTATGAACATAGAGGCACCAATTAAGAGGCGGCAAGCCCCCACGAAACGTGGATTAATTAGCAGTACACATGCCGACTATCAACAAATTAGAGCCCAAGTAAAAATTGAGCGGGAGTTTTTTTATTTAGCCCAATCTTAACCGACAACCGCTAATTGGGCACTCTATGATAAGTCGAAAAAATTAATTAGAAACCTTAGGCTTAAGAAATCTGATTCAAAGCGTCGCGTATTTTTTGAAAATTTGTCTACAGCAAAGCAGAATTGGAATTTTTTGCAAAGAAGTATTTGCAACATAAAAATGGCAGCAAAAGTGAAATAAAACAACTAAAGAAAGGCAATGAAATAACTACCGAAAGTAAGAAAATAACAAACTTATTAAATGAAACTTTTAGAGATTTAGGAAAATTTAAATTTTCTAATTCATCACAGGAATCAAAAAATCTAAAAGAAATTGTTCAATTTTCAACTTGCAAATATTACCGTACTAGCCCATATCGTAAAAAATATCGATACTAATAAATCTACAGCAACACATAACATCCCATATTTCATCAGTAAATGATATTTCTATATTTTTGGTGAGCATCTAATGTTTGCATTTAATCAATGTATTATTAATAATGATTTTTCAAATATTTTAAGAAACTCGGATATCACACCAATATACATAACTGGGGATCCAATGAATCCTAAAAATTGATTGTTTTTTCACCCAAACAACTTACAACTATAAATAATGATATTGAAATAAAAGTCGCCGAAGAAAATTTTAAACAAACAAATTCAGTTAAATATTTAATTGTTCAAATTGATAGTGAATTAAAATTTGCTGAGTTTCTTTTACATAAAATCAGAAAAATTTATTCTAACATCCATATCAGATACGATGCTTTGGTGAAGCATATCAAACTCAAATAATAAATGGGTTTTGCATATCGCATGTACAATAGTGTTCATTCCATTTATTACATCTACCTGCCAAAAGCAGTCAACTACTCACACAATCGTATAATAGGGCTATAAAACCCCTGAATTTTGCTCGAAAATATGATACTGAGACTGAGTTTCGAAACAAGTACAAAGTTTTAACTCTTTTCTATCAAAGTCAATCACATGAATTAATGATTTTGTATAAATTTATTCAGGGTCAACCTTGGCTTGTATACCTAAATGATCACACTATTAAGCTAAAAAATCGAAACAATACTATTCTTACAAAAGAAAAATTACCAAGCCCACTTTGCCGTACAATAACCAAACTCTGGAATTCTCTAGAATTTTCAGTAAGAATCGAAAAAAATATAAACAATTTAATAAAAAAGTTAAATTTTTATTGTTATACAAACAACACACGTTAGGAGATAGAAACACATTATACACTGGTTTCAAGACTTTATATAATCACAACCACTTGCAAAATCGGATCCCATCAATTTTATTTGGACCAATTATGAGCACGCTAAGCAATTAATCAAAAAGTGCCGCAAATCTATGTACAAAACTAAAGTAAAGGATTACTTCAAACGCTTAAAAAAATCTAACCAAAGATGGAATTTTCTTAGTAAAAGCATTGGCAAAACTAAAGGGCTAAATATACACTTTGAAGAAATAAATCATGATAATAGGACGTACAAAATAAGAAGGATATCGCAAATATTTTAAACAGAAATATTCAAAATATGGGTAAATTCAATTTTAAATTCGAAGAAAATGGAAACTTTTCATCTCAACAACCTGATATACGAAGGGAACAGTTTCATTTCAACTTAATTTCCTATCATGATCTTAGAAATATAGTAAATAAACTAGATACTAATAAATCTTGTGGATCCAGCAACCTACCGTATTGAATAATTAAAAAATATTTCTATATTTTTGGTGAATACCTACTTGTAGCATTTAACCAAAGTATTATAAATAATGACTTTCCTGCCCTTTTAAAGCAATCTGATATTTCACCGTTATACAAAAAAGAAGAACCACTAGATCCATTGAACTACCGACCAATTAGCATAACACACCTTTTCTCAAAAATATTTGAAAAGCTTCTAACTGGACAAATGCACAAGTTTATTAATGACAATAAAATTCTATCAAATAATCAATTTGGATTTCGACCTAAATTCAGTACATCTGACGCAATTTTATCAATTACAGAAAAGATTAAAATAAACTCAAATCAAAACTTAATGAATTTCGATATTTTAAAACAAAAATTAAGGCGACAAGGTTTTAGTTTCAATGCAATAAATTTTATNAAGAAAATGGAAACTTTTCATCTCAACAACCTGATATACGAAGGGAACAGTTTCATTTCAACTTAATTTCCTATCATGATCTTAGAAATATAGTAAATAAACTAGATACTAATAAATCTTGTGGATCCAGCAACCTACCGTATTGAATAATTAAAAAATATTTCTATATTTTTGGTGAATACCTACTTGTAGCATTTAACCAAAGTATTATAAATAATGACTTTCCTGCCCTTTTAAAGCAATCTGATATTTCACCGTTATACAAAAAAGAAGAACCACTAGATCCATTGAACTACCGACCAATTAGCATAACACACCTTTTCTCAAAAATATTTGAAAAGCTTCTAACTGGACAAATGCACAAGTTTATTAATGACAATAAAATTCTATCAAATAATCAATTTGGATTTCGACCTAAATTCAGTACATCTGACGCAATTTTATCAATTACAGAAAAGATTAAAATAAACTCAAATCAAAACTTAATGAATTTCGATATTTTAAAACAAAAATTAAGGCGACAAGGTTTTAGTTTCAATGCAATAAATTTTATAATGAGTTTCTTAAGCAATCGCAAACAACGAGTTAAAATCGACCATATTTTTTCAGAGTATACTACTACAAATCTTGATGTGCCCCAAGGAACTGTATTAGGACTCATTCTTTTTGCATTATACGTAAATGATATTTCAAAATCCTTGATAAACGGAACTATTTATCAATACGCAGATGATACTTGTATATTACGAACAGCAAAAAATCCTTTTGAGGCAACTAAACATTTGACAAAAAATATTGAAAACCTCGAACATATTTCAACCGTAATAAACTAACAACCAATTCTGACAAACCTCAATTTATCATCTTTTCATCTAAACAATAACAAAAGCTTAGTGTAAATTTTAAAATTAATGTTTGGGATAACGAAATTAGTCAAGGTAAATGTGTAAACTATCTAGGTGTATTAATAGACAATGACTTAAAATTCGACAATTTCTTCTCCCACAAATTAAAAAAGATGGCCTGTGGTATAAAATATTTGTACAATTTGCGCCGTGTAGGAAAATCATCGCATGTAGAACTAATTCATTCATTTGTTTTAAGTCAATTTAATTACTGTGCATTTCTTTTTCAAAATCTCACATCGCAAAAACGTTCATCACTAGCAAAAATGTTTAACTGCGCATTTAGAACACTTAATTATATTGAAAAACATGAATCCATAACGCAATTAAGATCATCATATAATATTTTGGCCCCAAGTTACTTTATTCAGTATCAATCTTTATGTATGATTCACAAATTTATTCATGAATTAAGCTCATTAAGTTTTCTTAATAATTTCCATCAAAATCAATAAAAGAAGTAAAACATTTTTTAGCATCAATAATCGTCAAGATTCACTTTCTTTTAAATGTTCAATTTTATGGAATGATTTAAGTATTGATATAAAATGTGAAAAAAACTATAAACACTTCAAGAAAAAAATAAAACAATTTCTATTAAGTAGGCAAACATTATTGGGCATAGATAATAAACTCAACGCCCTTTAATTAATATTGCATATTTAATTAGTTTTGTAAATATTTTTGTAATGTGTTAGTTTATAGTTTTTATTTACATTTAAGCAATAAATTTGTTTTGACTCTTATTATTATTATTCTTATTATTATTAAGTACCGCAAAAAATGCTTTTGATGCTACAAAAAACCTCCAAACAGATATAGAAAAATTAAACAATTATTTTACTATTAATCAACTGAAACTAAATATTGAAAAAACTCAATTTATAATTTTTTCACCGAAGGCACAAAGAAATCTAATTAATGATATAGAACTAAAGATAAATAATGAGTCAATAAAGCAAAGTGAATCAGTCAGTTATTTAGGAGTGGAGATAGATAATGAATTTACATTTGAAAAATTTCTACTGAATAAGATTCAAAAAATGACTGCAGGCATTAGATATCTTTATCACTTACGTAATGTAATATCAAGCAATTATCATAAACAACTGATACATGCATTCTGTTTGTCTCATTTTCAATGCTGTTCTTTTCTTTTAACTAACCTAAATTCGAAACATCGTATGCTTCTATCAAAGACATTTAATTGGTGTATAAAAACTCTAAACTTTGCACAAAAGCATGACGAAGCATCATTATATCGTAATAAATATAAAATATTGTCTCCGTTCTATCAAATTCATATGCATATGCTATCTATCATATTTAAATTTAAATTTCTACAAACATCTCTCCTTTTCCTTANAATTTTTGAGTTTAGATAAAAATTATAATGGCTTTCATCACATAACAATTAAATTGTGGAATAATTTAGATTATGAAACGCGAATAGAAAAAAACTATAAAAAATTTAGAAAAAAATTGAAGCAGTTTCTTCTACTAAAACAATATACATTAGCGGACGGTAATAGACTTCATGCATTTGAAACATACATCCAAAATTGAGCACCTACACAAACATTCACACAAACATTGATTATATTATTATATATTGCAAATATTAATTTGTAGTTATTTATTTGTTTATATTTTATTTTTCTTTTGTCATGTGTTAGTTTGTAGAATTTTGTATACATTGAGCAATAAATTTGCTTTGACTCTTATTATTCATTCAAATGTTTAAGCGAAAATTGAAACAATCTCTTTTGATATCAAAATATAAGTGGCACAACGAAAAAATTGAATGCATCGGAACACACCTCAATATTGTAGTTTATAGATCAACTTTTTGTTCAATACTTTATGAATTTTTATTAAAGTAAAGTGCTTATGACTTTTATTATTATTACACCGACAAAACACAATTGGAGACACAAACATTCTAAGCACATTTACTGATTCTTACACTGAGCTAACCACAGACATAGACACAAACAAAGTTAATATTATTACCAATATATTACATTTTAATTTGTAGCTTAATTGTATCTTTTGAAAGTATATTGCTTTTACTCTTATTATGTAGGTATTTATAGATGAAATTAGATTTTGGATTCATCAAATAAAATGATAACAGCAAAATTAATTTCCTGTGGATTTTATGTATTTTTAGAGCGAAGTGTCATAATCAATAAAGTCAAAAGCTTTAGATAAACGATGCTGCAACATCTTTGAAATTTGCGAAATGTGCATAAAGGAATTTGTATGTTTTCAAATTCTAACATCGCTTTGACTCAAAAACAATTTAAAACATCTGAAGTACTGACTCTTTTTCTTTTATTAATTGAATTATTCAAAATATTGTTAAAATTATTTTTGAAATTTTAAATATATTTCCATGTATATATATATATCGACTTTCAAATGAAATGTTTAAGTGAATACCCGCTATATTTGATCATATTAACACTATTTTCTTGTTAAAGCGAATTATCATAACGGCTTTAAACATGCTAGATGTCACTAAATTGACAAATTTTCTGAATTTTGTGGCAATTTGTCCTGAAATAAGATCCACTAAAACGAATTATCAAGATTATATAGGTTTGGCAGTACAGAAATAATTACTGATATTGGAAACGATCGAATTCTTATTTAATATACCTTAATCAATGCACGTTATCCCTATCTCTGTTGGGGGTGTTGAGAAGCACTCCTTGATCAATTCTGTCTAATTTGAAAAAGATCTAACCCTGAAATTTTTTTACACTTTCTAAGATGTTGTTAGTCAGACAAATGTCTAAAATGCAAATTGTATTTTAATTATTTTTTAGGTATACACATAATTTTCTAAAAAAAAATCTAATATTCTTATTGCAATCTTCATCAAAAAATTGACTTTAGAAAGTCAAGTCAGGATAACATGGAATGATTACTTTCTTAATGTGTTTATTTTATCAATGGCACCACACTGGCAAACATTAGTGGTGTGAGGTATTGGAACACATTTTTCAAATTTGGGAACCCTGGGGACACATCCATGGGCAAGTGTGCTTCCAATACTTGGTGTTGAAAAAACAGGACGGTATAAGTCACTCTGACAACAATAACTAGTCTCAAATATTTTGTTTTCTCAAAATTTACTACCCAAATCCCATCCAGACGGGTCATGCGCAAAATCAGGCCAGGAATTAAGATTTTAAAAATTTTCAGTGAAAATAGTGCTTTTTTTTGCTTTGTGTACAGTTAACTTGCTTTTATGAATATTTTAAGTATTTAGACGATTAGTTATATGCTTCACTAATATAATTATTTATTCCAAAAGCACAAAGTTACAAATTACTCATTAGATAATTACTTGCATAAATGTAAATCACTTTGAGAATTTTTTTTTTATTAAAATTCTAAAATGGATATATAAACATTAATAATAAAGGTAATTGCTACTATAATAAACAAATTTCGGGTTTATAGAGCTTGGATAGCATAGAAACAACAAAAGTAAAAAATATAGGGTTCCAAGATTTTACTTATCGTTCGGTGAGCGTTCTCTTCGAGTTATTAGAAAACCAAAATTGCGAACTTTTTATGGTGGGACATGGTTCAACAAAGAATTAGAAACTCATTTATTCAGCATTGTATTTTAATAGATATAGGTTTTCTGGATGCGTACGCTAAATCTTCACCCATTTATAGATAGATAACATAGGGGTATACTAATATTATTATTTATGCTTGAAACCCTCAATTAATTGAGACTTAGATGTAGAGAACAAACGAACTGTAAAATTCAAGACCTTGTTAAACATACACCTCTCTCTAATATGGTTTAACAACAGCAATTTATATTTAATAAAAACACTGTATAATTCAAGGATGCACTTCGATAAAAAGGATTAAGCAAAATTTTCATTAAATTTTACATTTATCAATAGAAGCACATTAAATATAGATATATATTTAGAAATTAAATTAAAATTTATCATTTATGATGAGTTACATCATTTAGTATGGCTTGTCTATCCAATCAAATACATATAGCGTTTTAGTCTTTTGATGTCTTTTTTTATGACGCTAAATTATATCTAATATTTTGTCCCTCACAACTAACGCTGTTCTTATCATAATATTTAATGAAATATACAAAATTTCTAACTAATTGCACCCATTGTAACAGGCAAGTTTCGGTGTTTTTATGCACATGTGAATGCTTCAAAAATAAATTCATGAGTCACACTTTTGCATTGAAATTTGGGACGTTGAACCCCGAATAATAAAGCCTGGACACTCCCCTGAGCTTTGTGTTCTAGAAGGAGTCAAAGTTAAGGCAGTATTCCAGGGGAGAACTATTGCGCATTGAAAAACAGCATTTATGCGACAGTGCATTAAATTATTTAAAGGTTATTGATGCCAAATGACATTTTCTTTGTATTTAACTTCTTTTTATGTGCATGGACTTCAAAAAATCGTGGTACTATATGCATTATAAACAAAGGATAAGTACAAGATATATTTTTCATGTGCCAATATTCAGAGAATTAAGTAAGGTCTTTGTTATTTTCATTTAATTCTTTAATGTATAGAACAAATAGTAAAATTTAATGTAATCTTTACATTTGAAACGTATTTCAGATTAATAGTTTAATAGTGTCCGCTTTGTGTTAACATTAAATTATAGAACCTAATTTCAAACACTATAAATCACATTTGCATACATAGATTGATTAAGGAAATTTATGGGCATTCTAATAACCACGCTTAGCCCTAAATTGCACACCCTCAACCGTATAAGCGTTAAGTTTTGGTTACAAAATAAAATCGAAAAAAAGCCTGAATATTTGAACGATATTCTATCACAGACATACAATTTCATTTTTCCATTGCAAAATCTCAAAATAAACATCCGGGGACAATTTTTAACAGGGTGTTTTACAAAACTGGTTAACGTTTTAGCAAATATTTAGCATACCGATTTACTTCATGATATTTATTTAATTTTAGCCATAAGTAAATGGCAACTCAATATTTAGATGTCCCTGATTGTAAACAAAAATTTAAAGTGCTGGGGCAAAAACAATCTTATAAGAGTAAAAATTATAAGTCGATTCACATTTTCTTTTCTAATTTTGTGGAATTACTAGAATGGCCATGATAATAACTGATTCATGATAAATACTGATTGACACGTAGTTCGCAAGCCTATAATAGATTAGAAGTTTTGAAATGATGAGTCAAACTTTTTAGCCTATTTTTTCAGAGATGTCCATCCGACATAAATTCAATATTATCAAAAACTAGTTAAAGTTTTAAAAATTAGAACAATTTTTTAATAAATTCCACTTATCAAACACAACACCATTATTCTAGCCTATATGAGATAAGCAGTAAAACGTCTTTTCAATTCTACGATAAGTTGGGCAAATGGAGGTTCGGGTATAGTCGCAAAGTGATTTTTATAGTTGAGAGCAACTTAAACATTGATCGATAAAAGGTTGTGTACCAGTACAAATTTTATTGAGAATTTTATGAAGTCCAGTGGTAATTCAGGATCTGTGGAGGTTTTTTGCAATTTGCTGTTATTTTGTAATCGGATTTCAATATGCTGTTGACAGATTGCAAAGCTAAGTTCCTCAGAAATTAGGTTTGAGGTAGATTGTATCAATCTCTTTTTAAAATCAAGTAGCAATCGAATGTAGCATCATCCAGAATGGGACCGTTTCACATCTACATGTAAATTCCACTATATTTTGATCGAAATTGTCAACGCCTTTCTTGCCAAATTTGTAATCCAGAATGAGCACTGATTTGCTTATTTAATGCGCGCAACTTCACAGCTTATATGGAATGTAGGAAACAATTACGATCTTGTTTATCTGGACAAACTCAACATGACGCTTTTTGAGATCCGAAGTTCAGAAGGAACCCGGTCACTACGCATAGTTCCTAGCAGTGTCAAATTAATTGATGCAATGAAGCCATGTTCAGTGAAGAAATTATACGTAACAATATCTTTGGATTTGTTTCACAATGTGCATTATAATTTCATGACCTTTTTGCCACAAACTTCCATATTTTCCAATCCAGTATATGTCTTAGAGTTCTAAGCTAATCTAGAGACAGTTTCACAGAACCAGAAAATAATAAATTCGTATTTTCGCAGGTTGTGGGCATATAATAAGTGTCCTCAAGGCATGTATTCAGTTTCAAGTAGATAAAATTTTAAAATTACTCTAATAACTGCAGCTTATAGTGTGATTGCAAAGCAAGTCTTCACTTCGTGAAATCTAAACTGGGCATATAGCTATAATGTAGAGTCGGCATAAGGTTGTGATTACTGGTGACCTACTAATTTTGCCTATTCTCGCAAATATATACGGCTAGGAGTGATTACGTAACAGCACCGTGGCAACAGGCAAACTCGAGAACTCTTCTTCCACCGCAGGAGACTTCATTGTAGGAGTTGACATCGCCTTTGTCTCGAGCCTTATTTCTATTTTATCTCTAGTTGTAATCGTGATTGTATAATTATACCAGAGATGGAATTGGATACGGATCGGATAAAGATCGGATCTACATCTTAAAAAAATTTCGGATCCGTTTCGGATCCAAAATTTTTTAAAAATTGGGTATATTTTACATTTTATACATTATGCACATTTTTACATTGAATGCTACTTAAAGTGTGTTAATAATCTCAATCTAAGTGAAAAGTTGTAGTTGAATTTCATTGTTCATACAACAGGTTCCGCGTTATTCTTTCCAACAACATATAATATTGGGACGATTATTTCAAATCTGAAAATGCGATTCATGCTAGACATCATATAAAGGTAAAATTGTAAAGCAACCAAAAAACATTTGTTTGTATAAGCTTGCAAATGGAAAAACAGAAGAAACACAGAAAAGCAAGTTGAATACCTTAATTATTACAAACACGGCCAAAATTTAATGATACTAATATAATTTGGGATGGTCTTCAATCAAAATTTTTCATGTAAGATGCACTATAAGCAACTTGCCGAGCCAATATCAATATAGTTTTCAGAAGGTTCGTGATTATTATAATCATTAATAGAAAAATTTTTATAGAGCCATACTTTTGGCATAGCAATAATAGGGTTGCTTTTATACAATTTAAAATTTGTAATCTTATCTAGTGTCTAATTTCAATCAAAAATAAAATTCAGAATTTATATTTAAAGCTCAAATTTAGTTTGAAAAAATGAATTTTTCTATCACGGATTTTAATACCTTCTACTACAATTTTTTAATGTCTTGCAATATATATCATGGGTTTGTGCTAATCTTGTTTTCATCGCATTAGCTGCAATCTTGAAGTAAGTGTTATCTTTTTGTTTGAAACAACTTCAATTCGCAATTCATAGTAACATTGCAAAATGGTGATTTTTGGATCTGAACATAATAAAATTAATTGGGCGGTAATACCATAAGAAACTCGACTATTTAAACTCTATAAATATATTATGATTATAGTTGATGACAACTTTAGGAATTAGATTACTACAAATCTTACAAATAAGCAAAGAAATGAATTTGTTGGAGATTTGGCAGAGCAATTATCAATTTCTACTCATAATCAAAGTCACGCCAATCAGAAACGGATTTACTCTTTGTGGGTGGACAATTACAGATAAAGAAGCAATCTAATTCAAACATAGATTGACATTTCCGAAAATTTTAGGTCCATTTTATGATCGTGACAAAAACATTTCTTGAATTTTCGGTTAGCTTGACCAAAATTTACTGTATTAGATTGTAGTACTACAAGAGCATTTGATACCATTTCAAAGTTTAACATTGATTTTTCAAAACATTGGCCTTATGTTATACAGGATTCACGTTTATATATTGTTTAAATACTTATTTATATTAGGATCCGTTTCAGATCAAAAACTAAAATTATTTTAAAAATTCGGATCGGATATGAGCAGAATCATGAATTTAGTATCAGACTTGTCAACGGCTCGTTTAAATTTTGAGTAATTTTTTAAAAATATTGTGCTCTCAGAATTCTTTCAATTGCTTTTCCTATTATTTAATAAATATTTCTAAAATAAGATTATTGGTAAGGAATATTGAATGAAAAAAATAAGAAAAATCTGCATAATCAAATCAACAAGCAGCACTATAAATTTGGTTTGTTAAAAAACGGCTCGTTTTGTGCTTGTTGTATATTCAATACTCTGCTCAAGCTCGGCTCGTTAGAAGCTCGGCTCGTTATTGACAAGTTTGTTTCGTATACGGATCGGATCGGATCCTAAGATGTCTATCCGATTTCATTGCTGAATTATACCTAAATCTCAGGTCACATATAGTAATATAATAACAGACAGCAATATGGAAGCCTGTAAAAAAAGACTTTTTCCTATAGAAACTTCTTAGAGACACCGGTAGCTGGAAATAAAAAGAGGATGCAATATAAACTAGGGGAAACCTTCTTTGTTGGCATCTCCTATAGAGCTGTTTACGGTAACCAAGTCGTAAAGAGGTCCCTACTCTAACCTTAAAACACGATTAATTTACCTGCTACAATGCATTATTAATTATTGAACTGTAAATTAAAAATAAATATCGATGAATTCTGTAGAACTAAAATAATGCTTAATGAATATAAAAGGAAACCAGCTCCAAAAGTCTTATTAAAAGTCATTGTAAAATTACAAAACTTTTTTGTGCATATTAATCTGGTACTTGTTTACGTACCTGTTTCTTCAAAATCCATTAAACAATCATAGTTCCTGCACTTTTGTATACAAATTGTTTCGAATTGACATGCACAAGTAAATTTTATAATAATAAAGTGGGACACTAATTTAAATCATAAACTAAAGTCGAAACTGTTTAATTTCCCTTAATCAGAACAGGGCAAGACACAAAATTACAGGACATTATTTAATCAGAACATGACAGTACCACGGCAAATATCCTTGTAAGTCACGTCCTTAATTACCACGAAGAATATATTGTCTTTTATTGTGATGTGTACAGAATTATTTCACTACAACTAATTTTCACAAATGTGTAACTGAAAACAAGTTTTTGAGATGATAGAGATATTATTTGTCATGTATTAGTTGGTTGTTATGTTTTTCCCGAACTCATTTTACTAAAATATTGAGAATACCAGAAATGTTGGTTTTTGGAAGTTTCTTAGTATGTACTCTATTGCAAAAGAAGCTGTATTCAATTGTTGAAATAAACCTTCTGTACTATGGCGGGAATTGTTTTCAACTGCAGTTGTCAAAATATTTTACCCAGAAGATTGTCATCCTCTTTTATATATTAGCAACAATCTTTAGCACTCCTACCTCTGTAAAATTAGCATGGGTTGCAATAAATAACATAGTTCGCCTTAAAACTCCGCCTTCTAAAAGTTAAAAAGCTTTATGAAGTTTGAATCAAGACTGAATAATTCTTAAAATCTAATATTTCATTTGATGTTGGTATAAATTATTTGTAATAGGTGCCACTTGCATATTTTTGCATTTGAACTTTTGAAAGTGGGCTAATTTTTGGCCTTCGAACTAGCTTCAAACTGAAATTTTAAACAGATTGTATATGCTAATATAAAATCATTCCTGCTTTGTTAAGATTAGTGCTAGGTATTCGTGAAATATTTTTTCTCATTAAGACCCATGCATTTCAAATAACAAGTTATCCCTTTGTACTTAGATAGTTTGAACATAGACATTGTAAGTTGTCTAAGACTACATTCGAATAGAAAGTTTTCAAAATAGGCAATTAAAGGATATGAAGAACAAGTAAATTATTCACAGTTCCCAAAGCTTTCTGTTTGATTAAACTTCGATTAATTCACCGGAAAGGATCAAAGTGTTTTTTGGGAATTAAGCAAACAATAAGGAAGCAAATTCAATTTCGAAAAGTACAATCGCCCTTTAACATTTTGTCGTTTCTCTGAGATAAAAGAAATGGCTTGTTTTAATTTATGAATTAGTTATAAAATTTCTACAAAATTAATGTGATAGTCCCATTTTTTCGCAAAAAGCAATTAATTCAATCCAATAAGACGCATTATAAACAAAAGATTTAGTGTTTATTAAATGGAAAACTTTAAATTTCGAATAGGAATTTAGAGAGACCAGTGAAAAACTGACTGCAATTGTCAATTTAATGATTTTATTTATTAATTAATGTGGCATCACTGAGGAAGTCCAAGCACTGTCTATGTGCATTTCAGAGAAGATGAACTCTTAACCTTCTAACAAAAACATAAAATTATGCTGGATTTCTATACTTACCTCAAATTTTAGTGTAAGCCAACGCTCACTGAAAAAAAAAACGAGTGTCTAATCATATTTAAAACAATCTTTAAAACAAAAGTTTTTCAAAAGGTTTTTTTCAGATGTTCTTTCAAGGAAAACCATTCTCTGTCTGCAATAAATAAGTTCGATTATCTGTTAATTTGTTTACTCATTTTCACTATTATCTAAGCAATCACGAATGAACATCATCCGCTCATTGTTGACAATATAATATAAATTGCTGTCAAGCAGCACGTGTTGTGGGAATAGTGTTTATTAGTTTGTTAATTAAGTTTTGTTTCTGTTCAACATATGCATTGCAAAAAAATAATTTTTAATCTCCTTAGACATTTTTTCTGAAAAGAACATAATTTCCCCAAACCTAGTTTATGTGGTAGTGGGTAAATGGAAGGTAGTGCTGCAACAACATCTAGCAACAGTTTACTTAATATTCTATGGGTTTATAGCGAGAAAACAACTTACTTCATTATGTTATAGCGGAGATTACGAGTAGCCCCCACTAACAGTAAATAATTTTTGCTCTAATAGCTTAATTCCCATTTAGTCCATATACATATATATATATATATATATATATATATATATATATATATATATACAATTCAATTATAATTTTTAAATAAAATTGGTATCATAAATGTTTGTCTGGTTGTACGGCTTTCACTCTGTCAATAACATAGTCTTTTGCTATAGCATTCATTGAAGACAATTTAGCATAATTAGATTTACAATGTCTAACGTCGGTACTTTGAGTATTTGTTAAATTTATCAATAAAAAACTACAATAACTGAATTATGTATAGAATTTCATTAGTAGAAATACCATCAAAGCATGTGTCTATAAAATAACGACTAATTGAACTCAGACTTTTGCAGAGTAATTATACTGCACATTAAATATACCAGGGTATGGAGAAATTTCAGATTGGATTTCCATAACGAGTTGCATATTGAATGCTGTAGTACTTGGATTAAGGACTCAGCAAACCGGGGGGG
>CABFPE010000209.1:847982-869927 GCA_900660155.1 Hofstenia miamia | reverse complement strand
GAGAAAGAGAAGATAGACAAGTACAGAGAGTTAGCAGAGGAAATAGAAAGGCTGTGGAAGTTAAAGAAAGTTGAAGTAGTCCCGGTAGTTGTAGGAGCACTAGGAGCAGTAAGTAAGAAGCATAAGAGATACTTGGAGGAGTTGGGAGTACCAAAGTGGGGAGGAGCAGTAGCACAGAAGGCAGCATTGTTAGGAACAGCTAGAGTCTTGAGGAAAGCTCTCAGACTCCCTGGGAACTGGTGAGTTCCCCGAGCTGAGAGGGATACCAGCATGAAGCTGTGAGAAGCAATAATAATAATAATAATAATAATAATAATAGTCTTTAATCAAATCAGTAAATTACTACTGATTTATAGAAAAAATAAAACCAGTTTACAAAAAATAATGAAAGGATCAGAGATGTCGATCAGGAAATATTTGAAAATTTCTTTAATTTACATATGGCCTAGTGGGGAGTCGGCTACTTAACCTCTGATCATATGTTGTCCTAGTAGGACGAGTATATTAGAAAATGTGATTTAAACATTTCGAAATGGCTTTATGTAATTCTTCATCTGTACATTCAGTTCTCTGGAATACCGAATCAATTCCCTTCAGAAGATAGTTGATGGAACCACCCCAAACTTGAAAACCATAATAAAGTATTGGCTCAACTAACTGTTTGTAAAGCATAGTCAATAGTTGCGTCAAAACCGTAGTTTTGTATATTATATGGCGAAATACTACGCAATTTTTAAAATAATTACTTTAATTTTCAAGAAAACTTCCAGATTTTGATATTAGTTATTCACAAATGAGATTTTAAAGCAATAATTAGCTAAAATTTCATATATCAGCCCTAACAATAACAATACATGCAATGCTTCAATACCTCTATTTATAACGAAGAAAAAACTATTTGGAAGCTGAAATTTTACTGAAATTTTAAGGTATTTCAGGAAAGCCAGAAAAAAACTGATAAATGTTAAAAATGTCTTTCCAAAGTACTATAAATTTTGCAAAACAAGACATTTTTCACATTCACATCAAGCAAATACATTGCATTCTTTCACATTTGAAGGAGGCAGCTAACAATTCAGTTTTCTTCTGAAAGGGAACCTGCCTTTAAGAATGAAGACTAAATCTTCATTTTTGAATAATAACCAACATCAAGCCAAAAACATTTTAGCATGTATGAATTTTTAAACTTTCTTGTATTGGGCAATATTTTGACTAATAACAACTGTTTCAGAAGTTTATAGTTCTTATTCAAAGGAGTTATTTACAATTTTTTTTGCAAGATTTCACATTGAAAACTACTTCTTTGCAAGAAATCGTTCTTCATGTAACATGATTGTGTACAGATTCTTGGTTAATTGTTCTATATGTGCTGCAATTGTTAAATATTCGATGAATATAACCTTTAATTAATGATAATAATGAAAAAAGAAAACTTAAGATCGAATTAAAGAAGAATGAATATCTAAATAATTTCATAGATCGATATATTAAGAGATCATTAGAAGACATTCTAATTAAGAACAAAAGATCAAAAAACAATCAAACTAATTATGAACATTGTTTTAAGATCGAATATAGAGGACTTCATACCGAAAACATGATCAAAGAACTCAAAAAAATATCAATAATTAAAGAAAATGTTAGATTTATACATAGCAATCAAAGGTTAAAAACGAAATTGCAATTAAAATCTACAACTGAAGAAACCAATAAGTCAAATATAATTTATCAAATAATATGCACCTGTGGTGAAGATTATATTGGTTTTTCTAGTAGGCACTATCAAGAAAAATTAAAGAACATGAGACCAGTTCTAATATATCTAATCATTTAAAAAAATGCGGACTAAACTTTGAAACAAAAATATTACATCAGACGTCACGGTCGAGTAACTTAAAAATCATTGAGAGTATTTTTATAAAATCCTGCAACCAAGTTTAAACACAAAAGAAGCTATATTTATAAATTAAATTTGCCACTTTTTAAAATTTAAAAAATTATAATTATTATTGTAAAATCTAGTAAATTTAGTGGGAATAATTTGTAAAACTGACGATGACTTTGTAAGTCGAAATATATCTCTGCATGTTCTTATTAAGGTTAATTAAGCTCCTGAAAAACGACACATTATTCAAATCCATAAAGGAATATCTCAAAAGTTATATCTCTGAAGAAAATATATTGTGACTTGGATTTTATTATATCATGCAAGGAACTAAGGATCTATCCAAACTTCTCTCAATTTTCAATTCCATCTAACGGATGCTTTCATAAAAAAGATGTCAAAAAATTTTAAAAATTTATCATACGATCATTAATAAAAACAACAAAGAAAAAAATTATTGAAAAAACTATAGAATTATCAACAAAACGT
The DNA here is from genome assembly GCA_900660155.1 of Hofstenia miamia. Taxonomy (NCBI): domain Eukaryota; kingdom Metazoa; phylum Xenacoelomorpha; order Acoela; family Hofsteniidae; genus Hofstenia; species Hofstenia miamia. The sequence goes on along the minus strand of CABFPE010000209.1, from coordinate 867,553 downwards.
GAAAAATTGAAATCAAGAGGTCTGCGTCAAGATATCATTGCTTTTATATTTAACTGTATTCGAATTTTCACTAAGTCAATTATAAAGAAAAAGAAAATATCACAAACTAAGAAAATAAAGTGGCTTTGTTATAAACAACGTATTAATATTTTTAACGTAACAAACACCGTTAAAAATTTTACACAAGTTGTAATACCGGATTACATTTTGAAAGTATTAGAAAAAGGTCCAAAGCAAATCATCAAGTCCAAATTCAAAAAAATGGATGTTTTTACTGAATTTGAAGATCTAGCAAGTTATTTGATAAAAAAGATCAATTTTGTAATAACACTCATTCAATTAGAAATTAGAAATTATCTTTATTTCAGAATGAAACACATCAAACTCACTAAATTTACAAACTATAATAAAATTCACTTCACTTGCAGAGTTATTTGCGGCATTTCGCGGACGTGATAGCTCTGGTGTTGTCTTCCTTTCGCGTCGGTGTTTTTGGTAAGGGTTGGAGACTTGGGAAGTAGATAATGCAAATAGGAAGCGGAGACAATTTCTAGATTGATGATTTCGTAACGTGTGAATATTGTAGACAGTGGAGGTTACAGCGAGAATGCTAGTATTTCTTGAAGAATCTGTTTGGTAAAATAAACGTAAATCTCTTATCAATGTCTCTTTCAGGGGCTGGTAAACGTTCCCGGAGACTTGTAGAGGCATAGTCACTTCTTCCAGGTACTAGATCTGATAGTAAATGGTCCTCCTAGTACATTCTCTTCAACAGCTTTTCATCTGACTTTCTCACAATTGTTTCGATAGATTTAAAGTTATCCGTATATCCCAGTCGCATTGCCTTCCTCTGTAGTTTGTCTATGAGTTGCTGCAATGACTTCCTACATCCTCCCCATACTGAGACCGAATAGGTTATGTTTGGCAATATCAACGCAGTGTAAAGTATCTTGAGCTCGCGTAAGGAGTAACCTTGTGCCTTTAACTTATTTAGAAGGAACATTTTGCTTCTGCATTTTCGTAGAAGCCTTGAGACATGTTCTTCAAATGACAAGGCATTATCAATGTACACTCCAAGGATTTTAATGGCTCGAAAGAGTTTGCCAGATGGGTATTGTGTAGTAGTCAAAGGAGAGCTACCCTTAGAAAAAATCATTTCAACCGTTTTTTCTTCGTTCATCGATAGGTTGTTGTTATTACACCAGTCTTTCACAGCATAGAGCACTTCTTGGGCCCTGTCTTGACCACGCGTTCCACCCAGTAGGATTGTAGCATCATCTGCGTATTTTACTAAAGAGACATCATCTCCGTTCAAAACAAGATCATCATATAATAAGTTGAATAAGATTGGCCCCAGAATAGAGCCTTGGGGTATACCAGCGTTTGTGCTGAGAAGTCGCGAATGTCGCCCATTGAAGTCAACAAATTGTGTCCTGTCTAGAAGGAAGTCGCAAACTAGATTGACAACATACGGTGAGATATTCAGGTTGCGAAGAGAGTTAACTATCTGATCACGCGGCACTCGATCAATTGCAATTACCCTGACGTAATCATACGATTTAATCATATCCTTTGCTTTATTGATTATGCGCAAGAGAGCCATTTCTGTCGTTGACGACTTTCTGAAACCGAATTGATTCCGCTTCAGTCTGGCATTGTAGGCTTTAGAGATGAACTTGTCATATATCATTCTCTCTAAGTGCCTCGACAAGATTGGCGTTACAGATACAGGTCTCAGGTCAGTAACACTAACAGACTTCACTTTTGAGCGTTTCGGAAAAGGAACGATTCTGGATACTTTGAATGAATTCGGAAAACACCCTCTTACCAAACGCAAATTGTAAATGTGACACAAAGGCTCAGCTAGGTTGTGAGCATTCTGTCGAATGAGCCAATATGGAATCTGATCGATTCCTGGTGCAGTTTTCTTTATTCTCCATAAGCTGTGGTAAACTTCATGAATTGTAAAATCAGGAGGAATATTGTCATCTACGTAATCACGGACCGGTGCAGTATATGTATCAATATGGGAAACTTGTGCGTAATGTTTGTCAATTTCAACATCGTCCAAAGCCACATTCACGTGAGAGGAGTCACATGGTGAGACTGCCTTCCACCATTGTTTTGATTCCACTTTATGTTTCGTTTTGGCAATATTGTCAAGCATGGTTTTCCTGATTCTTACAGGATAATGCATAAATATGTAAACAATCCACAGAATATAAAATATGATAAACATTTTAAAAAACTACAAGGGTTTTTACGAAAAAATGACTTAAAAGCTGTCCCATATGATAAAGGTATTGGAATCGCAATAATGAAAAGAGATGACTATGAGAAAAAAATGATGAACATTTTAAAAGGTGATGAATTTGAAAGAATTCAATTACAGCAAATGCAAAGAATTCACCTGCAATTTGCTTTGAAACTAAATTTAATGCAAAATTACTGAAAATGAAGAATGAAAAAAACATATTTGAAACATTTTATGAGAATTCAAAATCACTAGGCGGTTATGCTTTAAAATTATATGTCTTAGCAAAAATTCACAAGCCAGAATGTCAATTGCGACCGATTGCCAGCTCATGTGGAAGTATTAACAAAAAATTATCTGAAACCCTAAACAAAATGCTAAGTTTATTACCTGAAGCAAATATCAACATCAATGCGAAAAAATTTGCTAATGACATCATAAAACAAAACACAAAAGATTATATGTCTTCATATGATATTAAGAGTCTATACACAAATATACCATTGAAAAAATCAATTGATGCTGCAATTGAATTCCTTAAGAATAAAAACACAAAAATTTACAATCTGGAGTACAGTTCACGACATTGAAAATGGGACAGTACGATTTTACTAGAAAACGAGTAAACAAATGCCAAATATTGTATTGAATAACGCAAAACAAACAGTCAAACGATGAAATAAATAAAGTTCAGTACTTTGTGGGGGAACCCCCTCGCTTTGATGACAGTTTGTAGTCTTGCGGGGATAGAGGAATACAGTTTTTTTATATTTTCGTCTGGAATCGAGTAAAAATGTGATTCGACCAGATCATAGAGTTCGTCCAAATTCTGAACTGTAGCGTACTGGATACGGTCTTTAAGCTGTTTCCATAGGTTTTCTATAATATTTAAGTCAGGAGAGCGGGCGGGCCAATCGGGGAGTAGGGCAATTCCCAGTTTTTCCATGTTTTCAAGGGATAGATTGGAAGTGTGGCATGGCGCATTATCCTGTTGAAATAAAAATCCGTCTTCCATGTTGGGTGCCACATAATCTCTTAGAATATCTCCATATTGGGTACTTTCCATGTTACCATTAACGCGAACCATGACACGGTGCCCTGAAGACCAAATACACCCCCAAATCATTATTTTTGAAGACGCACCTCTTGGGGTATACCTCGCTAAATATCTCGGATCGTACCGTAAAAAGCTTCCAGGTGGTCTTCGTACATACTGTACCTTCCTTGCAGATAAATCAATGATAGTTTCGTCGGAGAAGCATACTTTATTCCAATCTCCTGGAGAGTTTTTTGAATGGTCCTTACACCATTTTAGGCGCGCTTTTCTTTGGGTGTCCGATAAAATTGGTTTCCTCGCTGCCTTGCGACCATTAAGATGCATTCGCTGTAAATATCTCTGAACAGTCCTAAGTGAAACCAGGTGACCCCATGTCCAGTCCATTTTCAACCTTCTAGCAGTCAAATGGGGGCAAATTTTAGAAAGGCGTCCCAGGTAGTTCCTGCCTTTTTCGGAAATTTTGATAGCTCTTCCTCGTCTGGGCTTTGCGATTTTTCTCCCGGTTTCTCTGTAGGTAGTTACAATTCGCCCCACGGTGCTTTTTGGGATTCCAGTTCTGGCTGAGATTTCGCGGTAACTCATGTTTTGCATGGATAACGAAATCAAAATTTTCCTGGTTGAATGGCACATGTTTACCCATGATAAAAACTGCTGAAGCAAACGAAACGTATGAATAGGTTACAGAGACAAGAGATCAAATGCAAAAGAAGTTGATGTAAGATTAAAAACCGGTGTACATGTAGGCACCTGTCTAAATTAATGCAATGTTTGTTCTCAAGTAGAATTTCACACTGTCCCATTTTCAATGTCGTGAACTGTATATAACAACAAAAGAACTATTAACTTTAGCAACGAAGAATACTTTAATGGAATTTAATTTCCCCTTTCATCGTCTGATAGTTGTTTAGCCATTGTAATTCCTTTAACTTCTATTCATTCAAATATATCTTTATCTACAAGTATACTTCACTTTTCAATATCAGAGGTCTATTTCATTTTTTCTTAACGTTTTATGTATGCTATATTTGCATTAGTAAAATTTCACGCCTCTTCAGAAAACATTATTACAAAATTGGATTTTATTGACAAGAGTATTCAATTTACAAAAGAGATTGAAACTAAGAACAAATTTCATTTTTTGAATATACAAATAATTAGAAAAGATAACAAATTTGAAACTGGAATCTATTATAAACCAACAGACACAGGATATTTATTGAACTACAACTCAAATACACCTTTAAATTACAAAATATCATTAATTAAAGGTTATATTCATCGAACATTTGACAATTGCAGCACATATAGAACAATTAACCAAAAAATGGGAAAACTTAAGATCGAATTAAAGAACAATGAATATCCAAATAATTTCATAGATCGACATATTAAGAAATCATTAGAAGACATTTTAATGAAAAACAAAAGATCAAAAAACAATCAAACTAATTATGAACATTGTCTTAAGATCGAATATAGAGGACTTAACACTGAAAACATGATCAAAGAAGTCGAAAAAATATCAATAATTAAAGAAAATATCAATTATCTGACTAATTATAGAATAAGATGTGCAACTCAAGAACAATAAGTAAAAATATTTATTAAATTATATGTAATTTATAAACTTAACCAAGAAACAAACATTTACTGACATAACAAAGCTCTTATGAAGAAAGTTGCATTATTTATGTTCTTAATAAGTTTGTAAACTTAAATATATGTTGTTGTTGTTATTGTTACATAATATATAACCTGCCCAATATGAATTTTTTTTAATAGAAACAGTTTGAGGTTAATTTTAAACAACTTAATCTAATATTTTTTAATTCTTTTGGTAATGCGTTCCAGTTTCGAATGATGACATTAATACATCTCAAATATGTATTCTTTTTCAGTGTACAAATATCAAAATTACTCCAAGTTAAAATTCCATTCGCTATCATCCATACCTATTAGATTTCCACACTGGTGATGGTTTCTTATTGTTTTCTGGCATTTGAAAAAATAAAATTAGATATATCAAAAAAAATTTTACCTAAGATGAGCCGATCTTCATAGGCCACCAAAGGAAAACTAATTCTCAGTGATTCAGTATGTTGAAATTTATGACTAATGTATACAATTGCAATTTGGTTGCAGAAAAAGCGATCTTTTACAGAATATGTCTTAGTTGATATTCTAATCTCCGACTTTAATTTTAGGAGGGTATGCTTTATGATTTTTACGAAACTTTTTATAACAAAATTTATTGGTTTTCGTATTTTGATTTTATTCGAAAAATCATCGAGGGATATTATGTCATAAGGAGGGAATCGTTTTAATATTTTAAAATATTTCACCAGAATGTTAAAAACATATAATTGATGTTTGAATAAATATCATTTTAGCATTGTATTAGTTCTTTTGGTCGAGGTTTATTGCATATTTTATTAAACTAGAAGCCTCTTAAGAAAGACATCATTTAAATCTGAAAATATGAAACTAGGATAATTTAGATGACTTTTAAAAAATGTATGAAAAATTTGAATAAGTGTTAAATGGACAGGTTTTGGATATTGATGACTGCCATATTGATTTTTGACACGTAGAAAATTACAAATTAGAAAAAACCTTAGTCATTTTTACATAAATTATGCATACTTTCTTTGTTTCATTCTTAGGTACAGATCGTCATTTTTTATTTTCAACAACAACAACGGAAAGCGATCAATAGGATTAATTGTCATCTGAATGCATTGAAAATGCAACAACACAAAATATCAGATAAAAAATTTTTCAAGTTGTGAGGTGAAGTGGGCACTTTTCAAAAGTGCTCTACTTCTAAATTTTAAGCCAGCGCCAAATCAAAATGATCATTTATACTAGATAACGGAATATAAGGGACAATGAAACTTTAAATTCATAATTACAAAAATCTATTACACGTATTGATGAAAATTTAACAAATTAAAAAATTATAAATCACAAGAACAAAAAACAAAGGAATGGAGCACGATGCTAGTGTAGAATGGGAATAGAACGGGGCGAAGAAGTCTAGTGGAAGATTAATTCGAATTTTTGAAGGGTATTTGATGCTATCTTCGACTGGGTTCGAAACATCAACGAAAGTAACAAATGTGGTGATTGGAATTCTTTGTTTAAGAGTAGCACTCTGGATACAGTTGAAGGCACCACACTAAACACAAAAATAAACAAGAAAAGGCATTCTTTAAACAGATAAATATTAACAATTAAACATGGTAATTTATATAAATAGTGCTATAAAATATACAAATATACATACACCACAATATATGTAATAAATACACAAGGCTATCAATGAATTACCAAAAAAATGTCAAGAATGAGAGGTTGTATTATCATTGTGGAACTTGTAACCTAGCAATGATATAGCTGAGATATATTTTTGTTAAGCCCTATTTCCTCTAGGAATTTTTCAAAATCTGTGATGATTTCCTCAAAATTTTATTAAACGCATATTTAACTTAAAAACTAATAAAGATATTTAAAATCTGAAGTAGCCCACAAAATAGAGAATTGTCTTATATCTATTTTCGTGACCAGCTCAGACAGTTTATCTTCAGAAATCAAAATCTTTGATATTAAACCGCTTCATTATCTGAACACAAGCCATTTTTAAAATATTTTAGTTTTTGTAAAAATCAGATTTCTCAATGCACAGATATATTCATATCAAAGTTTTTGATATTTTTTAACAGGTTTGGATAAAGTCGTTCAAAAATGTAAAAAAATCGCTGTATTACTTTAACTCAGTTCTGGGCAGGAAGGATCCTCTAAATATTCTCTTCCTAATTTGCTCGACTGTTCAATCATTATAATTGATATTGTACGGAAATACCTGATTCAGTGCTCCAATCCACATTTGACTGTCATAACTTTGCAAACCTTAAAAAGTTTTGTCGCTATATTTTCAAGTGCACTAAACGTCAATGCAAAAAACGGAACCTAAGACTGAAATCGAAGTATTGACTAAAGACGAAACCGATAAGAAAATTCTAAAACAGCTTATTGCTAGGAGTAGCACATGCTGGGGCGTACCCAGGATTTTCTGACGGGGGAGGACATCATTGTTATTTTTGAAAATATTGAGAAAATTCACCCTAAAAAATGCATTTCACCATCATAGATTTTAAATTTTTCGATTTTTTAAGAAAATTTTTTTGATTTATAGAGTCAAAATTAAATTTGGAAACCTGACGGGGGGGCATTCCACCATGTCCCCCCTGGGTACGCCACTGAGCACATGTGCAACAACTGATAGTTCGTCTGGAAGTAATTCCTACCAAGATTGATAGCATGATTCATTCGATTTTTTTGATTTATAGAGTCAAAATTAAATTTGGAAACCTGACGGGGGGGGCATTCCACCATGTCCCCCCTGGGTACGCCACTGAGCACATGTGCAACAACTGATAGTTCGTCTGGAAGTAATTCCTACCAAGATTGATAGCATGATTCATTCGATCTACTTCCAATCTCGTCAGGTATGAATGAATTAATAAATTGACAAGGAAATATCAAAAAGCCCATCACAGATAGTAATTTTGCGTTAGCCGGAGGTCTTAGAACTTAATATATCGATGCTGACGCCTCAAAAAGGAACGAAGGACTTAATGAAAAGTGAATTTCCTCGTATGCTAATAAATTATAATTTGTAACATCCTTAACAGAGTGAGGCACATTATTTCTGCGAATGCACGCAAAGGGTTACAAAGAAGCTCGGAATTTGTTGTATATAGGGATGGGATCCAGATGGTGAATTGAATATACCGTATAATTCNCAAGTGCACTAAACGTCAATGCAAAAAACGGAACCTAAGACTGAAATCGAAGTATTGACTAAAGACGAAACCGATAAGAAAATTCTAAAACAGCTTATTGCTAGGAGTAGCACATGCTGGGGCGTACCCAGGATTTTCTGACGGGGGAGGACATCATTGTTATTTTTGAAAATATTGAGAAAATTCACCCTAAAAAATGCATTTCACCATCATAGATTTTAAATTTTTCGATTTTTTAAGAAATTTTTTTTGATTTATAGAGTCAAAATTAAATTTGGAAACCTGACGGGGGGGGCATTCCACCATGTCCCCCCTGGGTACGCCACTGAGCACATGTGCAACAACTGATAGTTCGTCTGGAAGTAATTCCTACCAAGATTGATAGCATGATTCATTCGATCTACTTCCAATCTCGTCAGGTATGAATGAATTAATAAATTGACAAGGAAATATCAAAAAGCCCATCACAGATAGTAATTTTGCGTTAGCCGGAGGTCTTAGAACTTAATATATCGATGCTGACGCCTCAAAAAGGAACGAAGGACTTAATGAAAAGTGAATTTCCTCGTATGCTAATAAATTATAATTTGTAACATCCTTAACAGAGTGAGGCACATTATTTCTGCGAATGCACGCAAAGGGTTACAAAGAAGCTCGGAATTTGTTGTATATAGGGATGGGATCCAGATGGTGAATTGAATATACCGTATAATTCCGGATAATTTGTCTGCCAGATACCGGATAATATATTGTTCAATTATTACTTGGGCAACCAGAAACAAAATATGACCTTACATTTAGGACAAAATATGAATTAATTTAGTTAAATATGCTCTAAAATATTACCATTAATTTTTCCAAACGATCCATTTAAGCAATATTTGACGTTTTTCTATTACTGAGAACAAGATATAATACAAATACAAAAACTCTTGCATAATAAAAAGTCAATTTCTTAAAGCAACTACTTCACTAAATTATAATAACAGCATATAAATTTCCATACATTATTGTGGTTAAGATTTCTGTCAAAGGCTAAGAGTTTTCTCAATATAGAGAAGCATCTCTCACCTGCAGCCGATGTCTTATATTCTTCCCGCTATTAAACATAATGATATGCTTATATTAGATAAGGTTTACAGAAAACAGCATACAGCAGAATGATAGAGAAGTTCTACCTCAGGAAAAGGCTAAATGCTCATTTCAGTTACTCTATTCATTGTTTTGGAGAAGTCAATGTCCATTATTTTCCTATGCTTGTATGCTACAACTTTCTTGAACATGAAAACGAGAATATAGTTTATTCAAATTTGAAGCAGATCTCGGAGAAGTAAAGAGAACAGGAACAGCCAGCTTGTATTCCTCTGTGACATTGTTGATTGATAGACTATCATTGAAGGATTGTCGCCAACGAAGATAGCTGTTTATAGGTAGTGACAGAAAAATGAACAAAATTATTTATATTAGCAGCTCGTAGATGATATTATTATAATCATTATTTAAAATGACGAACTTTTGCTAAAGTTGACATCGTGCAAAATCGACGCTCTGTGCAAGTAGCAGTAGATAGGATTTTCAAATTGAAGAAAGACACATGGATGGTGATTGTGAAAAAGTACTATATGGCTAACTTATGAAAGTAAGTAAAACTTTTTCAGGGGAAATAAAACTTATTTCATAATATTGTGTATCATTATTACGGTAATATATGCGAACATTCGCATTGCACCTGTCGCCAAAGTGTACTTAGAACCTTTTCCACATAAATGCAATTACATCAGTAATGTCCTAAGAACTTTTGAGCGTCACAATCACAATCGATATGTGTCCGATTTTCCTTTTATCCACACCTTGACTTGGATATCTCAATTGTTTTATTGCAGCCCAAATGATCTGTTCAAATTCACAATACAACAGTTTGAGGAAGAATGCAGTGGGGTCATTGAGGCGCAGTCATTTCAAACGACCCCATCTCATTAAAAACAATATACCCTTTCATCTATCAAACTAAATAAGAAGTTTCATCCCTTAAATGATGTCGTTTAGTACCAGATTAGAAATGCGTGCTATCAGCTTTTTATTTCAAATTTGAGGATTATAAACTAGCTGGGCCTCTTTGTCATTGACTGATAAAAACTGATATGGGGAATGTATTAATATAGGAGACTAATCTAGCTATTATAGATATGGTATGGTATTGTGTAGGGCCATTGGTCGGTAATTCTGGAAAAATCCTTAATAGGCATCGCATTACCATAATGTCAAAAAGGGTTGGTTAGTGCAGTGGGTAAGAATGTTTTGTTTCTTCTCACTGCGCAGAAATATGTAAGCGCTGCAGCTCATTTACAGCTCTGATTAGATTCACTAGTGCATGTGTCAATTTGCAGTAATTGCTATTTGCTATTGCCTTCAACATATGCATTGCTAACATCACTATCAATCTCACTAGCTGAAATGCTGTTTCTTTTAGGGTACTGCTTGCATTTCAACATTTTCGAAAAGACAAAAGCGAAAATAGATTTGTGCTAACAAAAATAATTAAATAATTATATTAAAAACCCTAAAAATGTTATTTTTATAAATAATTAGTTGGGAACCACATGTACCCCAATAGTCTTTGGCCTTAATAAAAAAATATATATCACTCCTAGTTTAGTTAGAAAAAAGGTTACGTCTATTATTGCAGTACAGTTATGCTGGCACAGCAGAACTATTCGATGTCACTGATGGAGAGCTGCCTAGACCATTTCCTATATTCTGTGTTAGATGGAAATGTTGTTCTGGGGTCCATTTGGACCCCATCAACCTTTAGCGGGTTAATACAATATAATGAAACAAAGTATTACAGAATACATAAGCATTCGGATTAGTGTCACTTACATTAAACGATAATCGTCCACTGGAGTAATCGTATTGTACTCCGACTATTTTAGGCTGTGGATTCGTGATGCGTCCAACATTTGCATAGAGGATGTTAATTGTGAGTCCATTAATAATGGGATTACAGGACAAACCATCGACCTAAAAACAGTAAACAATATTAAAAATTTCATAGTACCATGTTTTCTGAAAGAATTCGATCTTTAGTAGTGACTTGAACCCAGTCTCCATTAGACTTTGCTTCATCATAATTACCGAATTTGGCAACGTAATATTTGGTCACATCAACAACGCCCTCTAGCGCTAATAATGTTTGATTTTGAATAGCAGCACACTGATTTGAAAGCGAGGATGTAATTCTAAAAATAAAGAAAATTCCATTTCAGTTCTAAGGAATATTCAAATATAGGGCATAGTGACATCTTAAAACATTTAATAGTAAAAATTATGATTTACAGTCGCAATGCCATTGGAAAAGTATTCAATTGGGACATAGTTTAGATTTCCAAAATTATATCATTGCCTGGAAACAATGGAAGTTATTCATAGAATGGAACTTAGGTGGATAAAAAATGCTGTACCCCTTGTTTAATTAGTTTTATGGTAGTTTATCGACGTGCACTTAAATATATATATAACAAATGTAAGGTAAGGTGAACAATTGAAAAAGAAAATACTTTTCTCGAAATATTGAAAATATGGCATTACAATTTTTTAGGCGCAAAATCAAAATCACGTGGTGTCTTATCATACGAAAAAAAATTTTTATTCACAACATGCTTAAATGCGGTCCAATTAATAGATTGCTTTTCATCTCACATACGTCCTTAAAAGTTGCTGTCGACATTAGAGGACAGGAATCGATATTCACTGCTTTAACCTTAAACTGCCCAGGGATTTTTGAAAAGTTTTTCATGATCCTATAAAAAAACTTAAACTCTTATAGCACCACGTGATAAAGGCAAGTCCCCTCTTTCCTTTTCACCCCAAATCCGCGACCCAGCTCTGTCCGATCGAGGCCTCGTGACCTCCGACTTTTGGCATGGCACGCCTCAATGGGTTTGGAATATCTTTGCAAATATCAAGGAACAGTCAAAGATCTTTGTTGTCTCCATGGACTCAAAACCCTATAAATACATGAACACTAGGTATGGAGAGAATTTAAATCTTTTTTAAAAATTCGAAATTTTCAAAGAAAATTTGTTAATCTTTTCAACAACATCAGCAACATCAATACGCTTTAATAAGAAATTTTCAATATTTCTTCAAAGTATGTTCCCACAATAGACCTACCCACGCCCAAAGATTTTCACATTTGTTAATAGCCTTGGAAAAAGTTCTTTGTAAATGGACGCCAGGCTGTTTAAGGTTAAGTAAGATTGGTCTAAAAATTGCTTCGAAACATGTAAAACGAACCCATTTGTGTTGAATTATTATACTGTTCTTGTACATAGACATTGGTTTCTAACTAAATTCAAAGTCATACTTACTCCACAAAGCAACTAGTCTGCATATTTTCACCGAATGTAATTGGTTGTCTACTGCTGGGATCGATAGAACAGCTTCCGTCTGCGCTGCTTTTTAAAACTGTTAAATATGGATCCAAAGAATTAAAGCTTAACACATTATCAGTTGATATGGTTGATTTAATAAGACCTTTGCCTATAAGGTAGCCGGGATTTCCACTACGCTCTGTAATTTTTGTGTTCTAAACAGTATTTTAAAGAAATATTTAAAGACCCAATTGAAATTTCGCTTGTGTTTCATTTAATGGTCTTGAAAAGGGGTCCAAATAACAAGTACTGTAATACACATTTAGCTCAGTTTCAAATAATCTTTTACATATCAAAGAGTGTTCTACGGTTAAGATCCAGGAGTAAGAATCATTTCTGAACATTATGATGATGAACAATTTATTTCCATGATCTTTATTTGTATTTTTGTTTTTAAAACTTAGACGCTTTGACCATTTTCTTTAATTGTTCGAACTATGAGCATGTTTTAATCTTTCTATTGAAAATTGCAATATTTCACTTAGTAGTAGTAAAAAGCGCGGTTTACGGCAAAAAAAGTCACGGCTAAGCAAGTAATTTATTTATTCATTGCTCGCAACCTAACAGGTTGAATATAATTACACGCGAAAACATAACAAAAATATTATCTCTAATACTGGAAAATGTAGACGTTGTGGACAGGAAACTCGTTATCGATTTGTGCGTATACAAAGGATTTTTGGAGACGGATTGATATATTGGTAAATGAAAATTTCGCCGTTGATGAAGGTTGTATATTGATACAAAGGAAGGAGGTAATAGATTGTGAAGATGGTGGTCTTTTTCTTCTATCAGTTTCCATAGACTGTTGCAATGATTTAGCCTGCGTTCTTCTAAGGTATTGAGGTCGGCTAACCAAAGACATTCACATAAACTGGGTGGGCTTAGGACGAGGTATTTTATACCAATTGTAAATGAACAAACATTTATATATAAAGTCAAATTATTAAAAAAAGTTCTTGCAATTTATTCAACAAATTTTACAAACCTATCATTTTTACATTTGATTTCATATATTTTTTATTGATTATTTTTGGATAAGGAAGTCGGTTCTCATTAAAAATTTATAATCTAAGCACTACTTCGAAATGGGATGAAGGATGCTGAAATTTACAGCATAACAACGTAACAAAAATTCATGGAGTTTAAAAATGAACGTAAATCTTAAGAAATGATATTGTTGGAAGTGATTGAAATGTCAATGATGACAGAATAGAATAAAGACCACCAAATTCAATTACTACAGTCAAAGATTCATATGTATTTCTGAACAAAAAGGCCCAGAAGCATGCATTAGTTGCAGTATCGTTTACAGAATTACTAGAGAGGATTTGAAGGTGAAGAGTGTCAATTGCAGTATACCACCAAATAGATTCACCTGTAAATTCCACCCTACCTGATTCACACCCAACAAAAGGGGTGTTTTAAGGAAACTGATTATTATTGAGGCAAAACATATAGCAGTAATACATATGCTGCACAGATGTATATTCGCTTTTCTAGAGGTGTCTAATATGCTTGTCATAAACTAGGCAATGCAGTCATCAACGTTGGAAAATGAGTTCAATAAAATACAAGTGCATTGTAGTGATTATGGCATTGTTATTCCATAAATACCACATAAAACTAAATTCATCGTGAAACGAACTATACATTAGGCCTTATATTTTCATCTAAGACTTAATTTAGGTTTTTCAACTTCAATTTGAACTTTTAACAAATAAATTTTCAGCATAATCAAAATTCTTGTATATATAATATATATATATATATTATGTCTGAGTCCGAACAGGATAATCAGCGCAGGATATATCCAGATAAGTCCGGATCGGAAAATTGATATCCAGCTAAATCCGAATAAAATCAATATTAGAAATTCAAGACTAAGACCAGTTATATTCATAATGAATTTTGCAAAGAAACCCTCCTCTCTCACTTGTTATCGAGATGTTCGCCATTCTTGAAACTAGTAAATCTAGAGAAAGATTTTTCTCGTCATACAGTTTTATCGTCAATAAACTTAGATTTTGTTTAAGCGATGGAACTGTAAATAATTTATGTTGCCTCAGAGATTGGAAAAGTTTTTTAAACGCCTTTCCTTTCCTCTTTTGTTTACATTCAATAAACATTTAATTTTCGTGATAAGCAGGTACTTTCAGCTATAATTTTTTACAGCAAACGTTGCTTAGGGAAATATTTGTGTTCATAATCTAGTTAATGAGAGGATCTTGTTGATTAAAACGTTACAGATTGCGCGCGGCTGTAGGTAACAAAACATGCCTGCAGAAGTAATTTTATATTAAAAATATGAGAGGTTGAAACTCCTGAAATATGACAGTTAATTGGGACAGGATAAAATAAATGCAAATCCGATCAGGTTAAGATAATTTATTGTTTCAAACTCAAACTCAGCCCTAAAATATACCTACGAAGGGTGTTCCAAAAGTAACGAGAATTTATCTTTAACTTTTAAGTGAATAATCCAAATGACTTGAAACCTCGGCCATCGTATGATTACAACTAGAGCTACATGTGGTGTAAATTTCAGCTTGATTGGGACATTTATCCTGGAATTGTATACAATTGAAGATGCTTTAAATTTAAAACAAAATACGATTTTGTACAAAGCGGTTTCATGTCCGTATTGTTTGATGGTCTTCCACCGAAGACCACTATCACCGCTGACTATATCCAACGAGAACTCGAACGCCTTAATGAAATTGTTCTCCAAAAACGCCGCATTGTGCGATATAAACCCTGCATTATGTGGAACAACGCCATTGCAACCATCAACAAGGTGCACGAGCTTGGTTTTCGCCTCCTTAACCATCCTCCATATTCACCGGACCTCGCAATTGCTGACTTTCATCTGTTCGGAACCATCCAAGCAGCCTATGCGCGGCCGCCTCTTCAGCAACCGTGACGAAGTCATCGCGGCATCAAATTCTTCGACTTTTTGGGAAGAAGGATTCACCAAACTCTTGCAGCGCTATGAAAAATGTGTCAAATTGAAAGGTGAATGTGTGGAGCGTGCATAAAGTGTCGAAGAAAACTCGGTTGAATAACTTTGATTTGTTTGTTTTTGTGGTTTAGTTCTCAATAAAATTGCCTTTTTCTAAATGGTATTTTGTTTTAAATTTTAAACATATTCAATTGTATACAACTCCAGGGGAAATGTCCCAATCAAGCTGAAATTTACACCACATGTAGCTCTAGTTGTAATCATACGATGGCCGAAGTTTCAAGTCATTTAGATTATTCACTTCAAACTTAGAGATAAGTTCTCGTTACTTTTGGAACACCCCTCGTATATGTATATAGGCTAAATATAAACCTATATAGGCTAAACCTTAAACCTATAATAATAACTTACGGCATTTGAGGTAAAGGTTACAGCAAATGAGTGCCAAACACGATTCTGTTGCGAAGCCAGTTGAGTGAAATCTATATTAGAAAGAGTTGGTAGAGCGACGATTCGACTAATAACGGAGCCACTAACTGTATCTATTTGATATGTTAGCTAAATATGCAAACTGTTAGAATAAAAAATTTTAAGGCTAAAAACACATTAAAAGTAAATTTGCGATAGCATGTATCAACTTGCATTCATTACATTAATATCAAAGCTTGATGAGTCGCTATTTTTGGTGCTCAAGACAAAGCGGATGTAAAGAATTCATTCCAACTGTATCCGTTTAAAATTTTTTCCTAGTGGCGTACATGTGCTAATTTGAGATTAATTGAATTCTGCTAAATCATGTAATGCAAAAAGTAGAATATTATCCCCATCTTATACTTACATCTATTAAAGCATTTTGACAAACAGATGTGCTTGCATTGAATGTTGGAGTCAAATAGTCAGTAACGGAGAAGTTCACACCTTCAACTGTGGAAATGAAGCCTAAAAAGTAATTTATGCAATAAACATTGAATTTAGTATTGTATGTAAGCCTACATTCTAAATATAGCATCCGTGAAAATTTTACATAAGTTTAAGTTAAAATTTCTTTTGCATATTACATTTAAAAATGGCGCTAAATAAGGAATTCTAAATTACAGCATATATTGAATATTGGTAGTGGATATGGATTGGGTATAACGGAAGTGCGGGCTGGGTAAGGAATGAGGCTATTGTGCAGTTAAAATTTACCCTTGATGCACATATAATATCCTCGAATTGTTAAAATAGAATTGAAACGCACATTATTAGCAATTCCCAATTGATATTTTCTGGGATTACAGTTGAATTTTCTATAATTAATTTCAATAATATTATATTTGACAAATATTTAAAAGATGTGTGGATACGGTTGGATGTGGGTATGCATTTTGCGGTTGAGTGTTGGGGTGATAAACAACTTCTTACAAAATTCAAAAGTAAACCCGCGGAATTAAATTATCCATCCATCCATTTATCTGTCTCTATCTATGATTTCGTTAATGGTTCTCAGAGATCTTTTTTTTTGAAGTCTTCTTGACCATCCTTAATTTGATTAGATATTAATTTTATAAATTTAAATTCTTTCTTCCAAAATTATAATTTTTATCTAATTTTAGCACTTCCACTAATTTAGAAATCGAAGTATTTGTATCATTACATATAAGTTTTATCAGTTTCATCAAAGCTGTCTTGGAAGTGACATCTTTACAAATACTTGCGGCATTTGCAGCAAGTAAGTGTTGATCATCCTCAGAAGCTGTGTCAATGATGGACTTAACAGAGTTAAAATACAATATTTACAATTTATATAAGAAAATTATTAAACAGAACCATAAGTTTGTTTACTTGGAACCTTGTCTTCAAGGTATCTAGTAATTTAGCATGTACCATGTTTGAACATGTCAATGGTTACTATAATGAAGGTTGCGAACATCAAAATATGCGTTTTGAAAGTTTAACATTCATGCCTTTTACGTAAAATAGTTTAAGAGCCTTTCGGAAATTAAGGCTTTTAACATTTTAATTTTTACCGAAAATATTGTGCCATTCTTCAATTTATATTGTCTTAAAAGAATAGATTTCCTATATCCAATTTTACCAGTGATGTAAAGAAATAGATATAAATTCGCTTGTGTGAGAACAAATCCTTGCAAAGGTCAACAACCTGTTCTTAATTTCACTATATTTTACTACATCACGATGATGTGAACTTGGCCGGATAATCGACAAATCTGAGTACAAACATATTACCTTTATCTGATTTTTTAATCATAATCTCTCTTTTTTCCAAAAAATGATTGATTGTAATGTTCATCTTGATGTAACCTTTTCCCTATTTATAATTCATGAGCAACGGTAATTTAGAAATATTATGTTGTACTGCCTTCTTTAGCTGTGGCTTTAAATTGAAATGAAAGGAATTTGGACCCTTTGCCAGTATATTAAGGTCTGACGTATTTAGTGTTTTTGAGAAATTCACGACTTACTTTAGAATATGAGCATGTTTCAACAAAATATATAACAATTATCTTTAAAGTGAGTAAGTAAAAATAAGTCAATTAGTTTAAGTGTAGGTTGTATTGATTTGATAAGAAAGCTTTTTTGAGATGCATGGCAAATTGATTGTGGATTTGGAAATTTCTTTCACAGATGAGGCAATCTTGGTTTCTGTTTGTAAGTTGTGGCTCAATAGACTTCGTCCTATCTAATTTTGAAAAATCCATTTTAGTAATGTTTCTCCTTTTGTTATGGAAAATTTCTAACACAAGGCTTCTAGGTTGAAAATCATCTTGGAAATTATTTGAATTGTACGTCAAGGTTGTCTGATATGAAGTTGCCTGATTGTTGGCTGATCCTAGATTAACATTAGTCCCTATATCTCTAACATCAAATTCTTCTATGTTTTCTTGAAGATTTGTAGGTTGTTCTGGGGCTCTAGGTGGACTACATTAATCATTTTCAAGACCAGAGCATGTCATTGTTTGTGAAACCATTGTAGAACTATCTATCATCTCGCGAGTTGGGCGCGAACCGCCCAACGAGCTACGTTTTAGGTTCTCCGAGATCTTGTTTTTGAAGTCGTCTAGACCATCCTTAACTTGATTAGAAGTATAATTTATAGATTTTAAATTCTTTCTTCCAAATTATAATTTTTTCAAATTTTAACACTTGCATTAATTGAGAAAACGAAGTATTTGTATCATTACATATAATACATACAGAATGTTCAATTGAATTTTTTACGGCCTGTCTTAGCAAAATCAGGCTTTTCATAAAGTAATTTGAAAAAGACGTTCTAGATGCAGAATTTAGCTTAGATTTAACAGGCCCGAATTCAATCTGAAGATCAATCATTCGCTGCGCAATCTAAGTTTTCGAAAGGAAATACCCACTGAATTTTTTTAAAAAAAACACTTAACATGTTTGTATTCAGCAAATTCAATATGGATATAACCTATTGCTCAATCTTATTCACACACAATATAACCAGTAGTATTCAAAAATGGTTGCTTACACTAATAAACATTTTCAGCGCCATTATAAAAGTTTTATATTAAACGCCAGTATAATAATTTATTATTATTATTATTATTATTTGGGCAGGGAGCCCAGTTGGTAAAAAAGTTCACAAGTGTTCATGAGTGGTAGAGAATTGTAGAAGAAGGAAAACAAACTTAGCAATGGCATGCATAGACTACAGGAAGGCATATGACAGCATATCACATAGGTGGGTATTGAGGACGCTAGAGACCAATGGAGATCACGGAAATATTTTGAGTTTCTAGAGACGGAGATGGGAAAGTGGCAGACAGAGATAGACGGCACAGGTTGAGGTTTAGGCGAGGCATATTCCAGGGAGACAGTTTAGCACCACTACTGTAGTTAGCTTAATCCCCATCACAGAAAAGTTAAAGGAGACACGTATAGGGTATAAGTTGGAGAAGAATGGTAGAGCAGTGAGTCACCTATAGTACATGGACCTGTGCCCGTCTATCTCAGTCTGCCACTTTCCCATCTCCCTCTCTAGAAACTCAACCCATTTCCGTGAAACTCCATTGGCCTCTAGCGTCCTCAATACCCA
>CABFPE010000209.1:819927-841199 GCA_900660155.1 Hofstenia miamia | reverse complement strand
ATATATATATATATATATATATATATATATAAAATAGTTATTATAAATAACTATAATAAAAAAATCGTCTTACAATTATCTTTGAACAAACAGAGAAGATTATTGGCAAGATTAACTGCAGAGAATTCAGAGTTATCTTGAAAGATGCTGAAATCGCTAATACAGTATTTGATAGCAGTGCTAAACAGATTTGTGGAATATAGCAAAAATTTAAAATGAAATTACTATTCAGCGGTTTCTATGCATGTCGAAAAAACTGCTTTATCTTCGGAAGAGCATTCCTTGTCACAGCAGCAGTTAACATCACAACTCCCCGCAGTTAGATCACAAGTACAACTTGCCACATCTAAATTCATTAATCAGAAACACATGTATACAAAGTATTTCAAGACAAATTGATAAAACCCATACTCTAAAACAGAACATTATACAAGGATTTTAATTTGACCTTTTCCATTATCAAATCCAATACATATTCATAAGTATCAAACATTTTCGTTCTATTAAAAAATTCAATTACATATTATAAAGTATTGAACATTTAGTCAGATAACCGGAATTGCACAAAAATATAGCAAGTCATTTGCACTATAAAAACATCATGCTAACAACATTTCGTACTAGTCTGTCTAGAAATATACGTGCGCATGTTAGTTGGAATGCATAGAGAATATTTTTTAAAATGTCTAACAAAATGCATTGCATCATAGCAGAGTTTAAGTGATTTTCCGGTGGAAAATACATGTATAGAAGCATAGAATATTGGTTATTGCTTTTCTCCTGTCCTGGAAAAAACCTTTGCTTTATTCAAGAGATATTGAAGATATAAGTTTCATCCTATTATATACAGTTCATAAGGATGACGTCATTGGCCATGCACAACTCAATTTAAATTTGTTCACTATTATGAGTTTTCAAGGGAAGAGTTTTTTGTATCTAGCTGTAAGAATACTACAAACACTCAAGTATTAGATAAATTTTTATCCCCATGTTGATAAACACCTTTAATGATTTAAAAATGACTATAATTGCCAATAACGTAAACAGAATCAAACTGGGATGCTGTTTTATATCATCAATATCTCTTGCTTCAATAAAGGATCCTTTTCCAAGGGCAAAAAAATTATGCAATATATATTATGAAATTTCAATTTTCTCCCTTTATTCAAAAATTGAAATTTTCATGAATAACAAACCTAATTAGTTTATCAAGCATTGGGTTTTTCTGAACCATTTGTCCTTACTTGTGTGTGAAGCATTTTAACTGTGTAAAGGGTTTATGATGTATTTGTGTCTTGGAATAGCCTGGCAAAGAAGAGAAATTAGAGTATGGAGATAACAAGGACACTCTAGTGATACAGTTGATATAGATGCCTTAGCTCAAAGAAAAGGCATGAAGAAACTACGCAAACTTTCAAAATTGTAGTTTTGTAATTGGAATTAGTAAAAACGCTAATTTCTTAAATAATTGCACCGGGTAATACTAATTCCTTAATAAGAAAATTAAAAATGAAAAGGATAGCATCCTGGTTGTCATTATCAAATTAGTTATTGTTGCACTATAATCAGAAAGCTATTATTTGTACAAAAATTTTGTCGATTCCTTACAAACGAGAACGTCACAATCTCACATTTAATTAGATAATTATTGTTTTTAAGTGCATATGATGCTTATATATGAAAACTAAATCTGATAATTTCGTATAATTTTTATAAATTTCATTCGTTACGCTGCTTGTACAAAACTTTCTTCCACGACCTGTCAATGTGAGCAGCTATACGCGCCTTATGATCAAAGTTCAAATACAAGCACGCCTAATACAACACACTGCGGTTGGATGACTTGAAACAGAACTCTGATTTATCTTGTATTGCCTCAATATTATCAATCTTTCCCGCTCCAATGATAATCACAATTGAATTGCAATGAACAACAAAACTGCCTTATTTTGCTTATCATAATTATAGGAAAGAAGCACAGAAAAATTGGACTAAGTCATGGATTTCCAAGCGATTCTTGTTTGGGCATTTTCACAATGTATAAAAAATTGTTTACTGGCGTCTTACAAGTAAGTAATTTGACCACTTGATTTCCTATATTTTTGATCAAATAATTTTTTTAAAGATGCTCAATAAACCGTAGTGTGCTTTATAGATACATGTGAAAAAATAGCTAATACACACCAAGTATCTGTTATTACAATTATATTTCCAAATATTTATTTTTGAAATCCAGCAACTTTTTCATTAAAAACCGATTTAAACAAAAGCAAACTAGTTTTTTTGACAAATCTAGTAAGCAATTAATTAAATTGGATTATAAACAGCCAATCTTCAAGCTAGTCAAACTGAAAAAATAGAACTCAAAAAGATGAAAATGAGCGAATCAAGAGTGAGTGAAATCTACAGCTGCAAATTTAGGGGAAAATTTGCAGAAGCTATTGACAATAATTGTATTTGATTTCATCAATTTCGAGGTGTCAATGTTAACGGAGTGCCACACGATTAGTCTTTTGACTATAAGTTAAAAAAACTTTTTTGACTATAGTCAAAAGACTAACAGTGTGGCACCCCCAGAAAGTGACTTTTGCGGTTTACGATTAGTCAAATTTTGAAATAGAAATTTTTCTATTTGAAAATGACTGTGTGCCACCCAGGAATAGTCAATTTATTGTAATTGTGAAAGAAAATGGGAATTTTGATTTTAAATAACCTTACACTTTCATCTTAAATGTCATTAATAAATAAACAATATAATTAAGATCATGGGAATTAAGATAGGCGCAAACAAACAACTTGGCGAAATTGCTTTGGCGTGTTTTTAAACCTAATTCTATTGAGGAGACAGCTGTTTCAATGGCTAGTTGATTGCGAAGCTATTTTGAATTTTCTATAAAGATTGCAACCTGCTAATTGGGCTAAATGTTTACATAATTCTTTACATATGCGCTTGTTTATGAGTGATCAATTAACTATTCAATCCGCATTCGTGAGCGTAGAGTATAAGGCCTATTTAATACATCATCCGAAATGTTCTCCGGTCACCTACAGTTGAAATTTAATTATAGCGACTCCACTTAGTAATTTTTGTACATGTATATGCAATGCAATTTACGCAGAAACCTCTTTTGACTATTAGTCAAAATATTTGACTATTAGTCAAATTTTTTTACTAATAGAGAAAAGAATGCAAAACCGCAATTTTGACTATAGTAAAAAAACCGTGTGGCACCCCCTTCAACACACCATATAATCGTTTAAAAATTTCCAGGAAGTTTCAGACTTTGAAAAATACTGAATGGTGGAAAAATTACTTTCGTCAACATACCTGCTTAACAAAATACATTGGAACGGGATTCCTTCGAATTGACATTTTAATCCTAATCATTACAAATGATTGAGGCAACAACCTTCACTTTTTCTGTTTTTATAGAATTTGTTAATAAGCAGCTTTTTGAGTACCATTCACAATTTGTAATTTTTGAAATAATTTCTTATTCGATAATTTGAACAGAAAATTCTTGTCTCCATAAAGGCCTGTTATTCTTGCCATTTTTTGGCCATTCCAACAGCGTTAAAAAATAAATCCCATTACGGTGTATCAGGTTACACTTACACGGAAATTAATTGAAGCTAGTAAAACTATTTCATTGCAAAAAAACACACACTTCAAATCAGAAATAATTAAATAATGAGATGTTGCACGAACACAAAAAAGTATGACACTTATTTGACAGTATTTGAATTTCTAATTTACACAAATTAGACAAAAATTTAAACGATTTTCATTTAAATTGAATTGGCTAATATACATGGCTATTTATATCATTTAAATGACTTAAAGAAATGAGCAGTATTGTATGTAGTTAAGACATGTGGATTATAAAAACAAGAAGAGATACACTTAGACATCAGACAAAAAACCCGCAATTACAAATAAAATTTCAAGGTAGTTGTACTAAAGTAATTTCAGGGCAGCAACAATTCCATATTTCCAGGCAGTGTAATTATAATTTATATTAATACACTAACATAATTTGATCTTAAAAATCGACAATATTGTATATCCAAAAGTATTAGGCATAAAAACAAACAAAAATAAGTTTTTATTTTATCATCTCATGTCAGCAGTGATGAAAATAAGACTTATTGTCAATTTTTAAGTACAAATTATCTATTAGTGGGCATAACATGTTTGATGTGTTTTGTGTTTATGCTTCCCCATCGGAATATCATATATCCACCCCTGGAAGTTCGTGTTTACGATTATATGTAAATGTTGAATTAATTGAAAATAAACGAAGATAAAAATATGGTAAGCAAAGCACGGGGAATACATTATCACCTTCGCTAAATTTGAAATGAGCCAAATTAAAATATTCTATTCAGTAAACAAATTGACTACCTTGGATTGTTGGGGCGTCCGTGTTAACTGAATTTGTGTTATTTGATGATGTGTTCGAAGGATGAATCACGATTAGAAATAAGATTGCATTGAAAATGAATAACATTCTGAAAATATAAATAAATATTAAAATATATAAATTTTATTTTTATTTGATTTCGAACAAAACTTAAGCAAAGAAGAACTTTATAAGCAAAAAGCACGTCTTGTTAAAAATTAATTAGCGAAAATTTAAATTAAGTTAAACTTGAAATGAAATGTTAGGTTTTAAAAGTTACAGATATACAACTGTCCAATAAAGCAGTTGCTATGCAATTATGGTTACTATTTCAATTTAGGTTTAAAATTTAAATATAATATTTTTATAATTTATTATTGTGACAAGATTAATAAATTCATAATTAGGCATTAGAAATTTAATACAAAATTACAACTAAGAATTATTTTTGTGTTTTATCATAACTCAATAATATAACTGCATGCAAAATAGTCATCTCACTGCGGAATTCATTTTTATGTTATTATAACTATGTATTTTTAAAAGGTATTCCAAGTTTAGTAATTATTTGTTTACTTTTTAGCTTTATAGATTCAAAAACAGAATATTAAGCTTCTAATACATTCAATTTAACTTTAATTTAAGTTTCCGAGATTGTTAAAGCAAGTAATAAATTTTCTTAAGTTTAATTAAGCTACAATCTTTCGTGATTCTCTGAATATCAAAATTAGTATTTGGTGGCAAGTTATATTTAAGGATAATATGATTGCTTCATTATTGATTTTTGAAAAATAAAACTTTTAGTAAATCTCTTATAATTTATCAAATACGCAGTAATCTATTGGGGAAATGGTTAAATGCTTCTTAGTCTTCACTTTCTTCACATTTGAGAGACGGTTTCGCAGTCCAGTTAAGGAATATTCACTTCTCTGCAATATATTCAAAAAGAGGGTGCCGTGATCTCGATGCAATTATCTTATCGTACAGTTTCTTGCCGGAATTGGCCATTTCATCTATCGATTAAAAGAAGTCTGTCCGCTTTCTTCTGCAAGTTGTCAATCTGCAATGAGTATTTTAGCGCTACTCCTCAAACCGATAAGAAGTACAAGACGAGTCTTTGAAATAGAGTAGTTCAGACCTCGTAATCGCAATATCATGTATAGTGCTGAGGTTGCTTTTTTATTGCCTTGTCAATATGTTTATCAAATCTCAATTTATCGTCAAATATGATGCCTAGAAGTGAGTTCCTTCACTCTTTCAATTTGGTGAATAGTTGGCAATTTGTTAGCATCGTGCCCAATAATCATTTCCTTTGATTTAGTGGTGTTGAAGTGTAAATTTTTGCCTTTGAATTGCTGCTTCAGATTCTCAATAATTTGCTGGGCGTCGCCAGTAGAGTCTATTTTCTCAGGAATAATCTAGCATTGGCGTCTGCAAAGATCGTCAATTTACCACGGCCGTTCTTTATGCTGCTATGCGATATGGTATTAAAAGGTTTTATCATGCCTAACGAAATAATGCGAACACACGTATTTTCTACAAAGTAATCATTCAGCATTTTGATGAGAGCCCCTGATGCCGATCCTAAAGTGCGAAAACCGAACTTATTTTGTTTACCAAACATCATAACAGGGTTTAATGAAAAAATCCATCAGAATTCTCTCGAAACATCTAGCAATGATATCTGTAATTACTACGGGGCGATAGTGTTGGGGTTGTGTCGGTTTACTAACTTTGACAATCTGAGATAAATATAAGTAAACGTGATAGTTCAATATGGTATGTCTGATCCAAACGGATAAATGTAAGTGTATTCAGTGCCCTCTTCATAGTATTCAGCGTCCTTTGACTTTTTTGGCTTCAGTTTTTATTCAGTTTCAATGAAACGTGGTGTGTAGCTTCGCTATCCACTGCTTCAATTGTGCTTTAACACTTTGACTGCCACGGCACACAAATATGTGTGACACTTTTGTTTCCTGTGGTGCTTTGGCACACATATATATGTGCCAGCCTTTTGACCCATTCTGCAGCTGTCCCACAACTAATTGGAATTATAATGGCTATATCATGCCTTGGCCTTCTGGAGAAATTTTTCAGGTATAATACATACTGCCTGTTGCGTCAGTAGGTCTTTTTTCACTGATGTTTTTTTTAACCAGAATTGCTATACAAACGAGATGTGACTTTAAATTACACTACCGATGAAGAATAATAGACTAAGGTTTTTTTGTTTTATTTTCGATTCAAAAACATACAAAAAGTATAAAAATAGTTAATTTTATATATTCAAATAATTTATACAGAGAAAGTTAGGCAAGAAAATTGAAAATTTTCTTTTATTTTGAAATAATTATAAACTTTGCTTTAACTATTCAATACAAAATAACTATATAATCATACATTATTAGCTAATGTATGTAAATAGAAACAAAATAAATCATATTGTATGTGAAGGGTTTTTTTTAATGATTTATGATTGAAAATCCTTGAAACATTTGACACAAAAAAAGGATTCTCCTGGGCATGAAGTACAATATGCGTATACATTTTTTACTTCTAACCTGAAGTGTTGTTTGTTCCTTTGCTATGTTTTCGTAGCACTTTCTGCAGCTTCACCTGATCTTCTTTCCTTCCTCATTTGTTTTTTTAGCAAGAATGTGCTTTACCTTCTTTGGTTTGGGAAGAGTGGGTCGTTGATCATCGATTTGTAGAAACTAGCGTACAATACTTTCTTCGAATCCCTTCAGCTTAATTTTCTTTCCTGAAACTTCCTTATATACAATCCAAGCATTGACTATATTTACTCCTGTGATAAGTGATATGGCTAACTTTCTATACCATTTTATGCATTTTTGGAGGGCTGTTTCATATGCAGCCATTTGGTCTGAAAAATCAATTCCTTATTGTATGCTATGATTCTTATAGATTTCTTCTCCATCACTCGTCTTCATTTCCTAGGTCTTGCAATGGCTGTGCTTGTGCTTCACTCTGGCGTTCCAACCACATAGGTATATCTGCGGATTTTGTCACACATACATGTGTGTCGGTTTGAACAATGCCAAATACACTTGCAGGTGTTAATTTATGTCAGACACAGACAAAAAAAATAATATTAAATAAATATAAAAGTTTTGAGTTTTTTCAGTTCTTGCTTGTACCATACTACTACTTACACAAAACACTTAAAATTCCACAAAAAAATTTTGACCTCGGGGGAAATGTTACCTCAAAATGGCTTGGCAGTCAAATTGTTAAGCAAGGTAGGAACATTAGTTTAGGAGATAGGGGCTTCCCAATTTTGACAAAATGAACTATTATAAGGGCACTGAATACAAACTATTTAACTATTGAACTATAATACATATAGTTAAGGGTCTATTATAAGGGCGCTTAATATTTTATTGTAATTTCTTATTGAATATTAGTATATCTAACTGTTAAATGATAAAGTAGATGATTACATGCAACATTCTACACATTTGAACAGGTTTTCCCACACTTGGATTGGTTCTTAAAGTAATAATTTCCCCAGCCGGTCTTTGCAAAATCAGCTTTTGGGTTCGCTAAAAGTAAATTGAAAAGCACTTTCTCGCTGTAAAATAAAGTTTAGAAGCGAATAAAAGTAGTCCGAAGTCGATCTGAGCATTATACACAGCACAATCAGCATTTTCGCAATGTAATAACCCTAATAAAAAAATTTTGACGATAAGGACCCTTAACCCCTTAACATACACATTTTTTCAAACTCCATGTAAAAAAAATCATTTTATTATTGATTTTGAATCTGTATATAAGAAAGGATAATTACACAAATTGCTTTGGATCAATTATGTTTTATTATGGAGTAACTGGCATCTCAATTTTCATTCATATTTTATCAGGAATTATCATTCATATATTTATTTACTAGCTATTCCTGAACGAAAATTTTCGGGATATGTTAAGAGTTTAATTAAACGTTATTTGTGCAGTTAATAATGCTCGGATCGACTTCAGACCACTTTTATTCTCTTCTAAATTTTCTTTTACATCTAGAACAAACTTTTGAATTTATTTAAAGCAATGATTAGTTCAAAATTTTTTGATTAAATAACGTCCTACAATTGTTCATGGTAAGATTTCTTAAAAAATATCGAACTAGAGCGCTTCTAACAAACAATGGAAAGCATTATCTAGATGCAAAATTTAATGTAGAAGTGAATAAGTCGAGTTTGGAGCCAATCCGACCATTATTCGCTAAGCAAACTAAGTTTTCGCAAGGGCATGTGCCCCCTATAAAGTTTTTTTATTAAAATATACTCAAGATATGAGTGTATTAGAAAATTTAATATTAATGTAACTCATTGCTTAATCTATTTCATATATACCAAAAAAAAATCTGCCGTTTTCAAAATTTTTTGCTTAATAATAGTAATAGTATTGAGCGCCATTATAATAATCAGGCAAAAATATTAAGCACCATTATAATAGTTTCTGGACTTAGCGCCATTATAATAGGTGAGATGTATTCAGCGTCATTATAATAATAATATGAGTCAAAAGCAATTTATTGCAAAAAATCTTTCATACAATACTATAAACTAAAAAATATTTACAAAATAATAGTAACATATACATATATAATTGTGTGGTGTGTGTTTGTTGGGGATTTGTGTGTGTACATTATCTAGGATCATACGAAATTTCCATTTTAATTTCATGGTCGAAGTTATTCCAAATTGCAGTTGCTATGTGGTGAAAACTATTTGAATGTTTATCTAAGCATAAACAATTTTGAGAACGTTCATTAAACTTAATATTTTGTTTTAAAAGTGAAAGAGAAGGATTTAAATCATTGTCAATCTCAACAGCTAAATAATGTATTTAGTTCAATGTTTTTTGTGAGATTTTTAAATGTTTTAGGCGAGAAAATTATAAATTGTGTTTTGAGAAATACTTTGTTAAATGTT
Source organism: Hofstenia miamia (assembly GCA_900660155.1). Taxonomy (NCBI): domain Eukaryota; kingdom Metazoa; phylum Xenacoelomorpha; order Acoela; family Hofsteniidae; genus Hofstenia; species Hofstenia miamia. The sequence continues at coordinate 831,847 of CABFPE010000209.1, read as the reverse complement.
CGATGTCATTTTGGAGAATTTTTGTAGCATTAAAGGCATTTGCATTAGTACTTATGAGACAGGTATCTTCCGCATATTGATAAATATTACTGTTTTTTATCTGTTTTGTTATTTCATTTACGTAGAGTGAGAATAGGATGGGGCCAAGAACTGTGCCCTGAGGTACCCCACGGTTAGTTGTAATATATTTTTGATTTTGTGCCATTAAGTATAACTCGTTGCTGTCGATTTATAAGGAAAGTCATTATTAAGTTAACATATTTGTTATCAAAGTTATAATATATTAATGGTGCCTTAATATTTCAAAATTCAAATTTATAGCGTTGTCATCAAAATTATAATGCATTAATTTGTCCTTCAGTATGCCGAAGTTTATTGAGTTAAACGCTTTGCTCAAATCGAGAAGGGCAACGCAACTACATTTATTCGAAGCTAAATTAGATTTTATTTGCTGTGATATTGACAAAATTGCATCTTGAGTGCTAAACCCATTACAGAAACCAAATTGTTTTTTCGAAAGAATATTTTCAGATATCAAATATGCATTTATTTGATTATTTAATAATTTTTCAAATAGTTTACTCAAAGGATGGCCAATGCAAATTGGCCTATAATTTTGTGCGTTTAAAGGATCGCTTTTTTATATATAGGGCTTATGTCTGATTTCTTAAATATATCAGGGAATTCATTATCAATAATACATTGGTTAAATGCGAATAGAAGATGTTCACTAAAGATATGAAAATGACGTTTAATAATAAAGATTGGAAGATTATAGGATGCAGTTGATTTATTTGTGTCTAAATTTTTTATTATGGTTTCTAGTTCATTTGCATTTACGAGTCTAAAAGAAAAGTATGATTTTGCTGGGAATTTATTAATGTTTGTCTTTCTCTTATATTGGGGAAAATTGAAATTGCCAAGTTCCTTAAATGTTGCATTTAGATGGTCTATTATTCTTGTTTTTTCCGTTGTAATTTTCTTATCAATACTTAATTCGTTAATTTCAGTTAAAATTCCTTTACTTTTTCCCAAAAATTTATGAATATATCGCCATTTTTCGTTTGTATTGCTTAGTTTATCGAAGAACCTTTTCTGTTTTAATGCAGATTTTTTATTGTTTAATTATCTTCTTTGATTTTTCGTAATTAGTCCAATTAGTTGTTGTCGGGTCTGTTTACAGTACAATAATTTTTTAGAAACATTGCAAGTATAAAACAATTATCAAAACTAGCACCAAATCGCATTTTTTGATGAAAATAAACCATCACCTGAATTTTATAATTATGTACATTAGTTAAAATGAATCTTGAATAATGCACCTAAAAATACAACAAAATTTAATAATCATGGAACCACATAGTTGGCATAGAATGGATTATCTTGAATATGAAGCAAATCTTCATTTCAATTAAATTTGAGTCGAATTTGTAATATTTTACATCAACAGGCTCTTCTTTTGCTTGTTGGGTTTAAGCTGCTCACTTTCTTCAATTGAACCAAGCAACTTGTTTGGTCTTTGCTGAACATTTAATGAATGGAATACTGTAAAATTATTTCTCACATTATGCACCTGACTGCTATGCACTTTACTCGTGCATTTACGTTTCCTGTAATCCCTATATGGGAACTAAACAATTTTCTTTTAATGATTACTTGTTCACGTATATAATTATCATCGGCATTTGATAAAACAAATTTTCGCGCCTTTAATTTTACTTTGCGGTACTTAATTGGTGCCGCTTTATTAATTGCATGGAAAAATTTCTTTTGAGATATAATTAATCATGCAAGATCCAGATTTTAATGTGTATATATAGTTGAACGATATGTTTTTCAAAAGTGCTTCCATTATTTCGTCTGAATAACTTAGATAATCTCTTGCATAAATTATTTTAAAATTATTTGCTTTGGTAGATATATTACTTATATATGTGCAAAGAGCATGGTCACTGAATGATTCAAACATTAAGGATTTAAAAAATAAGTCTGAATTTGTTAGGAAGTAGTCAATTGAGTTGTTTTGTCTTGTTTGACAATCAGCATTTATACAACGAAAATCATATGTGGCACAAAATTCTCTTAACGATTTTTTCTCAAGATTATTAAAATAATTTATATTAAAGTCACCAAATATATTTATAGAATAGTAGGGATCACTTATTTTCGGAAATTTCATTTGCCTTAAATTTTAGGTAGTCAATATGATAATTTTTATTTGGATTGTATGTGATATTAATCAGTTCTTTATGACATTTATTTTCAAATGATATAATTTCTATCCAGAGTGATTCAAATATATTGTGGTTTAATTCATATTCTAATTTACGTACCGCTTTAAAATATTTGGGAGCTAAAATCATGAGCCCGCCACCTTTACCTAATCGGCTTTTTATGAAAATGTCAATAATGTCGGTCAGGATTAAACAAATTAGGATCAGTGTCATGTTGTAACCAAGTTTCGGTAATTAAGAATATTGCGTTTTATCCTATCTTATTTATTAAGTTAGAAAGTCATTTCTGTTTGAAATTAGACTTCTAGCATTGAGATATACAAATTTATAGTTATTAAAGTAATTTTTTAGTTTTATTTCTATTTGCGATTCTTCTAAAATTCGTCCTGGATTAAGTTTAATATCTCCTGAGAGTAGTAATCTTATGAAACAAAAATATTTATCGAGATTATTAGGAATACATGTACTGAATTTAAAATTATATGCTTAGTATATTATTAGAAGAATTAAATATACGATTTAAAGAAAATTGCTGTTTGTTTTCTCATAAATTTTAGAGCAAAACTTAAAGATTTGGTAAAAAATGAACTTACTGAATTTAAGTGTTATGTNTTTTTCAAAAGTGTTTCCATTATTTCGTCTGAATAATTTAGATAATCTCTTGCATAAATTATTTTAAAATTATTTGCTTTGGTAGATATATTACTTATATATGTGCAAAGAGCATGGTCACTGAATGATTCAAACATTAAGGATTTAAAAAATAAGTCTGAATTTGTTAGGAAGTAGTCAATTGAGTTGTTTTGTCTTGTTTGACAATCAGCATTTATACAACGAAAATCATATGTGGCACAAAATTCTCTTAACGATTTTTTCTCAAGATTATTAAAATAATTTATATTAAAGTCACCAAATATATTTATAGAATAGTAGGGATCTCTTATTTCGGAAATTTCATTTGCCTTAAATTTTAGGTAGTCAATATGATAATTTTTATTTGGATTGTATGTGATATTAATCAGTTCTTTATGACATTTATTTTCAAATGATATAATTTCTATCCAGAGTGATTCAAATATATTGTGGTTTAATTCATATTCTAATTTACGTACCGCTTTAAAATATTTGGGAGCTAAAATCATGAGCCCGCCACCTTTACCTAATCGGCTTTTTATGAAAATGTCAATAATGTCGGTCAGGATTAAACAAATTAGGATCAGTGTCATGTTGTAACCAAGTTTCGGTAATTAAGAATATTGCGTTTTATCCTATCTTATTTATTAAGTTAGAAAGTCATTTCTGTTTGAAATTAGACTTCTAGCATTGAGATATACAAATTTATAGTTATTAAAGTAATTTTTTAGTTTTATTTCTATTTGCGATTCTTCTAAAATTCGTCCTGGATTAAGTTTAATATCTCCTGAGAGTAGTAATCTTATGAAACAAAAATATTTATCGAGATTATTAGGAATACATGTACTGAATTTAAAATTATATGCTTAGTATATTATTAGAAGAATTAAATATACGATTTAAAGAAAATTGCTGTTTGTTTTCTCATAAATTTTAGAGCAAAACTTAAAGATTTGGTAAAAAATGAACTTACTGAATTTAAGTGTTATGTAGTAGTGCTTAGTGGTGGTGTGTTGTGAGTTGAGAGGTGATATGTCTGAGTGTATATAGTATATAGCAACATTTTTTAAACAAAGAAATGTGAAAATATACAAAATTAAAAGTACCTGTTTCATTTATATTGATATGAAGGAGTACGGAGAAAGACGCGACAAGCGGTTACAGCTTTTGAGTAGGAAACATTTGCTATACGATGAGATGGATTGGAGATGTCGTGGGGTCTGAAGTAGTATTGGAGATTGCAGATCATGTGAGCTAGACCTTGACGAGAAAGATGTATTCCATCCCTAGTAAGAAGTTTGTCATTAATGTGACGAGGAGCATGCAAAAAGCTTTAGAAAACAGGGATCCCAGAGAAATTGTTCACAGATAGAGAATGGATGACTCGATTGAATTCTTGGATTATGAAGTTCCTTCGAATATTGGAATCGTGACAAACAGGAGTGATTTCAAGAACGTAGATGACGCGAGGTGTAAATTGACAACATACTTCTGAGATTAGCCTGCTTAACTTAGATTTGAAAGACTGGGTGTCATTGGAGTTAAGAGCATCTATAAGACCAGCATTGATTATGATCGAGTTGATATGAGTTTTGGGATACGAAGAGATTTTGTCAGTGAGCTTGTTTGTGTTGTGACCTGGATATGAGTGGATTGTAGTCGTCTGATTTGGAAGAAGATTTTTCAGAACGAGCATACTTCAGAATACTACTGAAAATTAGAAATGTAGTAGTGTTAGGTTTAATAGATTTGACGTAATTTGATTTAGACTTCAGTTTTGGTGATTGGGAAGTTTCCTTAAAAGATAAATATTGACGTGGTGTAGAATGACGAAACCTCGAGGTTGAAGTGACTGGAGACGCAGAAGTAGAAGTTTCGGCAGTGAGGACATTTGTTGGAGTGGACTGAACACACTCATCAGAGAGAGTAGAAGTTTCTTCTTCAGAAAAGAGTTCAGTTTTGAAGAGATGCAAGAGAGCCTCAGCAGCGAGATCTTTGTTTAAATTATCGAACATCTGATGCAGCGGCGTTCTTTTTATCTTTAATAAAAGAAGCCGCTGCATCGAGGAACGTAATTCCGCCGAATAACTTGCTGATTACAGCATCGCGGAGAGCACAAGAAACCCGACCGTTCTCTTCAACACCAGCCATAACAAAAATACTGCAAAATAAAGTAGTTAAATATTTAGGTGTGGAAATTGATGATCTAACTTTCAATAATTTTTTTTCAAAAAAACAAAAAAAATGGTCGCTGGTGTTAAATTGCGATATCAAATTAGAAGTGTAGGTAAATTATTTCATAAGCATATATATATATATATATATATATATATATATATTTGCATTGTGATTGTCTAGTTTGTAGAAGTACCTATGTTTATTCAATAAATTTGCTTTGACTCTTACAGGAGCATGGTATTATTTTTGAAAAAACATTGGATTTTACTCATTGACTTCTAAATGCTAGTTTTTTTTACCATATTCGTTTTCTGATCAGTGACACATTGCTAATGTAAAAAAATGTATGTAAACTATGTTTAATAACAAATGTTATCTTATTACAAATGTTGCATAACATTATTGGAAACATTTAGAATGTTATATTGGTATTACGAATATTTTCTTTTTTTACTGTTCTTTTAGATGGCGAATGTTAAATGTGCACAATTGACGGAAGCTGAGCTTTCATCACTTGAACGAATGATTGGATCAAACTGTTCGTCATTGTTTGCCGGAGTTATTCAGCTTTTTAGTTCTAGTGGAAATACAAATTGGCACAAAGAAGGATGCGGCGTTATCTGTGTCATAAGAGATCGAAATCTCCGCTCGCATTACTTAAGAGTGTTTGATATTAGTACTGTAACCATGATCTTCGAGCAAGAAATTTATAAATTTTTTGTGCTTAAGCGTCCAAAGCCATTTTTCTTGACATTTTGCGGGGATAGGCGTGTCATTGGGTTTAATTTTGCCCTGACTACAGATGCAGACGGCGTTAATAACAGTGTGAATGAAATTCTCCAAAAAAGAATAGAGAAACGTAAAGCAAAGTCATCTGGTAGTATGGTACCACAATTTCCTGCACCGGTTGTAACACCGAATGTTAATACTAATATTCAAAGACCAAATAAATCTAAAGGCAAACTAACTAAGGATGACATTGGTAAACCAACGCATTTCCAGCATGTTGGAGGATATAATCAAACTCAAACTGTTAAGGATTTGAGTAATTTGTCAGAAGAAGATAAACTCTGTCAATTTTTAGTTGAGAACGGTTTTTTGAAACAATCCGATGCTGCTGAAGAATCAGTCAAGAAACTTCTCGTGAGCATTGTTAAAAAGAACGGGGGATTTGGAATGGCATTTAAAGAAATGAGTCATTATTCTGCCAAAAAGCAGTCTGCACCTTCAAAAGTTCCAACTATTTCTGCTCCAATGGCGCCTCCGCCCAAACAACCAACTGCATCCCCTATTCCGCCACAAGTCAATGAACGCACTCCAAGGCCTCAGCCAAAGCGCCCTGCTCCAACACGAATTCCAATAGGATCACCACAGTCGGCAAGTCCCATCAGCAAAAAACCACCAATTAAACCATTTATTAGCAATTCTTCAACTCTAAGTCATGGTCCTCCTCCAATACCACCATCAGCACCCAAACCTCCTTTGAATGTTCCAGCTCCACCACCTCCACCTTCTGTGAATGCGCCACCCCCTCCACCGCCACCTCCTGTGAACCCTACGTCTTCAGCACCACCACCTCCTCCTTTAAGTATTAATCAAGTTAAACTTAAGCCAACTAATATAACTAAGCCTCCTATTGCTCAACCTGCAAACAGCAAGGATGCAGTTCTTGATCAAATTCGTAATTTTAATCGCAAAGGAATGCGGCCACCAAAAACCCCACCAGAAAAAGTTCAAACTAACAATAATGATTCAGAGGAGTTTAGTTTATTGGACCATATCGCGAAGGCTATCAATGACAGAAAAGGTGCTATTCATGGAAACAGTAGCAGTGAAAGTTCAGATGAGGAATGGGATTGATTTTGTACAAAGAAAATTTTTAAATTTGTAATTTGAATTTCGTATATTTTTGTAAGATTTAAGAATTTTGTAGACATTATTTATTTCAATAATTTTGTGCTATCATCAACTGCTTTTCTCTAGTTTCTCTGAGATTTAATATGCTTTCATTCATACATATCATCAGTTTTTAAAGCATTTCATTTATATCATTAGCTTTGTTCAAATGATTACTTTGGAATCAGTATTTATAATACTTTGTAAAACTAATTTTCCTGAGCTTTTTCTAAAATTTACTTATACTGACGCTTTTCTATCACAGACACATAGGCTGTTGTATTTGTTTGATTGTTTTTTTGATATGTTGGTGTTTAATTTATTGAAATAAATGTTGAATATTTTTACTTTTAAATCAAGTTAATTTTCTTATTCAATGGAAAATATTTAATCTGTTTGTTTGCTTCAATCTAATATCAAATGAATGCATTCGCATGCAGTCGGGTGATTCACAAAAGATACATTATCACTTCAACAACTATATTCTTTATAAAATCAGTGTACGGTGACTTTGCGTTTAGTCAACAAAAACTGTTGACTGTTTGATATATGAAGAGATAAGAATTACAGTCACAATAGTTAATTCATTTTGATCATTTGTGAATTTTACAAATGTTTTAATTTCATAGTTTCTAAAATTATAAATTTTCCAATGAGGCTTAATCAAGCAAAAATCTTTGCTAAAGTCTTGCCATCTAGTTAGTGTGGAAGCTTTCGACGATTACTTATGAATGATGTCTATGATTCATAATTGGAATTTGGATTTCCATTTGTAGTTTAAAATCATTATATTTCGTCGCAATTAATTATAAAGTATGTGGAACATAATCCAGTCTAAGCTTATTTTTTATGATATATTTGGGCCTTCATGATGTTGGCAATTAAAATTCGGTCCTAGGATTTAAATACAGCATTTATGAAACTTGTACTGCAAAGTTAACGTGCTTTATTCACTTATGCATACATTCCAATTAGAGATGTGCGCAGTGATAAAGCATGCGGTCGCATCGTCGCTCAATGAAATTAATTTAGTATTAACTATACCAATGTTAACCATTTTAAGAAAAATATGAATATATTTTAATAGAATTTTTAATTTAGATGAAGAGAATGCTTAGCAGTAAAACTATTAACCTTTAAGTTGCTAAGCGCATAACTAAGGATTTTGCGGTAGTTTTCGAGCCTTTGCCGTATACCGCGTTGAGATTCTTGTTTCTGCGACTGTAGCCGGTTGCAAAATTATGTGGTGTGGCAAGTTTCACAAAAATGTCTGCTGCTCACATTTCTAATTCCAACTTTTATAAATTAATATTGTCCAACTAATCTGAAAATTTGAAGTAAGTTAACTTTAAATTTAAACTATATTTTCACCATGTTAGAACAACATGCCGATAATGTTAAAAAAAATGATAAAAGTCGTTAGAACAAAATAACACGAGACTAATTCAACCATTTCTAAACAGCTAAAAATTGGTGGACTAAATTACGAAGTAAAACTTTTAAACAATTCCGAAGTAAAACATCTCAAAATCATTGAGGGCATTTTAATTAAATATTTTCAAACAAGTTTAAACTTGAAAAGTGATTATATGCATATACTATTGCTGCCAATTATTAAAATTTAGTGCTATAAATTATTGTTATAAAATCTTGCAAATTTGGAGGCGAAAGTTTGTAAAAAAAACTAACGATGCATTTGTATAATGAAATATTCAAGTTTTTCATAAGCTCTTAGGAATCCTCAAAAAATGATAAATTACATTAACCTGGTAATGATTTCAACGTATGTAATAAATTCAAGGTCTGTTGTGCCAACTTAGTTGACAAAAATGTAGTTGTTTTTATATTGATATTTTCAATCTTTCTAATGACGACCTGGTCACTTTACTAGACTTACAATAAAAAACGAAAAAGAAATATTATTTATTGTTGCAGCATCGTATACTAACAAGTGCTGATAAAATAATTTTTTTAAACTTATCCTGTTTATCTAGTTTTCTTATATATAGATTGGGCACAAAGTGATTGGAATAGATTTTATGAGAGTTCTAGATCAAACATTTATTTCATTTTTTTGATAACAGATATAAATAATAATCATATAACTAAAACAAAATTGAAATTTCTAATTGTCATTTGTCCAATTTGTCTGGGCTTCCCATAGTTGTGGGATACTGATTGAAAAGATGCCTGTAAAGGGTCACACGATTCCCTCTATCCGCATCCGATAGGCTGACTTACCCAGATCTTGTTTCGAGCATTTCTCGGAGGGTAGTACGTGGATTATTTAACTCAAAAGATCGCTTACATGTCGACATCGAACGATTTTGAGCCATTGATTTTTCGATCTCAACGTGTTCCAATCTGGAAGCAGGTCAGAGCGAGTGGCATCATGAACGGATCCAGATGGAAATATTTTTTGTTCCCGGGAAAGTAATGTTTCTTTTTTGTTGTTTTTTTGTTAAGCCTCTTTTCGAAATTGGTAGATGCTATCTGAATATTTGAATTTGTCTTAACATTTCGTGTACCCACATGGCATTAACATGTCGTTAGTCAATAATGAATGAACTGGTGTCTGTCATTTTTATTCGAAGAATTATCTAAAATAATACCGACAAAGCAGTTTATTATTTACATGAACATTATTTATAATATTGATCTCTATTGGTTAATCAGAATAACAAACAAACTTCTTTCCAGGAACTTTGCGTATAATGACAAATTATTCCAGTTCTCAATTTTGCAATTTGGAAATTTTTTATTAATCAATATTACAATAATTAAATAATGAATCAAAAAGGCATCGCTAATATGTACAATATGATTAATTTAAGTAAAATATTCACTATTTATTATTTGAACTCTTGAAATAAGATCCCCGTTTGAATTCATTGGCATCTCCTCTGGAAGCGATATTCTTTGCTGCATGATTGCTTCGATATCCAGAATAACTAGCTCTATTCTGAAATGAACGTAAATCTGATTGTAAATTGTTTCTTTTTTGGTCTACGATTTGCTGAAGGCGCACGCATCAAAGATGATTTAAATTACAAGGACTCATCTTCATAGACTTAATAGATCATTTACTCATTTTTATAGCGCGATAGAATTAAAGTTGCATTCCATCTTTGCAGTATTACTCCCAACTGCTGAAATATTTGTTGAGTAATATTGTGCTGTTCTCCATCAGCAACTCTTGCAGCACACATATAGGGAAATTTGGAAATAGTTTTTGAACGACCAACCTCCTAATGCTTCAACAGCCATAGGAACAAATGTGATATCTGCTTCTTGACAAGTTTGGCCGTGCTTAACAAATTTTCTGTTTTCACCAACTTCTAATGCATAACCGGCAGTAGTTCCAGCATATATTACTGTTGATGGTTGCAGGCAACTAATAACAGTTATGTCTAGAGTAGCTTGGACGACCATTGACCAAGTTGGTAAAAATACACCACCGGGTCGAGTCCTATTAGAAGATGCAATGTTACCGTATTCTAAAACCGGTGACAATGCAGCTTTCAAAGCACAATTATATATTATATCACGAATACGATAATGCGCGCGATTCTCTCCACATCTCCAGCACATCCTAACGCATGATTTCCATATATATCTAGCATACCATTACACGTTGGACATTGCATTTCTTTACTGGTCATTGAAATACCAAGTCTATACGCTAATGCAACCTGGAATTCCGCGGGTGAAAATTTTAAGCCAAGTGCACTTATAAGAATGGGTGAAAGCCAATCACCACTATGTGGTAAAGAGCAACGAAGATACCTGGCTTTGTCCCGATTCGTTTTTGCGTCAGACTGTATTCTGTGCCATAACTGCATATCATACTTTTCTGTGATTTACTTTTGTGATTTAAATGATAAATCATGTGCTTTCAAGGGAATGGCACCCAACCAATCCCCACTTCCTGGTATGGAACAAGAGAGAAGTCTTGCTTTATTGCGAGGAGACAAACTGGAGGATAAACAAGTATTCTGGCTGACTTGCTGTAAAAGTGAACAAATAGACTTCTGTGCTTTTGGGGCCACGTAAAAATGCAAAGTTTGTGTCAGCTGGCAATTCCCTTAAAATTCAATTTAGACCATGGATATCTGCATCGCAGCCCATTGGAATCCCAACTCCTACTTGGTTAGGACCAAAATATCTTGCAGCTTTCAACTGAGTAACACGACATTTCGGGGTTACTCTACCAGTCAACGGACTGAAGAGTGGGTGGCAACAGATCAGCTCTGGCACTTCCCCTAGAAGTGTGCTGCCGGCTTAATCATGCTTGTCCTCTGGCGACCCCTGGCACGCAGAGTGCTGATCTGTGTTGAGTCTGATCAGCAGATAGTGAAGCCGAAGGCCGAGCTTCATGAGAGGGTTGCGCCTCTCTACAGCTTTCGCCAACCAAGGCTACTAACTGAGGTAACTCGTGAGCACCTGCGTCTGCCTGTTATGGAGATCCTGATTATTTAGGAGATGTTTAACACTTGAAGTGCAAAGCACCAAGTGACGTCCTAAAATCTCCGTAACTTAGAATGTCGGATCATAACTAAAACCCATGACAAAGCAAAGCTCCCTCATAGGTAAGGCTCAGCAAATGCTGGCCTGGGCCTATCTAGAGGCCAGAGACAGGGGAAAACCCTCGTATAATGCCCCTCGTAGACGCACTCTACGGCTCTGGGCAAGACGTCGCCCTCTGGCTCCACGAAACAAACAGGTCTCCCATCACCTCCCCCCCCCCCATTTGTGAAAGGAAACAAGGTTGCACCTTTTTATTCCCCAATTTTTAACGTCCCACTTTGGTTTGGGGACCCCGAAAAGCGACGCCCCCATAAAGTATTGGCTCAGCGTCTCCGCCTATCCAGGAACCACCACGAGGAGGTTACTCTCCAGGACGATTCAGGCATAGCCCTTGGGTTCCCAAATGCATATACCAAATCTCCCACTTTTTGTGGTTTACTATATACATATTT
>CABFPE010000209.1:804120-819906 GCA_900660155.1 Hofstenia miamia | reverse complement strand
TTGCGCCTCTCTACAGCTTTCACCAACCAAGGCTACTAACTGAGGTAACTCGTGAGCACTTGTGTCTGCCTGTTATGGAACCCATGACGAAGCAAAGCTCCCTCATAGGTAAGGCTCAGCAAATGCTGGCCTGGGCCTATCTAGAGGCCAGAGACAGNACATGGTTGCACCTTCTTATACCCTATTGTTTAACGTCCACTCTAGGTTCGGGACTCCGCAAAGCGACGCGCCCATCAAGTATTGGCTCAGCGTCTCCGCCTATCCAGGAACCACCACGAGGAGGTTACTCTCCAGGACGATTCAGGCATAGCCCTTGGGTTCCCAACACGACATAAGCATTTAGCCACTAGGCGACGTATAACTTTGCCTTTTTCAATGAAAAAAGATTTGCGCCACAAAGAAATGGCGCAATTTTTGTTGGATCATTTCCACGAATGAGTAAATTTATCAAGTTAACCAAAGCACCTAAGGCATTTTGACTGTATTCTGGTGGAGGGCATTGAATTGCATTGAGTATACGAGAGACATATCATTTTGAACACCCCGCAGCAGTTTAACGAGGAAAATTTCTAATGCAATCTAAAACAATTTGCTCAGAAACAATAGGAGGAGGAACAATATCTTCTACATTAATTGCTTCAATATTCTCTGCAGAATGTTTGGATTGTAAAACTTCCAATATGTCGTGATCGAAAGACAATGTCTCTGAGCCTAAAGCTGAAATTGCTTTCTTGAAGTTGCCTTTATGGCCAAAGACTCTAGCACGTGCAAAATTTGGATCTGCAGTTGGTTTCAATTTGTTGTTTTACCCTGATTTTTTACATCTCACAACTGCCTCATACCAAAATTGACCTGCTTCCCCATTTTTCATCTCTGCAGTCGTTTTTGAATATTGTTTTCCTCATATTTTTTGTGTTTGTATCCTGATCTTGGTGGAACCCTCCTAACACAGATACTCAAAATAAAGAACTTAATCCAATTATTGAGTTCTTTTGGATTTCTTGTTACAGAATGTATTGAAGCTTGACAACGCTTGTGCCCACAAATTTCGACATGCAATGGGAATATGTTTCGAGTAGGAATACTTGAATCACGAATTTCTTCAAGTGTTGGCAGACTATTGATTGGAACCCCAGAATTTCTTGGAAGTAAACAATTATTTGTATTTTATAACCTCCTCATACAATAATTCAGCTATTCCACGCATTTGTTATGAGCCACTTAAATTTTCAAAAGTGTACTATTTTCAAATTTGAGCACATCATTGATAAATAAACTTCAACTGCAATATAAATGGGCTTTAAATGTTTGCAAAAGAAATTCTAGTAACACCAAAAATTATATTTTGGAAGCGTGTCCTTCTCCTCAGCAATTAATACAAATCAATATTGCTACATTATTTTTCAAAGCTGCTAACGAAATTCCGCCTTATGATAAGATAAATCTCCCTGAATTCAAGAAAACTTTCAATAGACGGTCTAAGAAATATGTTGTCACTAGGTTCAGACGTAAAGTCAAAGAAAATTCATTTTTAAACGTAGCCACAAGGCAATGGAATAATCTGCCTAACGAAATTAAGCATATTACAAAACTGAAAGAATTCCGAAATAGTGTGAAAAGATTTATTCTTAAGCAAAAATTCATCTCAGGAAGATCTTGGACAGGGTACAAATTCTATAATAGCAATTACCCAATTACTAGAATGTAGACTTATTCTTAGCCTTCTTAGCAGTGTATAGGTTTGTAAATACAGGGTGCCCATCAAAAATCGACACAATTTGCTTCAACAACGTTCTTTTTCTTCTTATGGTAAACAGGGATATCTTCCTGATCGCTCGCGTGTCCTTCGATGAATCGAAGTTCAGTCTTGCCATGCCAAGACACTGCAGCGTAGCACATTATGGAAGGCTGTTGCTTGTCGACCTGCACCACAAGATCTTCAGCGGGGGTTTTACTGATCTCGCCGAAGAAGTTGGGCAAAATTTCAGCACATCTTGTGTGGCCCCATGTTGGCTNCTTTTGTCCGGAGGAGTAACTGCCAGAGTGACGATGCGTTCTTTCACTGGTGTTGTTGCGACGTTGGAAGTCTTACCAGTCCCAGGCTGACGATGAATGGCTTCCGCTGAACTTTTTCGTTTCATTGTTCGATACACGCGGTCCATTTGGGTTTTACTGATCTCGCCGAAGAAGTTGGGCAAAATTTCAGCACATCTTGTGTGGCCCCATGTTGGCTGTTCTTCTTTAAACAAGACTATCACCTGCCTTTGAAAATCGGTTAGGTGTGTCATCACTGCGGCGGCTGAAATGAAGAAATGAAGTGCAGTATCAACGAAACACTGATATTATTCTATTCTTTCTCGTATTTCATTGCACAGTTCCTATCGACCAATCAAAATCGATTGATCACGCGCCGTATGACTGATGAAAGCATGACATACTGTCGCTGCAAAATTTGTATGGCAAATTGTGTCGATTTTTGATGGGCACCCTGTAGTATGATTTTGTTTTATTTTTTTAATGGCGCTATTTTGAGAAGCCATCAGTTTGTATTAATTGCTTTACCTTTTCTTAATAAAGATTGTCTTATCTTATCTTATGTTTCTTAACAAAACCCTTTAAACAAATTGGTACTTCAATCAAGCATATACTACAAAATTCCTTTCTTCAGCAGTATCACTGGACGCTTTGGAGATGTTATACGAAGATCGCTTAACTGTTGTGATAATGTAGTTGATGTAACTGCATGATGATAAATATAATTTCCATCTGAATCAATTCCAATTATGTCAGATGTTGACTTTTCTTTTTTTAGAAAATTGAATTTTGTTAAAAGATGGCCATTTGTTTGCTATATCCCATACTTTAATTAAAGAAATTTTCTAGAAAAAGGCATTGTGACAAATTTATTTTCATATCTTTGAACATTTTTGTTGATTTATTCGTATTGAATAACATCGTTTTGGCCCATTATATTGGCTAGACTAATTTATCTAGCAGCGATTTTTCTAGGCTGTTAAATTAAGTGTTACAATTCAACAACTGATGCATTATTAAATGCTACTGAAAAATGGAGAGGTTCACTCTATTCTAATAAGTTTGTAGCTATAGCCTGCTTTGATCTCTTAAAGGCTTTTGATTGTATTAATCATAACATACTAATTGAATAACTATCTCACTTAGGATTTTCTTGTAGTCGTAAGCGATTGATAACCAGTTACCTCAATCAAAGATTTCAGAGAGCCTAAGTAAACTATTTTTCGGAATGGTTACCGGTTTACAACGGGGTACTTCAAGGAACCACTCTATGCCCTCTTTTTTATTATTTATGTAAATGACATGTATTCTATTACTGACTGCAATTTAATCTAATATGCCAATAACACATGTATTTTCAGTTATAATTCACCAATGTACCTAGCAGGGGAATCCATAGAATTGAATTGTAACAAATTGTCAAAAAATTTTGATATGCCCAAGTTCAGTATTAATGAAGCTTAGAAAGAATTTTGTATTTTACAACCCAATATACGCAATTACGATGTTTTGGCAGTGACTTTGAATATAAATAATATTAATGTTCAAGTATCTTGAACTAAAAGTTAAAATTCAACTCTCACATCAGTAGTTGTATCCGAGTGATGCCCGTTACACTTTTGTCTGATTGGTTGAGAGGTGGGTTGAAGCCTGTTCCACTTTTCTCTGATTGGTCTAGAGGGGGATCTTTGGCCTCTGCCAGCTCGTTGATATTGCCGGGGGTGTTGTAGTGACGTCATAGAACTTGTATAGTCATGTACTTTTACTAGTTTTTATGTTATTTATGTAGCCTAATTTAGTTTGCATGTTATATATTACTTTACATACCTGCTTTTTTATTAATATGCGTGACATTGTCTAGTCATTCATTCATATACTTTTACTAGTGAGTTACTTATTTATGTGGTCTAAATTAGTTTGCATGTTTTATTTTACTTTATTACGTACACACAGTTTTCTGTTAATATACATGAGAATTGTTAGTTGGGGGTTACTTTAACAAAATTATTGGTTCATTTGCATTTACTAGTTTTTGCGTTATTTACAGAGGGTCAATTTAGTTTGCATGTTTACTTTGTTTGCACACATCTTTCTATTATTTGTTAATATAACTGTACAATGTCACATATATTAATAAAAAGCAGGTATGTAAAGTAATATATAACAAGCAAACTAAATTAGGCCAAATAAATAACATAAAAATTAGTAAAAGTACATGACTATACAAGTTCCATGACGTCACTATAACAGCTCTGGTAATATCCATGAGCTGGCAGAGGCCAAATTTCCTCCTCTAGACCAATCAGAGAAAAAGGGTATGGGCTTCCACCCACCTCTCAAACAATAGAAAAAATGTAAAGGCGTCACTCAGAAATAACTACTCACATCAATTTAATAGTTAGAAAATTAGGTATAGGTATAAAAATTATGACACTAGTACCTAGGCAGTTACCACAATGTGCTATAATTTAATTCTTCCATGCTTTAATTGTGAATTACCTTACAAAAACTTGATATTCAATTAAAGTGGGCATTAAATATCTTAGTGAAAAACTCATTAAAAACCATTACATTTCTAGGCAAATTCTCTTTCCAAAACAACTAAAGATATGGAATACCCTTATGACATTCTTCAAGCTATTAAAAAACCTACCACCTTATAATATGATTATAATGAGAAGATTTACTCAAACAAAATTCAAGATCAAAACTTTTTACTTGTTAAGAAGAGCCATGTGAAATAATCTCTGGGCCCCTGGGCATTTCATTTATTAAGGGCCATTTTAACTACTTTTAAAAATGGACATTTAGGATTTTAATAAAAGACTTATTACACTAATAATTTAATAAAACCATAATATAATAAACAAAGTTTTCTAATGAAAAATTTTTTTCTTGTTTTGGAAATTGTGAAATCTCTTTTTGTCTCAGATAATTCTATTTTGTCCAAGATATCATTTTCAATAGAAATTATAGTTAAAATGTTTAGGATGTCTTCTGACATAGAGCTTCTCAGATCATTTTTCACAAACTTAAGTTTACTAAATGAGTGCTGTGTACTACAATTTGTGATCATCATTGACAAGTATATTTAAAATATTATATCAATATTTGGGAATAACATATTGGCTTCTTTGTGATGAAGAAATTGGTGAATATTAGAAACACTTGCATGTATGTTTGAAGATGTTTTACTTCATTTGTAAGATCCAATTTACACAAATCATTGTTGTATTTATCTCCAAGTAATGCACAGGTTTGTTCTATTTCTATTGATGAAGTGAGAGTATCTGTTGAAAGAATCAAAATTTACCATTAAGATTGTTTTATGATGTTTGTTGCTTAATAATAGAGTTTCAGGCAATCTAATTTTGTTAAGATTGTGTTGATTCTAAATTTTTCACAAGGACTCAGTTCTGTATTGACATCTCTTACTGGACCATCAAAAAATTAAATTTTCCTACCACATCTAGCAGTCCTTTGTTGAGCAAATTGTTTTTCACAATATATACTCACTAGTGCCTTTGCTTCATAATAATCAAATTTATCTCTTAATCAATTTCTATAATTATGCAATGGCATCAGCACAACATTGTAGCATAATCCAATTAAAAAGAAAAGTAACTAAGATAGAAAAGAAAAAAAGTAACAGAATAAAAACCTACTTTACTATTTAATAGGATTTGCTATTAAAACTGATTTAATCAATTGTAAAAGAAATATGTGTCACCAACACTTTTTGACATAAATCAGACAATGATTTGCTCCTTGTTTAATTTAGTCTATGGACAATAGGCATACAGAACTTCTCTGTGGATTTGCAGAAATTGAATAACACCAGGTGCTTGTTTTGTTGCAAACATGTTTGTATAATTATAATATAAAAAGGTACTGAGAAAAAATAGCAGTTGATTAAATAAATTCTTTGGAATTACACTTATCTTTTATTATTACCAGTTTGATTTATTAATAGAATGCAAAGCTTAGCATTTTGTGCATAGTAGCAATCAGGAAACCATGGCAAGGACGACTATTTAGGTCTGTTTCCCTTATTGAGAGTTGCATTAAAGTTATAGATATGTATAGGGTTTTTCTAATTGTGCTTAGCTTGCTATCTTTCAAATTCATTTTACATGTAGTAATAAATTCAAGAAAGGCAAATCAGCCAACCTTAGGATTACTTATATATATATATTATTTTAGATCCAAATTCCGTTAACTATAAATGACTGATAAGGGACTGAATTTTTTAAACAGGTAACTTGTATTTTATTCTTAGATGTAGGTTAGGAAGCTGCTCTTATGTGGTAGTTGTACTTCAGTTTGAACAAAAGTCCTGTCATTTTGCTATGTGCATGCAAATTAATTACATTTCTTTGACAAAAATATTTATCTGAAAATCTAGGCCATTATTGGCTCTGTGAGAAATGAAATGAACTATTGATTACTAGATGCCTGCATGGGCATAGATTAAATTAACATACTATATCAACATGCATTGAGCAATGAATGCTGACAAATCTCTACCAATTTTATGTTTTTACTCATGTAATATTCGGTAAATCTGAAATGGAAATTCATGTGGAACTCATTACAGCATGCAATAGTGATGTTCCATCACTCAGAACAGTTCAGCACTGGATAAAAGAAATCAATGATGGAGCAAGAATTGGACTTGTTGATGCAGTGTGATATGGCTGTCTGAGATCATCAAGAACAGATGAGATGATTTCAACTGTGCATGAATTAATTGAGGATGACCCTTATCTATCTTCTCTTGATCTGGTTCAGCAACTGGATAGTGATCACAGCACAATACTTTGAATTCTTTGAGAAGATCTGGAACTGCAATGTGTCTGCTCTGTTTGGGTGCCACACAACCTATCAGATGAGCATCAGCAAATGCATGTTAACTGTGCAAAGCGCATGTCTTGCTTGGCATGAATGAAGAAAAATACAACCTTTATTATGTTCAAGATGAGAGTTGGGTCCCTTGGGATGCCCATGGCACAAAGTGTGAAAATTGGACATCACTAAAGAGGAAGGAATCTCAAAGGCAAGTTGTTTTTCCAGCCATCATGATGAAGAGAAAGTTGCTTCTGATTGTGAGGTTCACACCAAACAAATGATTTTCTGTCAACACACTACTAGCTGGTACTAGTGTAGAAGCTGAGCAAATGGTGAGCTACTTAAGGCAAACTGGCAATTTGTGGTGAACACTTTGTTCAAATCTGTTAAGACTGAATCAGATCATCTTGCAAATGGACAATGCTCAGCCCCACACTGCTTGAGTAGTTAAGGATTTTTTCAAGAGAGGGAAATTACCACAATTTGACAGTGCCCTTTCAGTCCATATATGAAGCTATGTGATAGATTTGTCTTTCTTTGGCTGAAGAATTCCTTGTTTGGGGTGACTCTTGAGTCTGCTGAAGATGTTCAAAGAGCCTTGTTACAGATCATAAGGGCATATCTGAAGAAGCAATGTGTGAACAAGTTAACTTAATGATGGAGCACTGCCAAAGGGTTATTGACAACACAGAACATTATAATACTGACTGATGTAATCTATTTTGATAATTTGTGTTCTTTTATATATATACAGCTAAAACAACATTACTTTTGTGCCACCTGAAGTATATAAGTTTTAATTATGTTTATGTATTGTATAGCAGCTAGTGTCAATTCATACTAACAGTTTGTGTTATCACATGTTATCACACAATGAAAGTTAAAGATAAGTCAAATAGTGTCATGTTTATTTATTTATCACTAAGTAGGGCACACTTAATACTATTTCCTCACTGAGTTTGAGCTGAGTCATTGGTGTCTGGAAACATTAAAATGAATGGAATGTTGGTGAATGGATTCAGGTCTATGCTGATGCCCACTTTCAAACTGGAGTTGCTGGTTACCTAAAAAGTTATTGATTATGAATCAACGGAAATCAATATTAGTTATTTCTAAGTTATTCTAAAGGCTAGTCAGTTTATGAGATAGACATTGCCCTGCAATGCGAATCTCTGAACCAAAGAAGTGAATTACTATTGCTAATGCACATTCTAGCCTGGGTGATCATTCTAAATTATCCCCCAAAATTGTCAATAAATGGTAAATCAGTAAACATAAACACCTCTGGTATTTTATTAAAAAATAAAAGGGCATAAAATATGCAATGAGCACAACAAAGCAGAGATATTCCCCCATAATCTTGTTTTTCTATCACCTTAATAAATGTATAATATATGAATGTTTGTATTGAGAAATTTTCATTAAACGCTAGACAAATATATGCAACTGTTAGCTTAAGGAGCTTTCCATGGCTAATCCATCTTATTGAACAATGTTTTCATTAAATTTATAAAATTAATTTCATCGAATTTTGGCTAAATTATTAGCCAAATATATTGCTGATCATGTTTCTATTCAAAATTAATAGAAGATTCAATAGATAGAAAAATTGATCAATGTTACTGAATTTTTAACCATCCCGCAGTTTAAGAATGAATAATTTGAAACGGACTAATGCAAGTTTACACTAAACATTCAAGAGGAAAATATGAAACAAGTTACTAATTTAAAATATCTAGGTGTAAATTTCAATAGCAACATAAATTTTCATAAACAAGTAGATAACATAATAAAAAATTGATAGTAGCAATTAAAACAATAAGTAATTTGTCCACATTTTATAAGCATCAATTCAAAATTGAAATACTCATACTCTTGCCGTATTGCTAAAAGTCATCAAAATTATAACCGCACATTATATATTGGAATTGAAAGGCAGTATCTCTGAAAATTTAAAAGAAATATATACTCTGTAACTATTACACTAAGTCTTTTCTTAAAAAAACACTCAATTTACGACTTGAATTAAAATGTCAAGCCCTATAAAGGAAATTTTAAAAACATCTTATGTCCGGTTCACAAAATTCTCAAAAATCCCTGACTACAATCCAACCAAGTTTCCAAATTTCAAGTCACTTCATTCGTTTAACAAACGCACACCCATTATATAACAGGTAAATTTTAAGGAAAGTGCAAATCTTATTAATTAAAGTTTCAACAATTGCAAAAAACGAACAACTTTTTTAATAGCAGCAATGCAGCTTGATTTAGATTATTTTGTTAGTAGTACGAATGCAGAGCATTGTCGTCTACCACTTTTTTCGTATACCAGTATTATCGTGTATTAGAGCTCTCTTGTATCGGTATTTCGTGTATTTGAGAGTCATGTATTTTCGTGTATTTAGGACAACTTGTTAAACCCAGAAAAATTTATTCTTCAAAAGAAATTTGCACAATGCATTCTAAATTTTTGGATAAAATTGAACTGGGTTTATCACTGGAGTGAAGCTTACGTACCGAAAATATCCGTTCAACGGAACTACTGCTTGCGGGTATGGCCAGAATTTCATAAACAGCATTTTTGAAATCACTGTCATTCCCACCCTACCACTTTCAACAGGTTTTTTATTTAAAAGTTGGTTTGCAAATTCCTATTTCATATCTTGAGAACAGATTTCCTTAATTCCAAATACGTTCAATGCATGTAGAGATTATCCAAGGTGTATGCAAATCTTCCACAAATTCCTTAGTTTTTTAGCTTAACATGGTCTGCATAATTTACACAATATTAGAATCCTATATCCAATTGGCATTTTATCAAGTATTTACAAAACAAAATTTTATTTATTAGTTGCAACAAAACTACATTGATATTACACATTGTGACTATTTGGTACGGTTACCAAATATTGTGTTAACCTGCTGTGACACTCGAATGAAAGTAGTCCGCTTGCTGAGTTCTTCAAGCACAGAAGCACCGACATAAGTACATGTGGATCGTATGCCACCAAGAATGTCGAGAACTGTACCTTCAACATCGCCACGATAAGGCACTTCCACAGTTTTACCTTCAGACGCACGATATTCGGCCACCTACAATAACTGCAATTGAAAATATATAATAATCTCTTTTGGCAGAAGAACTTCTGAAATAACATTTAAATCGAACCAAATTTTATGCATTAAAGGATTCAATGGTTATACATGAAAGCCATCAAAGCATGAAGAGTAATTGTATCTAAACTGGTTTCTAAGAAATTCAATTTTGAAAACGTACAATATCTAAATAACCAAATCAAAAGACGAGGACTGGATATGCATCATTGGAAATGATCCACTCAAATGAAAGTGATAGATGAGTAAGAATGCAAATAGGACGATAGCAAGAACTAAAACGTCTAGGAAGATACTTGCCATTTTTAAGATTAGAATAACAACAGCTTTTTTCCACACTTGAGGAAACGTAGAAGATAATAAGAAAGAATGAACGAAAGAGCTGAAGCAAATGATCACATCGAGAGAAAGCAATTGTTTTAATGAAAACAGACAATAAGTGATCATTGGGAATTTAACTTAATAGAGTACAAAATTTGAAAGATTGTATGTGGAATAAGAGAATTTATCATCATTTCAGAGAGGTTTGAGCAGGGCAGTTTAAAAAACATTTTCTGGTTAAAAACTGAGGGGAGAGAATACAGAGCGAAAATATTCATTAAAAAGATTTGAGATGTCACGAGGTAATTGAGCAAGCTTACCATTGAATTCAATAGTCAAAGGAAGAGAATTATTGTTGCTTTCAGCACTGATAAATAGCTTAGAAGAAAAACAATTGACAAAAGTAGGCTTATTCAAATTTGATAGTATCCGACAGGATTTTGGATGCTAATGAAATTCTTTTCAAAACTTAAGATTTGCCACACAAATGAACAGATAAGGTTTTGAGATATTTGGGTTAATAGTGAAGATGGAGAGAATGAGAAGAGTAAAAGCTAAACGTTGACGACGCTTTCTTTTATGGGGAATAAAGTGGAGGAAGGAATTGCAGCAGATCAGATGGAGAAAAATACGTGGAGAGGCAAAAAAGTGATTTTCTATGATTAAAATTCAGATATGCAACCCATTTTCAGCCGTCGGTATTTCGAAAAAGAAAGAAAAAGAAACACATAAATGATGTTCAATCAAATACTACTTTATATTCTAGAAAAGATGATGATACCTACAAGAAAATTTTGTAAATATAAATCAACAGTTCATTAATTCAAAGTTGAATGGATAAGAAACCCACTTATTGCTTAAAAAATTAATACAAATTGACATATTGCGAGTGGAAAGATTAATACAATATTTCAGTTCGTTTCTTTATATGAAAGAAAACCGTCTGATTGCAAACAAGGCTGTCTATAGAATATTATACTAATTATATAATTACTAATAGTATTTGAATGCTAGCCATATTTATAGTGAATGATACATACTGAAAGTGCTTGGAAAAGAGCACTTATATATTTACGGAGTAAGAAGCACAGTAAAAAAAATTCAATATCGTGCGTGTCAATTGTGTGCAAATTTATAATTGAAAGTACTTTACTGACAAATGCGAAAATGAAATATTTATTCAAATATTAAATATTCGATTGTAACTAATGTTTGTCAAATTTCATAAAACCTAATAATAAAGCTAACGTGTTCTACAATGTATTTTGGGATAATTGAGTTTAACGCAACAAAACCCAGCATAAATAGAAACAGTGTTTGATAGAAATAACTTAAAATGAATGACAAACACCAACAAAACAGGATATAAGAAATGATAATTATTTTATTACCTCGCCAGCGTGTTTTTTCATAGCAGTATCACTGCTCATTCCGTAAAATATTTTAACTTTTGACCCATCTTTTTTAGTGATAATATCGCCACCGGATTGATTATGTCCAGCAAACATGCCACCAAGCATTACAAAATCAGCGCCAGCGCCAAATGCTTTGGCAACATCCCCAGGAGTGGTACATCCTCCATCGGAAATGACATGCCCGCCCAATCCATGAGCTGCTTCTGCACATTCAAGAATTGCCGACAATTGCGGATATCCAATACCTGTTTTTACACGAGTTGTGCAAACAGAGCCTGGTCCGATCCCCACCTAAAAAGCATTCATAAATATGTATAAAATTGTAACACAAAACTTTCAAAATAGTAAACGAAATATAAAGTATAATAATGAATCATGTTATTACTAAAACATTTTAGACAATTTATAGTATAGCTGACCAACAATTTTGAAGATACAAGTGGATATGAAGTAACACCTGTTTGATACAGGGTTTTTACACGTTAGAAAATTGAATTCTCATTCTTTGCTGATTCGATAGTGCAACATCAATGTATACATAGGCTTTGCATAAATACTGCCGTTGAGAATTTAATAGGAAAATGCGATGACGATTGAAATATTTTAGTAGATAGGATCCCAATGCACGAATTTTGAGAAAATTCACCTGTTTCCAAATGTAATCAATCAAAAAGTCTCGAAAGCTTCCTTTTTTAATTTGTGTAACTGCCCTTTAGAATGGCATGCAATTAAGCATGCGCGGTATATCGAATGCCGATATTCAGAAAATATCGAATATCAGTCGATATTTCATATTGATATCTTCTATTTTGATACCTTTTTGTAATACATCTCGTTCAACTATTGACAATAAGTAGTTGATGAAAAGTGAAAAGAGATAAACTTATTGAATCTATTCAGACGTTGTTTTTAAATTGAGATAGTTTACATTTATAAGGTGGAATACTCCATGTTTATGTTTGAAGTGTTTCTAATAGTCAAATAAAGTATTTATGTACTGTTGTGTTTCTTTATTTACTGCCGAGTGGCACTTTATACATCCATATACACAGTGAAACGAAAATTTTGAATATCGTATCGATATTTTGTAAAGTATAGTATCTAATTAAAATGATATCGCACATACTACATGCAATACATTGACTACGATTCATTTGTTTAAGTTTCTATATTCCGTGGGCAAGTGGACATTTCGCAGAAAAAAGTTGCAAAGTGCTTTAAAATAATGCGGATATTCCGAAATCTGGACCTGTTTTCATGTATATCTTATTCAATCTAATGACAACGCAAACTAAATGTGTTTAGATTGCTTTGATTTCAACCTACCTTATATTTTTAATATAATTTTTAAATTATCATTTATTACCCTCAGAAGTGGTTTTTGAAAATTTCAATAAAAATGATTCGCAGTTTTAATTAATAACAACCAATTCAACACGCAGTTGCATGCATTTTAAAATGATTTTGTTTAAAATATGTACTTAAAACTTATATAAATTTAAAATATAATCATTCGATATTCGTAAAGATATTTTTCACTTGATGTCTAAATATATAAGTCAATTAAATGAGAATGCAACATTTGGCTTTAATTTTGGATTAACAGAATTAGTTGGCAGCTATTTTAAATCGCCTCTGCAAATTATAAAAAATTATCATAGATAAAAATGATTGGGCCAAAACCGAATAACAGGAGTTTCTATGCTACAAATGTTGAACACAAAATTTGCACATTCAGTTAACAAGCGGAAAAAAGCAATGATTGTTAATTGATAAAGATAATCCACCTATTCTACAAAATATTTTGTAGCTTAAATAAAAAAATTATTGTTCTTTCAGAGATACTAAATATTACACAAATTTTTAAACTACATGAATTATGGACAATATATCAATAATTTTTTTGAATGTTTTTTAAAAATACACTTAATATTGGTATCACTTTGCTTAAAGAATGAGGAAAGAGTAATTACCATTCCATTTAATATAACAAAATAAAATCAAAACTTAATTAAACCTTAATAATATCAGCGCCTTTTAAAATGAGAGCTTCAACCATTTCCGGAGTAACGACGTTACCAGCCAAAATGGTATGTTCTGGAAATTCGGCTCTGACGCGAGAAACATAATTGACAAAGTGCTCAGAATATCCATTGGCAACGTCCAAACAAATAAAACGAATATCTTTTACTAAACCTAGAACTTCCACTAACTTTTGAAAGTCGTTCTCTGACGTCCCACTGCTAATTGCAATGTTTGAAAGTACTCTTCGTGAGGTTGTCTTGGAAAACGTCTTCCATTCATCTACACTAAAAAGATCTAAAATGACATTGAAACAAAAAATGCTAGAAAGAAACTAATATTCTCCAAAACAATAAAAGAATTGCCAGCCAGCAAAAAGCTAGTAATGAGGGACTTGGTATAGTTAAGCTCTTGGAAATCATTCGAGGCATTTAAAAATAGTTTGGCAATATTGATTGTATAGTTCAAATTATCCTGAAAGCTCATTAAAGGAAAAAGATTATATATAAAATTTAAGAAAAACTAAAGGGTTTTAACTACAATGGTGATAAATTATAAATTCCAAATGGAACTGCAAACTAAGAATCATTCAAAAAATGTCAAAAAGCAAGCGGGCATTGTAAATTTTTCAATTTACAAGCTAATGATGTGAATAGCTATATGCATTTTTTCTACATTTAAATTTAATACTAATTTTAGTACCTATAATGTTTATGAATACAGGTGAAAAGTCCATGTTCTGCTAATGCAATAGCCATTTCGAAATTTCCAACTGTATCCATGTTGGAAGCCATTATTGGAATTCCAGAATATCGCTGACCTGAGTTTCTAAATTTGTAAGAGATGTGCAAATTAACATCTGCTCTGCTACGAATAGTGCTTCGTTTAGGCTTAATTAGAACATCTTTGAAATCCAGCTTTATTTCTTCGATTCGTGGCATTGCTAAAATCAATACGAATTTCATTAGAAAAATTTGAATCATGCAAGCCTTAAGGTGTGTTCAGATGAGAACCTTTTGATCTATATCATTTGATATACTTCAAAAAGATTCTCGTCTGAACGCACATTAGGCCACGGCTAGACTAGTGATTTGCTCAAAAATTATCTATCACATTTGAGTGAATCTCACATCTAACCACCCGAGATAATTAGCGATGTGACGATGACGAAGAAATCTTGCGCGTTCGATTCCCTTGTGATCGTCACATCGCTAATTATCTAGGGTGGTTAGACGTGCAACGCTTTCAAAAGTGACAGATCACTTTAACCAATCACCTAGTCTAACTGTGGCCTTAAGCGTATTTGCTAATTGCACACGCGTCGGCGGTTGGCCAACTATTGAAAGCGCGAGCGGCCAAGTCTACTGAAACCGCCGCTTGGAATGTATTAGTTAATTCAAACTCGCGTAGCCGGTTGGCCAACTGTATTTGTTAATATACACTTGTACAAATATTGCCCGCGGATTTCATTTGCTAATTCAGCGCTAGTGGCCAACCAACCAATAATATAGTCGTACTCAAACTTTTGGAATTGAATTTGAGTTTTGTCGGACAGAGTTCAAATATTTACGATTCAAGCTCAAATATTTTTTTGAAGAATAGGCCTATTCCGAATTCGTTCGACATTTTTTTCAGATTTCCTAGCAAATAGAATTTAAGAGTGGTGAATTATTCGGTCGCCGCTCGTGTGCATTAGCAAATACATCCATTATTCATTTGAACGATCAGTAATTAACGACTTCGTTTTGGAGATAAATTGTCTCAAGTAGCCATGAATCATAAAATATGAGGATTTTGAAGCTCAACAATTTTAACTTCAAAATGAACCCTGACGATATTGAATTCTAATATTCCAATTTTTTTAAACAAAAAGCAGTTATTCCTTTCAATGAAGCAATATTGATTTTTCACAAATTTCATTTGGAAGTCGGTTCGGTTTGGTTCACATAAAACACCGCGGTATTGATATGACTATGAAAAATCAATAGTACATTTTGCATATATATAAATATACAGTATATATATATATATA
>CABFPE010000209.1:713186-795753 GCA_900660155.1 Hofstenia miamia | reverse complement strand
ATATATATATATATATATATATATATACAAGAAATGAAGATTGTTAAAAGCAACAAGCCACATTAACAGTTTCAATGCTGAGCAATTTTGGACAAACTGTTCTGTGTTATGCACAAAACAGCTGTGTGCTGTGTGTAAAACCTGTGTCAATACTTTCCACAGTTCAATAGCAATGCATGGCATAAATTTATGTTCCTATGCCAACATAAGCTGTTTTTCTGAAAATGTAAAAATATGTGGCTTTGAGCTCTGCACATGGTTTCTGATAATGTAAATCTACAGCACTGAAAGTGTTAAGAGCAAGAACAAAATCTCTCTATAACTGAATTGCTAGCAATATAGTAATTAATAAATACACTTGTAATTATTAAAAAAGTTTGAAAATTCCAAAAAATATCAGTTCAGGAAGGCTATATATGTTTTCATCAATGCCTGTCAATGTTGCTGAAATGAGTGTCTGCAAATTGAATATACATTTTCTAGATAAATTTATTTACTATTAATATGAAGCAAATATAACCTTTATATACTTTGCTGTTACAATTAACATAATTATCATACACTAGAAAATAATTGTCATAACTAGATTTAATAAATTCAGGAATCTTTAAAACCTGCCTTGGACTTTGATAACATCACAGAAGTGACATCAACAAATATTTTCATCCAATCAAATTGTCTGCATTTTTCTGAAATCTTTAATTGCTGCCTTAGACTTTTTATAATAAAATTTCTTGCTGCCTCAGACTTTTAAAGTTAATTTCTCACCTGCCTTAGACTTTCTATTAAAAAGTTTCTTGCTGCCTCAGACTTTTAAAGTTAATTTTCCACCTGCCTCAGACTTTTTTTAGTAAAATTTCTTGCTGCCTCAGACTTTTAAAGTTAATTTTTCATCTGCCTCAGACTTTCTATTAAAACATTTCTTGCTGCCTTGGACTTTTAAAGTTAATTTTTCACCTGCCTAGGACAAGCAAAGTGAGTAACAATATTTTAGTGCTCAAATTCATCATAAAATTATTTTCAAAAATTCATTTATCATTTCACACCTCTACTTAAATAAATAATATTTTTTATGATAATTTTTAAATCATTGTTTATGTTATATTCTTTTATATTTGACTAATACCAATAAATTCCATTTCCAGAAATAGTGTCCCAATCTGATTTTGTTCTGCTATTTTATCTTTTCCTGAATTATTGACTACACCATATTTTCACTATATTTCTAAGCTTATCTACTTTTTGCCAAAATTTTCTAAAATACCAAAGGTAACAAATTTTTAGTATTTGTGATGAATTTTTCAATTAACTAGAAATTACAGTGTAATTTAAATCATTCTAAATTGTTTACTGTATTAATTTTTGCAAATTCATTGTATTTTTTATAGTTGTTCAAGAGTTCATCAACTTTTCACTGTTTATATTATACTTTCATTTCTTCATTTAGGATGAACTAGAAAAACTATGAAAAATACAGGAAAAGCACAAAAATAAATATAAAAAACAATTAAGAATACATTAAATTAGATTATGGTTTTAACAAAACCATTCAAATATATTTTGACTTACAAAGTCATCATCAGTTTTACAAATAATTCCCTCTAAATTTAGTTGATTTTATAGGCAATATTTCATTTCACTAAATCTTAATTATTGGTAACAATAGTTTATGTATATAATCTTCTTTTGTATTTAGACACTTATGGAATTCAAAGGAGATTTCTATCTATAGAAAGATGGATTAGCTTTAGCTAACATTTATCTTTCTTCAATTGAAGAACAATATGTTGAAAACCATATAGAGTTCAATTTCTATCAAAGATGTATGGATGACATATTTGCTTTAGTTGACAATGAAGAAAATGCAGAAAAAATGTTAACTAAGCTCAATTCAATTGATAATGACATCAAATTATGGTTCCTAAAATGTTGAAAAATTCTTCTTAAATACAAAGTTTTGTTTGTTTTTGTATTTTAGTAATTTTAGCAAAGAGTAGATAAGCTAGAATTATCATGAAAAATATGATAAAATATTAGAGAAGAAATGGGTTTACCTTCCAAAAAATTCAATGATGCAAAAAAACTTGCTCTTTTTTTAAAATCAATAAATTTAATAAAATAAATAAAAATTAAAACAAAGGCATATTAAATAAATTTTAAAGGAAAAAATCATTTATATTAAACAAAACCAGGGATGGAAATGGCATTGCTGTGAACAGCAAACTGCCATTAATGTAACAGCCAATCAGAGGCTGTTAATGGTAGATTCATTTATGTGATGACATGTGATTTATGTGATGTGTGATTTTTATTTCAGTTGCTTCTGCCATGTCTTCATATGAAAAACACTTTGCACTTGCTGGTGAAAACAAATGCTCATGCAAATTGTGTTCAACAAAGATTACATATGAGTCAGCAAAAAAACATTCTTCTAATTTGCAAAACCATTTAGAGGCAAAGCATCCTGAATTTTTTTAAGAAAAAGTTCCTAACAAAAATTTTAAAGATATCAGATTACCTTGTACCAGTAAGCTTACCAAATTTATCAGCTTTGGACTGACAAGCAATTGCCACATGCTGTTCATCACATGTTCTTCCACATGATATTGTTGAAGATGAATTCTTTCAATGGGCATATCAATGTGCAGTTAAATCTCATCATAAAATCTCAGAAAGAATTAAATCCCTTGCCAATGAATGCAGACAAATTATAACAGATGAAATGAAAGGACAGTTTGTTATGCTATTGGTGGATGGTTGGACTGACAGTGTTTCCAAACAACATCATGTTTGAATCCTTATTTGGAATGGTAAGAAGATATTTTACCTATCAAGTTTCATTATGTTGTCAAAACTTGCAGTGTATTCTCAGAATTTGTTACATCAGTCCATTTCCACTTTGATAGGTAGCAGAATCATAGAAATAGTTGCAGATAATGCAAGAAATATCCAAGGAGGTCTACAGTTGATTCATGAAGAGAACCCCCAAATACTCAATGTGAGCTGTAGTGCTCATCTTTTGAATTTAATCATTAAAGATGTTTTTGCACAAGTGGACATTGCAAAAGAATCACTGACAATATTAGATGAAATAGTACACAACAAGCTCCTACCTAGATATTCACTGACAAGATGGACAGCTAGATATGACAGTTTATGCTTTGCTTTGACCAAAAATGTATGTACTGAATTAGAAGTGGTTCAGTTTGAGCAAACAAAACAGATCCTTAATGAAGTTTGTAAACAGCTAATGATTGTTCAAAAGGACAACACCAATGTTTTTGACATTATCACAGCATTTCATTCAATACATAATGCATAGCTCAAAAAGCCTGCATTACAGAAAGAAAAGCTATTTTGGAGGAAAATGTTTTCCAAAAACAATGGAAGCAATTTAAAACCAGCTCTTTGGGAATAGTCATGAACTGCATATCTTCATATATACAACACACAAATGAGGATTTTTTGGGTCACTTGTTGGATGAGCCAACTGACTTTGAAAAACAGGTTTTTGAGTCTTGGGCAAAAGCAGTGTTGCCCAATAATCAACATGCCAAATTTGTTGAAGAAAAAGAGTTGTTACAGGACATAATCTGTCTAATTGATGCAGTTGTTTTGGACAGATATCCTCTTCATCTCCTTCTATACAATATGGAATGAGCATTTTCTCTCCACAAATTGATCCAAACTGAATTCAAGCAAACTTATCTGCGGAGTCTATGGACAATGAACTCTTTATAAGGTACAATTTTGATAGAATTTTAGATGTTGCAGCATGAGATGTCACTGAAGCAAATATTACAAAAGAAATTTTTGAAATAGACACTTTCAAGGACTCAGATTGGTGTATTTTTTGTTACAATTCATTTTCCTTCAAATACAAATAATGAATGAAGCACAAAAAATAATGGCATTAAGAAAACTTAAAATTTAATTTTGTTGTCAACAAATATAATACTGTAAGCAGTCATTTGCATGATTATATAATATTTAAACATTCAGATGAGATTAAAACTATAAAAAAATTTTTGAAATTTAAGATCAAAGCTTGAGATCCAATTTTAGGTTGTTGTCTATATGCCTGACTTATGAATATTTCAAGTACTTTTTAAGAAATAATTTACATTGTCAAATTTATAAAATTCTTTCATTTGACTCTTGATCATGAATGTGCTTTATTTGTGAAATTTTGTGTTTCAATTGCATTCATCAAGGCAGCTCACATCGTAGTTTTTTTGCTTTTTCTTAATATCAGTAATTTGGAAACCAAAAACTTGATTTGATGTATCAAAACTAAATCTGCTAGAAGAAGCATGAATAAGGTATGAAAATCAATAACAAGATTCATCATGAAAAATTGTCATTCACATATTATTAATAATTATCTTGAATTTCTTTATGAATTGCAAAATATAATTTTATCAATTACTAGACTTTGTGGGATAATTGGCAGAAAAAAAAGAAAAGATAATTTTTTTTAATGATTTATATTTCCTTAATTACACCATATTTAATCAATTATACAATTTGTAAGCATAGTGATTAATTTACATTAAATTTTATATTTAGTCAGATTGGCTTTTGACAAATTGAAGAGGAAAAGCACTGCTTGATTAAATTAAGTTGATGTGGAGGTAAAATTAAGCAGGAATCCACAAGGAAAATCTGACAATCAAAAACAGGTGCATGTCAATTTTTTTTGAATATTTTCTTACATATTTTGTTCAAGAATTAGAAGTGATTGATAAATTACTTTGAAGTTATTTTGTATCAATCTCATTTGATTTGTAATAAATACTTTTGCCTTTATTGTACAAAAATTTTTTCAAATTCTCATGGGTGGAATTTAAATTGCCTTAAAAATATCAAAGCCAACCTTAATAAAACTTCAGAAAGGCAAAATGCAAGCTCTCTGCTTTTTGCAAACTCAAAACAAACCTTAACAAGCTAAGTTTTTCAAAAGCTCAAAATGAATCTTAAT
Organism: Hofstenia miamia; assembly: GCA_900660155.1. Classification (NCBI taxonomy): domain Eukaryota; kingdom Metazoa; phylum Xenacoelomorpha; order Acoela; family Hofsteniidae; genus Hofstenia; species Hofstenia miamia. The sequence continues at coordinate 790,772 of CABFPE010000209.1, read as the reverse complement.
AATATGGATTAAAATGCATAAAGTTATAAGTCAACAGGGAGTTAATTAAGTTGGAGTTGAGCCTGCTGAAGACACAAGAAATGTATCTAAACTACTCTGGCAGAGAAAAGATTAATAGATTACAGTCAGATTTGGCCTGGTGCAGATTCTACAAGATGCAAATGTTTGAGATTACTCAAGAAGAAACATTATTTACAAAATATTTTGAAAACATTGCCTTATAGATTCAAAATTGAGATTGAGAAAAAACCATTAAATCTTGATAAACTAATTTAATTTTGAAATTAATGCTTCCCTTATGCAATCAATTGAAAATACCAATGCAATGAATAAAATTTAGGATATTTTCTGCATTTAAAATTTAAAAAATAGAATATAAAAGCTAATATTTTCCACATATTGCACATTCAAATATTGAGAGTTGAAGTTGAGAATGCTTTAATTTTGAGATTTAAGATTGACATAACATATAATTTTGAGGATTTAGAATGAGAATATTCGTTTAAAAAACATTCATATATACTAAGAAAATTTTTGAGATAATTGCAATTCTTGTAGTTCTGGATTAATTTTTTTAATGTATAATTAATCAATGGAAAGAATGTATATTTATTAATGAGCAATTTTAGGTCTGTAAGGTATTGGATATATATATATATATTTATATATATATATACATATATATAAATATAAATATATATATATATATTAATTGAGTATTGACTATATTGCATATGAAATGTCATCTAGAATGCAACAATGAAGTAGGATATCTGGTGTTGGAAGTTATGGAAACCATTATAGTTCATTGGCTAATACTTAATGAATTCAAAAATTTCATAGAAAGAATGAATAAGCAATAGTCCAAATCTCCTTCCCAAATCAGAGCTGTTTTTCCTGAATTTTATGAAAAGACATCAATGGACATTTGCCAATATTTGACACAATAAGATACATGATGTATATATATATATATGTATATATATATACATGTATATATATATAAATTTATAATTTATATTCTTACATATACTACTTTCAATTGAAAATATTTCTATTTTTTTGCAAAAAATCTAGCCTAATATAAGCATTGCTTAAATAATAATAAATATATTATAATATTAAATAAATCATGTCATATATGATGCATTACTTTGAGCATTAGTTGCTATATAAAAAAGCGCTTTGTAATTTATAAATACTGGTATATTATGTAATAGTTATTTTTAATATTAAAACTTGTGAATGATCTATTGAAGTTCTACAGGATGTTGTAAAGAGCTTGCAAATCAGACGAACATACATGAACTAATTGCTCTTTATATTAAGACTGCCAGCTTACTGTTTCTAGATAGACATAAACAAACATCTCAAGAAATTTGAATCATTTTAATTGCCCACCACTAAGCGTAGGAAAACGAAATTGATTTGCTTCAAAATAAGTGTTGTGCGATAATTCAATTTGCAAGTTCATTACATGCTTTACAACAAAGTGAAATAGCGCAATTTATACAAGAAGGCTTAGTCAGCAATATATCAGCATAGATGGTTTTATAGATTAAGGGGTTTTGGTGTAAAATCTGTTTGAATTAGACACTTTTAATTTTTCTATTGAAAAATTAACGTCTGGAATAAAATTTTTAAAAATCCTTTGCAAGTTCTTTGTGAGATCAACAACATAATATGCAATAGTGAAATGTCAGGCAAAACCTTCCTGACAGGGATTGATCATAGATGCTTTTCTAGATGATAAAGAAACGTCAGAATTTATTATTTCATTTTCTCACTAATGTATTACCATACCAAATTTCATATGCGCGAAATTAAAGATAATATTTATCAGATTATTAAATGAACCTAACTTTTTCCTATGAAACTGACGCGTGTCATCACTCCTTTTCTTTCAGTTATTTGCAATACGTTTCAATATTCACTTATTATTTTTGATCATTACAATTTTTCCAATAATTATAATTGTATTGTTTTTAAAACAGCTGTTTTTATTATTTTCTGTAATTGTTCAAACTGGATATGTTTTAATTGCTGCATTGAAAATTACAACATATTTGCACTTAGTAGCAGTAAAAATCCCTGAATATAGTAAAAAATTATGGCTAACGGCCGGCTAAGGCTAAAGCCTTACGGCAAACGGCCGGCTACTGCCAAGAAAATTGCTTTGGCCGCCGAACACTAGTTGCCACTGATATAATTGTATTTGCAGATATTGATTCTGAATATAGAAGCCTGGAAATGGAAATAAACCATTTCTGATGATGTTCCATAAAGCATTTGTGAGAATATAAAAGCTCGAGAATTTCGAATCTGAACTCAGAAAAATTGTAAAATTCTGTTCTTTCATGCAATTTTGAAAAATTCAACACGAATATTTCGATAATCAGACATATGATGAACATTCACTGAAGTAATATCAGGCCTCTTTTCGTTAATAACATCACAAAATGTTATTGGAGTTTCTATTCCATCGACAGCTTACATTCCATTTGACAATCATTGAATATCTCTACATTAATGGTTATTTATATTTTAAGTATTTAATCAATATAGATCCTTTTAGAGCAAAAAGTGTAATTGATAAAAACTGGCATGTATACATAGCATTTATCTTTAATAATAATTGAGCTTTGATAATATTTCCTCCAATTTCATAGCAATGACGTCTTACAGTGCACCATTTTCTAATTAATTAATAATGTCATGTGGCAATATTTTTTGATTTGATCAATATCTATTTTTGTAAATTCAACTTCGCAAATCAAAGTTAAAATGAGCCATATTTTGTTGGAAAATTTTGCTTTCAATCATATGCCACAGGGGCCTAATGTACACTGTTTCGTAAGATGACATCGTCATAGTGACACACTTATTTTTACATGTATGATTTATTTATAAATTAACAGTAAAAATACATGCATATCGGTAATTTAAATTTCAATAAAATATACACAACCAATATATCATTTAGTTTAAGATTTAATAAATTAACACAAGCCTTACAATAAGTGAAATAGAGAAAAACTTAGAAGATTAAATACTGACTGGTAAACCAATCAAACAATTTTCAAGATTATAGGCCTCTTGAAACATATAATTATGATATTTACCGATATTGGAACTTCAAAAATGTTTTCAAGATTATCTAGGATTGAATAAAATCAATTTAGAAAAAATATCAATAATATAAAACTCATAAATTAACTACCCGTGTTCACTAATTTCGTATAGTGTATTAGTTACCCCCAAATACTTGTGATATTACTAAGCAAGAGATAACTGATAATAACTTTACCATAGGCGTGTTTTTTAAAAACAAAAGGTAAAATTTTTGCAATTTTGATTTTTTCAAAATTGCTCGAAAGGACAGAATTTTACGAAATTACTGAGCTCAGATACAAATTCTTCGTGCCTTCGGTTCAAAAAGTATATTTTTAGCATGATTAAATTTTATTTTTGACCCATCGCGAGTTTGTCGTTTAGTGATTCGAAATATTCATTCAATTTTTTTGTTCCTATAAATTTTACTTCGAATTTAGTTATGCTATTAATTTGAGACAAAATTTATAAGGGAAGAACTCAGAAGGAGAATTTGTTTTTTAATCATGACTACAAAGATAGGCGATTTTTGTTTCATCTTGAATTCACATTGTGAAAGTTTCATTTATAACATCTTAGCATCAGCTTATTTTGCAGTTCAGGATAAGAAGGGCCAGTTTCACAAATGGCTTCCGTATTTTTACAAAATTTTTTTCAAATTTGCGAAAACGTCACTTCTGTGGGTTTACATAAAACTGATATAAAGTTGGATTGTGAGAGAAAAAGACTATATTTTCTTGTACTTAAGGGAACATGTCTATTTTAATAACTATTTTTATACCTTGAAAACAATTTATTAGGGTGTTTAATTTCAAAACACTGTGCTAAAGACTGAAATGTTGAGCCATCTATTCTTCAACAGAAATGCTTTTATCTTTGGAACGAACCATTGTGTAATAGAATTTTCCATAACTTCTTCGAGAGCCGCAAAACCATGAGTAATCACCGCATAAAGTATTGTTACTAAGATCAAGGTTGCCCGTGCATTCTTCATGCGTATTGTTGCTATAAACAGCCTTAAATTCACACGCTCCTTCATCATCATATGTTCCTTGCCACACACAGCTTACATTTGAATAATTTGAATGTAGAGTTCCAGTGCCCCAAACGAGACCAGTTGATGAAATACCACCTGTTTTTAGAAGGATTTTAAAATTGTTTGACGGTGTTCTATTACCATCGTAGTTGTTCACTGTTTCACCTTGGAGCTCCCACACACCTTCATAGGGATCTACAGATTTTCTCTTAAGAGCAATGTTAATCAATTCAATTTGTGAAACAGAAAATCCATACATGGTCTTCAACTGGTGATTTGTAAGTCGATTAAATTTATCTCCAGTGATACGGTTGTCTTGCAATTTTTTGGTAACTATTTCACCTATTTTCTGTGCCAATGCTTTCGAATCTACAGATGTGATTTCCCCACTGTCATCATCTGAAATTTCTGTCCCAATATTAAGCTTTTGAAGGCTTGTTAATATTTTAGTAAACACCTGTGCTTCTCGGTCATCATCATACATAATCCCGTTTGTATTTGCTAGGCAGAGCCTAACATGCTTGGTTCCATTCCAGTCAAGATCTGGTAAAAGAATGGGAACAATCTGCGGCCGATCTTGCGTGAGCATTTGTCTTTGTGCGAGATTGAATTCATATTTACATTCATTCGATTTAGCCCAAGCTTCATTCATTAGGCAAATGAACGCCCCACAACTATCAACCGCATCGACGATTTCTTCGCGGAAGTCATCACCGACGTCCATTTCTGTACATAGCCATACCTTGACGTTACGTTTCGTCAAGAATGCCTTTAAACGATTTGCTAAGTCCAAGGATGACTTCACATTCAAACTGATCATAACATCACATTGGGATGCCTCACATGCCATGTCGTCTACAAAAAATGGAATTAATTAAATTAGTGAAATGTAAGTAAATCGACACATTTGAATAGTGCAGGTGTAAATTGGTTAGTATTAAATGATAACATAAAATAAATGTGTCTTTTGTAAACAATGATCTTCAATTCGAATGAGTTTATAAATACAAGCTTGAGGTCTGGCAAAACAGCACCACTGCATAGACATTTCGCTGTAATTGCCCCAAGCTATAAGTCGATTTTAGAATCCTGCGTAATGAGGAAATTCTTGGTATCAGTGCTGCAAGGTGGGTCAACCTGACTCAAAGCGAGCAGTTTTCACCAAAAACGACCAACCCAAACCCAAATAGAATTTTTCGAAGTGTGCCTCATTCAAACCAACGCAAAATTTCCTGAATTATCGTAAACCAAATCTTACATGAAAAAGTCATCATCGCCATGATATATTGAAATAAGGATACTATTATATTTCGTCCCAGAACGATTAGGATATCTGAGATAATGTCCCCATGCATTCCAACAAAAAAACAATTCAATTAGCTACTCCATTTATATAACTTAACCCAAAATTAGTAGCATGGTGCAGTAAGCTATATTGATTACGAAAGATTTAAAACACCGAGAAATTATCAAAAATTTTTTACAGAGTTGCTTTGTAATATATAGGAAGTTGATATTGAGTACCAAGCAATATTTTTGCAAATGTAAGGAATGTGCTTTAATGGGGAAATAGCAGATTAGCAAACGGATCCGATATTTTGACGCACAACCCATCTAGAAAATTTGTTTCTCATGGTCGAAACAATAGGTCAGAAATTCAACACTTAGCCCAAATAATGTCGTATATAATTTTTTTGATTTTATTACATATGAATTTTGAGTAATTTGCACAGTAATGATTCAAGATTTCAATGCATTTTTGTTCTTAGGATAAATTTTAATTGTTCAACCTCTTCTGCCTGATTGTTTGATTAAGAGATCTCAAATTTCTGTCTCACAGCCGCGTTGACTTTCTGTTACCTCGAGAAATGAATATAAAATTTTGTGCATTTGGCCAGAATATCTGGGTTTATTTGTTTCAATGCTCAATTGCTAAATTTGCTTTTGAGGAATTAAGTTGTGAAACCAGTTTGTGAAACTATCAATGATGACATAATTTAATTTACAAGTTTCTATTAATCCCATGCAACATATTTTGCTTTTAAAGTCACAAAGCGTTTTTTTCTCATTCCTAAGGAATTTTCGCCAAGCATATTAGGAAGTGTAAGAAATGTGAGATATGGAAAATCTATGGGCAAGTGTGCTTCCCAGTTATGGTTACAATTTGCCATAAAACTCTGTTTGAAATCAGTGAATTAAATTGTTATCATTTTCCGGTTTTTGCAACAACGTTCCAATTCTTCCATACATAATGTTCAGACAATAAAGCGGTCTAAAGCCCATGTTAGCACCAACTAACCTCAACTACTTTGCTTTCTATAAATAGATCACCCAAGCCCCGTCCGAACGCGAAGTAGGGAAAATCAGAATTCGTCACGCTATAGACGAGTTAAGAATTAAAATGAAAGACAATGGTATTCCCTAAATATTAACCTTGAACGTGTGAAATTGACCAAACATGTCCTAAATATTAACTTTTTGTTAACCTAAGGAAAGTAATATTGAGAAACTACATTTTACAATTTTGTATTCGAAGAATTGCAATGAAAACCAATATATATATATATATATTTATATATATATATATATATCCACAGGAAAAAATTTTCTTTGCTTAGAAGAACAGTATATAAAATATAAAAACGTATTTTGGCTTGCAGTTGCCGAATTTCACGTAAATAGCAGATCAAGCATTCTAATTGGTGCGTTTTAGTATTCCCACAAATTTGACAATAAGAAATAACTACATTACAATTTCTTCTTAAATTCCTCCACTCGATTTCAATTACTGACAATGACCGGTAGATACTAAAAATAGATCCTGCAAACAGCCGCTTAAAATGGAAAAAATCTCATTGGGTCAATTTATAAGACTCCATGTGACCAACTGTAAAATTACCAACTGTTCTAGTGACTCCTCAGAGATATAACCCACTGCTGCTCAAACTCATAAGCCCATAAGTGGCTAACACATTTAAGTTCATTTACATGCAGAGAAAATTCATTTGTACAAAATGAAAAACAATTGACCTTAAATCTCACTCCCTGTATTTAAGCGCTTAACACGAATTAGTTAACCACATCTATTTATCTAATCCTTAATTTGAAATTTGCTATTATTGTGAACAATTAATTGGCAAAATTTACTGTATTAACTAATTTAACCTTATATTAGAGTATCAACTTTTTTCTAATACAATAATAAATTTTGTCAGCATAGGGAATAAATAGGGTTTGTGGATAAATATTAATTTTGGTTACCCTAGTGATGACCATTGTATAAATTGTAGAAATAAAAAACTATCGTTAATTTAAATGAAGTCTTAACATGCAACAAGCTATCAGCGTAATTCGGTTAAGTCTGTCATTTATTCTATTAACCTGCTTAGACACGTTTCGAACTATCAATTACTTGCAATTGCATATTATCCAAAAACCTGTCAACACCTCTAACATCTACTGAATGATAGATTCGTATTTTGAAACAAGTAGAAAGAGTAGGGAGTAGGCCTATAGGACATATTATTATAATACTTTGTGCATGTGATGTAGTTTTGTAATCGACAGGCGACATTTAGAAAATAGCGGGTGTGCTGAGGATGAATTTTGCTAACGGACATGTGTGTGCGGTGAGGTTGCGGGCCCACTCACTGCGGTGTGGTGCAATGCGGTTATAAAACATTACACCCGCGTTCATCTATGANACATGCATATATATATATATATATATATATATATATACATGCATCCACAGGAAAAAATTGTCTTTGTTTAGAAGAACAGTATTTAAAATAGAAAAAGTTATTTTGGATTGCAGTTGCCGAATTTCACGTAAATAGCAGGCCAATCATTCTAATTGCTGCGTTTTAGTATATATATATATATATATATATATATATATATAATATATATATATATATAATATCTATATTATGTCTATATAGGTCATGGTCACGCGACAATGTTGAGAAAGAAATTTTTTGTTAGCATCTAACTATTGTAACGGGATACAAAAAGTATGTCTATGTCCAGGTCAAGAATATTTGAAACTTAAGCTCACTGCAAAATCAGCAGCATATCATTGATAAAGGTAATATATTTTGTTGTGCTGCCTTGTCAGTTTTGTAAACTGCTTTTCATTAATGTGCTACTAACTTGATAGAGTAAGCAATAATTCATTGCATGATCTTGAAATTCGCACTATTAAGATGAATTACAAGGAAAGTAGGTTTAATTTTAGTGTAGCAGTGAGATATAGGGTGCTTACCGTTTGCACTGATTTAATGATTGCCTTAATTTAAGTGTGTTAAACAGCGATTTTGGCAGGTGCACTAGATTCTATTCATGCGAATTACACTGCTCACACTCTACGTTTTCTACTAGCTAAATCTATTCCATTATTGATGTTCAGAAAAATATAAGATATCCTCACACTTTATTCGAAAATTAAATTTTAGCCAATTTCAAATGGTTGTTTTCGGACATTTTTGGTATTTAAGTCCGAACAAATCGTGTGCAAAAATAAAAGAACACTAAAGATTGAACAATATCGCCAGTAATACATTAAAAGTCAATAATGACAACAACATAAACTTTATGTGTACTTACAATGATTGATTGCATTGCATGTCATTAATCTATTGTGAATAAATTAACAAAATTGAATTAAGCTTAAAAGAGTTACGCAACATCAAAACTTATGCAATTTAGACGAAGGGCACTATTGACATTACATATCTGGCAGTAGATAGTTATGACCTACAAAAAATGCACATGGAATTATTTGTAGGAAAATGAAATTACTCGTAATAATTTTGATGGAATCAATGAATACAGTATATTGTGAAAGTGTTTGGATCATTGAAAACATATGATATCAATAATTTGACAGTCTTAAGAACTGCATGATCTTAGGGTCTTCCGGTAATGATTTGATTTGAAACTGCTCACTTACCAGTCTGTTTTTTGAACACAAATTCACTTTAATAAATTTATATTTTCAGGTCTAGGGAAGTGACATTAACCGGATTTGCACTGGAAGTGCAGTAAGAACATCGACCAACAGGACAAGGGGGACATCCGCCATTGTGAATTCAATGGTTTCATTTATGTTCATCTTGTTTTCCATTTTCTTCAGGTCAAGAAAATATATTTACCTTCGAAACCAGACTGATTGTTCACTAAATAGTTCAATATGATTAGCATATCTCAAGAACTCGAAAAAATGAATGGGATTCGTTGAGAACAGTAGGTTTTCTTAAGCTGTGGGTCAAGGAGATACACAGAGGGCTTCGCCAAAAATGTAGCAATTTTGTAACTACTTAGCATTTTATAGATTTGAGTATTACTATGAAACTCAATTCTATACTTACTTGAAATTTTAACATTGATAAATCTAGAAATTGCATACATAAAGTAATGTTCGTAATCCTTAGCTGCTATAGTTTGTCTTGCATATCAGATTTGCGCAAAGCCTATTGGATGTTGGACAAAAATTCAAGTTGAAACATTTGCCGTGTAAGAATCCTTAAGATGGATTGCTCTTAGTAGATGTAAAATTCCGATCTAAGGGCTTTTCTTGAAATTGATGAAGATGCAATACAGATGCCTTACATTAGTTGTTGGTGCTCTTTGTCCACACATGTTGGGGTTGCCATGGATCTATACCTTTTTGTCTTCAAATTAATCTAACTCAAATTCAAATTAATCGATTTCAATTTCAAATTATTCCACTTCAAATTAAATTTAATCTAAGTGAAATTCAAATTAATCTACATCACAATACAAATTAATACAATACAGGAAATCAATTTATTTCCATTCAGTATAAAGTATGTAACACGTTTTACAAAAGGTGATTGAAAAATATGGTTGTATTGTATTATATGAAATAATATTTTGACATCTTTATTAGTACCATGAACATAAAATAATACTACTAGTACCATCATTAGTAAGAAGGGACAACAATTCTCTGAAAATGGAACTCTCATTATAATGTATTGTTGGTTGATACCTTCCTCTACTCACTAAGTGTACCATAACTGAAAAACAAACTTTCATGTCCATTGTGAAAAATTGTATATTATATATTCAAATAGAGTAGGTTAATTTTCTAACATTTACTATGAAATGGACTTGCAATACCAGCAATATAACTCCATAACCACTAATTTCCTCTTTAGAAAGTCTAATTCATTTTAAGTAAGGTCACCTACACTCAAATCACACATAATGCTTATTAATATTGTCCTTAATCATGACATCAAATTCTATACCTAAAAGAATTAATTGTTAGGGACAATTTTCAAAAAGTAGTTTTGTTTATATTTAGTTCGTTTTATTCTCTAATATGCATTTTTTTATTACAAATTGGGTAGCACTTGGAAAGTATAGGTGTCCTCCAATTCAATTTGCATCAATTCATTTTATCTGTATTAAGTTTTAAAAAATTGCATATTTTGATGACCGGTTGTTCAAATAATATGCTAAATTTCAAAACTATTGTATCATTACTAAATAACATAAGTATTGAGTGCAATCTTGTACCCCCATTACAAACTGCATTTGAAAATATGTACTATGTCATGACGGTAGTACTAAAACAGATGTCAAAAATTTTTTAAAAAAATAGGAACTCCCTTCAAAAAACCATATTTTTCAATAATATTTGTGAAAAACGCACTACATATTATGTATCGAATGACCCTAGGGTGATTTTCTATATTGGATTAATAGGAACCTGATGTAGATAAACTCTAATTTCTCTGAAATTGACTTGAACATTGAGATAGATATGTTTAAAATTATGTTAGATCAATTTCAAGGTACGAAGGTGTAGAAAATTTATTTTAGGGATATCAATGGATCATTGTAGATAAAAAAAGGTCTAAGCAAGCGATAAATTTATTCATTGAAAATGAACTTACAACGATTCTGTTCCATTCACATTACACTGTGAGAGCATAGATGCGGATTCAAGGCTGTAAAACCTGATATTCAGTTAAAATTTGGATTGGTACCAGTAAAGAATAATTCTACAAAAATTTGTATTAGAAGTAGAATCCTCCAAGTTCATCTTCTTTAAATATGAATTAAAAATGTGGTATTTGCGTTAGCTTCCCTCCCCAACCCAAATAATTGCAAAATATAGAAATATGTTAACTTATCAACAAAATAACATGTCAAATGTCTTAGACTTGTCCAGCGTAATTACTCAGCAATACCCATGGCCACTCCTGAATAGGATCTTTATCAGTGTGTATGCTGTTAAACTTTGTTTACGAAAACCAAACTGCAATGGGCTTAATGATCTGTGATATGAGTAAGAAACAAATGTGTCATTCATTATTCTTTCAAAGGCCAGGGACAGTAGCTAACAAAAAATATTATTATTCTTAAATTTAAAAAGGTTTGATTCAAAATATGGTCCACCTTGGACAATTATTTGGGACGGAGAAGGGCTCCAACCCTACCAGCCCCTTGTCCCTTAGCCTCTGACCTGAGAGAGAGTAGAAGTGAGTAATATTTGGCCCAAATCCTTCGGCTACATAGGAATGGCCTTCTTAGGAATAGGTCTACTGTTGGCGATTTTCCATGCGTCAGGAAACACATCACCATAAAGTGAAAAGTTAAACAATGAACAAACAGGATCAGCACCGATATAGCACCGCATCTAAAAATCCCAGAAAAGCGAATCATTCATTTCACAGTTCGTTATCTTGATTGGGCTTAGAAAGTAATAGACTTCATGAGAATAAAAATAAGGAATGTCTTGTAGTGAGGGGATGTTGTCATACCAATGAGAAGTGAGAAAGGTGTTACTAGCATTAGAAACAGAGAAAGAATTCAAATAGTAATTGACATTATCAGTGTTAAATCATCACAGGAGTTGGGGTAGCATGAATTAGGAAGTTTACTTTAGCCCACTAATTAGCTGAGCCTATTTTATTCAGATTCCTGTAAATGGCTTTGATCCTTTCTCAAATTTGTTTGTTGGCTGATACTGCTTCTAAAACCGGTCGCACATTAAAAGTTTATTCTTATTCTTGAGAAACATCTAAATGAAAGGGGTCACGTATTCAAGATCTCTAAAGTGTATATCTACTCCTGCAAAGTACAGTTTTCCTACACATAGAATACCATCAAATCAGGAAACAGCAATATTAATATCAGAATATTGGAATAAATTACTTTAGTAAAGCTTGCCACATACAGACTGTAGTGAACGTCTTGGGCACAAATGGCGGAGAACAGATAAAAGCCTGAGGTCACTGGAAACCAACAATTGATATGTGAATGATTGCAGAAAGTCGGGTTTTGTGCAGAGTACCTTGTAAAGGACCCTGTTACCATGAATTCAAAGTTGACCTAATGAAAGTCACATTCTTCTATAATTGGCCCTGCTCTAAAATGGTTAAAATCACTACAGACAATAAGGCAGGGATAATTCTTAGTTGAAGGAATGCTTTCATTGGCCATGCTCAAATGTATGCTGAGTACCTCATTATAGTCGGCATCAGGAGTGTAGTACAATACACAGAATAGAATTGGGAGCGAGGTGACTGCAAGTTCCAAATACAGAATCTCAAATTCGATGCAATTGGCTAGATATAGCTGCACAGGACAATGAGATTTATGCATGTAAGCACATAAACCACCTTCGTGACACTTACAATACTCACTAGACATTCAATACAATTGAATTATCAATGTCTTGAGATAACCAAGTCTCTGTTATAAAACAGGAAGAGAGGGAGTTCACAGATATGTCACAAGATTAGTGATAGACGGCATTAGGTCTCTTAATAGACCGAGAATTAAGCAGCATAAAAGTAAAAGTGTTGTCTAGTCACATGGTAGGTTTACAACTTTAGATCCGAAGCTTATGCTTTAGACTTGTCCTTCTCACTTTGAATCAGATCATATCTCGTTTTCAGAAGCTTGTCCTCTAATTGCCTTTCCTCTGCAGTTAGCTCCTTAAATACAAACACTCTCGTAATGTAGTCTTTTAGCTTAGAGGCTGTCCACAGCACTTTCCTCACAGACAAAATGCTGGGGAAACAGAAAATGAGGTGGTCTTCTTTTGGTAGGAAATTTCCCACCTAAAAACAATCCGTTATTGGGATATTTTTATCAAATTAATATAGCACAGTTTGTATATTTTTTTCTAAAACTTTTAGGAAGGTATTTATTAAGTTTAGTGAAAATATGTTCAGCACTTCCATATACACTTAAACAATAGCTAATTCTACCTAATGCTAAAGCTTCAAATACTTTGGTTCTAGATTCCTTTGAATATCCTGCAGTATGTAGATCTTCAAAAATATAGTTTATCGAATTCTAGAAAGATAGACACATGCCTATTGAATATCATTGAAGAATCCATAGTAATTCCTTGATAGAAGATACTTCTTCATATGGTATGTGTATTCCAAATCACAATTACAAGAGGGTGTACGATTTATGCAAAAATGTAAGTGTTTAGTCTTACTTTAATTAATTTTTAAGTTATTTGTAAATACCCATTCAGACATTCTTTTCAGTTCTTTATTAATTATTTCATTACTATCAATTGGTGTTACATCTTTTTTAAAACATGGAATTATTAAATTAGAGAGAGAGAAAGAGAGAAAGAGAGAGAGAGAGAAAGCAAATGCATTCAATTTGCTTCCAATATAATTGAAAGTATCTTCAATATTGTTAGCAACTTGATTTAACTGAATAACATTTATTGCAGAGACAGCAAGATCTCAGAATTCTTCGCAATGTCTCTCTGTTCGTCATAAAGAAATTCTCACATATACCATGATACAATTATCTAAAAAGTACCAACGTCATTATTCTTTATCTCATGATTGCAGGCCTCACAAGTATTAATATTTGATGATGTAGTGATAAGGGCTTCGCTTATTTTTGGCATGTCACAATCACTTGAATCAAATTGAACAATAGGTAACAATAAAATTTGATACATCATTCTTAAAATTAAAGTTATTATCACAGTTCCCACGAATTCCATTCCTGATTTTTACAAAATGATTTCTTTCCCTCTTTTGAAATATTTATTGTTGTTTCCCGCATTTAAAAAAATATAAATATTGTTTTTTAGAAGCATCCCACCTACTGAGTCATTCAATATAAAAAATGTGCTGGCTCCATTAGAAATGTAGTTAATATTACCGAAATTGCGGTTTGAGGTGCATAAATCCGAAACTGAAAACGAGGTCATTTTTGAAAGCCGCCGAGTACTACTGCAAAACAAACGAGTATGGCTATCTTACAGTTCATTTTGCCCACACCACTGTGAGTGAAGATCTTTTGCATTCTCGAATATCAAGTTACCCCGCACATTTAAAATTGAATAAGATTTTGTTCTCCTTTTTGAAAATATTTGTTAATCATTTATGTCTATTAGATTTGGCATAGTGTTGATTTCGAATAGAAGGGAGGGTATGTAAATAGAAGTCTCGAATGTTAGAATAGTCGACCTAATTTCGATTTGACCAAGATTTAGGACTTTCTTCTTAAATTGGGGCCCTACGTTACTTTTCTGAACACGAAACCATTTCGATGCGCCATTTCCTCTGCAAGAACATGAGAAACTACTGATAATTCGGGTCCCACGGCTCCTCTGTAATAATATCGAACCTATTTTAAACCTAACATTCAAAATATACTAAACATATTAAAAATATAATACAAACTAATCAATGTAATCTTACTAAGATCCACTTATTTATTACAGCACTTTCATTTTATTGAGATCAACATATACATCGACAAAATACAATCGGAGACGCAAACATGCTAAACACATTTACTGGTTTTTTACACTGAGCTCACCGCACACATAGACACACACAGACATTTATTCTATATATATTTTATTATTATTTTGTAAATACATGTATTTGTAGTAGTTTTTTTACTGTCATTTATTTACAGCAATAAATTTGCTTTGACTCTTATCTTAATAAGGATCTGACTTAGTTTGTAAACTCAACTTTTGAATAATACTCAAATATATTAGCGGATTTATATTTTAGTTATTTTTTTTTAGTAAACTTGAGTTTAGCTCACTAGTCGGCACGCATAATAATTTTCGAATGACATGATCGGCAATTAGCTACTTCAGTCTGCATTACAATTTTTCTTGTGCTTTTGTCTTTATTAGACAATTTTAAAGAAAAAGTCAATTTATACACGTATGTGTACACGGCAAACGTCCGTAGTAAAACCAAGCCTTTTTTAACATAATAATATTACCTAGAAAACTTATCAAGGTTGCTGTTCAAAACGTTTCTTCCGAATTAAAAAAAAGCATGTATTTTCCCAACGAATTTCAAAAAAACAACAAAAATACATTAAGATTGGGTAACTTTTAAAACTTTTTTGATATTTTGTACTTTTCAAATAATATGTATTATACATGTTGCAGATTTTTGTTCAAGGACTGTAAAATGTGAACACCATCTGAAATAAGTAAAAAAAGCTGTTTCGCATTCTTGTAAGAAACTAGAAAATTTAAATTTTAGGAAGTAAATCTAATGAAAAACGGGGTAACTTTGAACAGTTGATAATTCTAGTAGAAATATACTTTACTTTATCAAGAACTGAAACCAATATAAGGAAAAACCTTCCTAATATCATGAAAACTTGGTATTAGTGCATCGGAAACAAAAAAGTATATAAGATGCCGCAGTTATTGTTAATTGCACAGATCATATTTGCAGAACGGATCTGAAGTAGAATCGCTACTTGCCCCGCAGTACCCTTAAAGGCAGTCACAGCATCGTAGCCCCAGTGAAGTCCCGTTTATGTAGAGAACGGTACAAATCAGTTGTTGCACTCATCTTCAGTTGCATTAGCCATTTTATCGTGGAAGGAGGATCATAGTCAAAATTTGAAGCATTGGAACAGGCTTCTGGTTCCTCAGCTGCTACAAGGGTTTTCCGTACAACCGGATGCCCAGAATAATTTTCTTCCTCACATTGTCCTCTGCTTATCAATTCTGCAAATGATCGAAAAAAAATCTATAAGAGAAGCATCCAGACAATACCAATCTCTGTTGACAATTGAGAGCAAGCCGCATCATCGGCAGCGGCGTCGGGAAGATGCTGCAATGGCTCTAGTGGATTCAGATGATACAATCCAGTAGCCTTGAATCCAGACTGAAGGTTGACAGCAATGCATTTTCCAATTCTTGATATAGTTTCATTTACCGGTACTAAACAACATCGTACTTACATGTTCAAATTTTCCCGGATTCTCAAATTTACTAACTAAAATTTACTGACTAAAAGATTAATTCATTGCCTTCACAATAATAAACAAAGAAAAGTTTCGATTAAGATAATTTATTTTCAAAAAGTGATGACTAAATTCTGTTGTATGAAGTTTACTAGCTGGCAAAATATATATCCCTTTTAAAAATAATTTTACATTAATAATAACTCATATCTATAAAAATATGAATATGAATCATAGAGTTTATGAACATACAACAAATTTATTGTGCAACTTACATTGTAGATTTCTACAAATTAGAATTTAATATCACGTCTTTACTCTGTAACCTACAGGGAAGCAGTAAATGTTCACGTGACCTATTCCTTACCACTCGGATCACTTGCAGAAAGCTGTATTTTCGAGTAGGTAAATTTTCTCCGAGTCTCATGAAGATATCTCAAGATGTAAGCAGTTATGGCAATTATGATCAAAAATACAAATAACCCTGCGATTATGGGCAGCGTTACTGAAACGTGTTTAGGCCGTTTTCGCACATAGCCACCTTTCGCAGATGATTCCTTCACAGACATCATTAATGGTTGACTTGGACTTCTTGAAACAATTGTGGTTGCATTTGAAGACGTTTCTTCCGGCGTATTGTCGGAAAAACGATCCAATTCATCATTACCTCTGGCAACAAGCAGTGTTGTCGATGTTGAATCAGGTAATACATAGTAGGAATAACCAAAGGAAATTAGTAACACGCACTTAGTTGAGCTCGTATTAAAAAACAGAGCTAAATTGCAATGGGAAATTTCACAGCATTCTAATAGGCAGTTATGTGCAGTGGATGTAGCAATTTCTGAAATGACCTCGCCGATTTCCTCCGTTTCCATTTTATCGATATCAACCCTATATCCATCTATAGTCTTATAGTAGCATTCAAAGACATCTGATGTTTGAGAAGCTGTTAAATAAGCAAGCAGAAAATATAAAGCGTGAATATCCATTTCACAAACTGATTTCTTTGTTTACATTGTGCCACATGACAATCCCTAATAAATTCTGAGACATATGTCAACATATGGTGAATAGCTTTACGCTGCGTATTATTTAGGGAATTCCAATTTTAATAACACACTATGTAAATGAGCATATAAATATTTTTAACAAGAATACATCCGGGAATGCTATACAGGTATCCCTTGTACGGCACGAGAGATGCGTCCAACGAGAACTTGCCATTTCAAGAATTTCTTGTTGTACAATCCAATTCTGCTTAACCACACGAGGATACTTGAATGCATATATTTTTAATACGTTAATACTTATAATTTTTTGGAGATCTTTATTTGTTTGTTATGTGCATCTTGGAATTTAAGGTAGTAAGAAAAACTGAGTTGCATATTAGGGTCGCCATAAACCCCATGGTAATTAGTGTTTTTAATATGATAATTAACGGTTAAACTACGTTTGGGGTAATTTTGTTACCCCAAGAACAACTAGAATAAGATTTTGAGCTCAAATCAACGAGGAAGAGCAGGATATTTTGTGACTTTTCCACATTTTTAAACTAGTTTTTGTCTGCACAATATAGAAATCATCTTAACTTTGCTTACCAAGATTCAACAAAAACATCAAAACTCTAAGTTTGGTGTAATTTTGCTACCCCAAAAGAAATCAGCTTAAAACTGATTGCTAGTTTGTTATCATAATGCCATACTTGAAAAATCCTAATCCTAAAAGTTCATGAAAATTTTATTAATATTAATTTTGTTTGTACCCAAAAAAATCTTTTAGTTTTGGTATGGTATTGTTTTTTTTGTATAGTTTAGTTGCTATATGAAGAAGGCAATCTGCGAAAAAACCTATATCAAGCTTAAGACTCCAGGAATTTGAATTTAATATATATGCAAAGACTCAGAGCAAACAAAAATTAAAAAGAGTGAGAATTTCCCAATTTAGATGCTTTTAGGGTACAAACAAAATTAATATTAATAAAATTTTCATGAAATAATAGCACTAGGGGTTTTCAAGCATGGTATTACTATAACAAACTAGCAATCATCATAAGGCAAAAGTTTTAAGCTGATTTCTTTCTGGGTAACAAAGCTACCCCAAACTTAGACTGTTTTTGTTGAATCTTAGTAAGCAAAGTTAGGATGATTCCCGTATTGTGCAGACAAAAAGTACTTAAAAAATGTGGAAAAATCACAAAATATCAGGTTCTTCAAATTTGATTTGAGCTTAAAATTCTATTCTAGTTGTTCTTGGAGAAACAAAATTACATCACACTTCGTTTAACCGTTAACAGGTTAATAGAAAAATATACTTACAGGTACTGCTACATATATGTGCAATTTTATTATCTGCCGAAAGATCTAAGAATGCTGAATACACAGTAATGTTTAAAATAACTTTAAATTAAACCGCAATTGAAATTTGTGGTTGAATTCGGCTCACAAAATTAAATTTTTCGTCCTAATTATTCTTACGACTTTCTCAGCCTTGTTTTGGCAGCAATGAATGTGCGATAAGCGATAGCAAATAGATTACACGCCATATGTATTGCTTAATATGATCAAGTTGTAATATGTTCATGTGTTCGCACTCTCAGCCTGCAGAGTAAACTTTGGAAGAACTATATTTTTCGTATGCAACCTCTAATTAGCAGCTACCTAGCTCCTATTTTATGTATATTTTAGACAATCAAACAACAAGTCATTTATATTTTGAAAGCACTCCATCAAAATTAAATACTGAAAAAATGTACGAATCATGCATGCAATCAACTATCAATCTAAATACAACCATGAGATAAAACTGCATTAACTAAAATGGCACCCATTAGGCGCTCACATATAAATTAACATATAGTTTTTGCACGACAATTGACGTCAATATGGCTGAGGTTTTCAAACTCGACCTGAGCAGATCCGAAATATCTGCGCGACCCAAGCCATATTTTTGGAATTTACCTACAAAATTATGCGTTCGAATTCTAGAATGCAATTAATTTTGCTGTGTTTAATTACTTTTAGAAAGTTTTTTCATAAAATTCACAATTGGGAGTGTAGTTGCAGGCTTGTCAACGATCCGAGCCGAGCCGAAAACACTCAAAAGTAAAACGAGCCGAGCTTAAAAATGTCTAGGATTTTAGGATCCGATTCGATCAGGATCCGAAACTTTATGATTTGGATCCGATTTGACCCGAACCAAATTTTTGAAAGAATTTTTGTTTAATATCCGAATATAAATAAATATTCTAAAAAATAAATAAACATGGACCTAAAATATATTTAGGTTCTTCAACACTGTCTTGAGGACAGGGCTTGGAAAGAGCTATTGGAAAAATTAGACGACTTACGCAATAGTGCAGTGAAATTAGCTCAAATGTATTGAATCCCATATAACTTAAAAATCAATGTTAAATTTTGAAATATTACAATATTATCAAATGCTCTTCTAGTATTACAATCTAATAGAGTCGATTTTGATCAAGAGAACCAAAAAATTCAAGAAATGATTTTGTTAACCAACATAAAATAGGCCTAAAATGGATTGGATTTAAAAGAGAGTAACTGGATTTCAGCAATGTCCATTTATAGTTGAAATAAATTGCTTCTTTTTTCTGTAATTGTCCACCCACAAGAAATAAATATGTTTCTGATTGGTGTGACTTTGATTATGAGTGGAAATTCATAATTGCTCTTCCAAAACAAGAATAGCACAGTGATAAATTAAAGAACAAACCCAAAATTTATATTGCAAGACATTAAAAAGTTGTAGTAGATCTACTAAAATCCGTAATAGAAAAATTCATTTTGTCATCCTAGCTTTGAGATTGAAATATAAATTTTGAATTTTTCTTTTCATTGAAATTAGATACTAGTTTGGATTAGAAATTTTAAATTATATCAGAGTAACATTAAATAAATTAATACCCTATTATTACTATGCCAAAGGTATGGCCTTTAAAAATTCTTGCATTAGTAATTAAAATAACCTCGAACCTTCTGAAAACTAAGTTGATCTTGGCACTGCAAGTTGCTTATAGTGCATCTTACATAAAAATTTTATAATTATATTACTATCATTAAATTTTGGTGGTGTTTGATACAACTAATATATTTTATCTTTATGTGATGGGTAACATGAATCGCATTTTCAGATTTGAAATATTCTTCACCAATTTTATAAGCTGTTTGAAGGAATAACACGGAACCTGTTGTATGAACAATGAAATTCAGTTACAAAATTTCAAGTAAATTGAGATTATTAACACGCTTAAAGTGGCATTCAATGCAGCAAATGTGCGTAATGTGTAAAATGGACATTATCCAATTTTTAAAATTTTTTGGATCTGAGACAGATCCGAAATTTTCTCAAAATGTAGATCCTATCCGATCCGATCCTAACCAACCCGCATTCCGATCCAATTCCATCTCGGCATGGAACGCGGGTAGAGCTCGGCGGAAACCCGAACATAATCCGAAAACCGCTGGTTTCCTTACAAAAATTGAAAGTGAACTATTTCTAATGTTAAAAAACAGTGTCTTACGGATTTTAGATCACGTAAGAATATGCTACCGAACAACTGAGGACTGACAACCTTGCCAAAAAGTAGCTCGTGTACAGGCAACCAGGGTTGCCGTTGACATGGAAATTTTGCATCAAAATATAATCAAAAGACTGTTGCTCATTGATATCAATTCAAATCAACACGAAGTTATTGTTGATATCAACAGTATTATGTTTTTTAGCTGGAATATATTACTTGCTTATTTCAAATATATCCATTCGTATGTGTAAGCTAGCTATATAGCCTTATTTAGGCACAACTATTTAAATAATAAAATTTTAATTAACTTTAATTTAATTGATACATCAGCTTTGTTGACAACTATTCGCATACTTATTTTGATAATATTAACTTGTTTTCATCATTGCTTTGCTACGCAAGATCTCAATATTAACGAATCCAAAGTACACGAATGCTTACTAATATTCCAAAATGACTAAATGGACAATTGTGAATGAAAAAGTTAACAATTACTTGTAAGTTAAGCAGAAAACCACTTTTATAGGTTTACATACAACGAAAAACAATTTGCAAGTTAGGGAGCAATGGCCCCACAGCGATCACTAAATTAATCATCAGTTTTTACTTGTGTGAAATATTGTTCAACTTTGTCATATACTCTTTTTTGAACAAATGACATTAGTATTTAATAGATTTTAACTAAAATATACTAGCAGGAGCTTAGTTCCAACTCCTTGCATAGCAGGCTCATCAATACGGTCCATCAGGACTGCAAGTTGTGCACATGACACAGTATGAGCTGTGCTACCTGTGCATATTTCTGAAATGAGTCCAACTATGGATCCCTTACAATTTGCATACAAGCAGAAGCGATCAACAATAGACGCTTTGTTGATATGATCACTGGCTTTCTTGACCAACAGCCTGGTTCCGCCGTATTGCCGCTTTTGTTAATCTAAGCTCTGCTTTTAATACTGTTCTGCAAAATATATTTCTGACAAAGGCTGATGCACAATGTCCATAGCTGGCCAAATGGCTTCACAGCTATTATGATAATTACAGACAATCGGTTAAAGTTACGCCGACTGAGTATCGCATCGTAACAGCAAGTAGTTAGCGTTGGAACACCTCAGGGAGAACCAATATCAGCACCTTGTTTTACCATTGACAATGATGAAATTAACTTTTCAAATTTGAACATTGATCCAGAACTTGGGAACTTAGCCAAATATTCGGATGATATGAGGTATTTAAGATTTGTACGCTCCAGGAGTTTGCTTGAAGAATACAATTATTACAAACAGAAAATTAAACAAATTACTAACTTTTTGATTGAGAAAAATGAAATTGTGAATCCCGATAAATGCGAAGAAGTAATATTTCAAATCAAGCATCATATCAGTGATAATGAAGATGTTACAAATATAAAAATTTCTATGATTGGGAAGCAAGCGCACAGAACGATATGTGTACGTTTTTGGGTTTGGTGTTACACGAAAATTTGAAATGGAAACATCATATTGGGAAGGTAGTCAAAAGGTTAATTATATCATAAACTCTTTAAGATTTTGTTTGAAATATTTTAATGTAGCAAGAACACTGACAACTTTCAAGACCTACATAATGCCAGTAATTTTTATACGGCTGTGAGATTTTTATTGAAGCTTTAACAGTGGCTGATAAGAAATTGCTTCGTAAACCTGTCAAGCTTTATGCTCGAATGACGAATATCAGTGCTGTGCATCTTATAGACCTTATTAATCAGAACTATCGTAAGCGATGTGCAAAGACTGCGCGACGATTCAATCAATCAACTACACTGGAAGTTGTCAGCTCATTTATCACATCATTCAGCAACTAGATCAGAATTTTGATCCTACAAATCATTTGTAACAAATGCAACACTGAAACATATAGACCAACCTTCATACCACGTGCAATTAACCTTCTTCAAGTAGAAGTTTTCAATATGCTCTAATTATTATAGTGTTTAGTTATTGTGACGTACAATTTCCTATTTGGATACTGTCACAGGAAATAAAACCTCTATTGTTATTATTATTATTATTATTATTATTTTTATTATCCTTGCATCTCACAGCTTCATGCTGGTATCCCTCTCAGCTCGGGGAACTCACCAGTTCCCAGGGAGTCTGAGAGCTTTCCTCAGGACTCTAGCTGTTCCTAACAATGCTGCCTTCTGTGCTACTGCTCCTCCCCACTTTGGTACTCCCAACTCCTCCAAGTATCTCTTATGCTTCTTCCTCACTGCTCCTAGTGCTCCTACAACTACTGGAACTACTTCAACTTTCTTTAACTTCCACAGCCTTTCTATTTCCTCTGCTAACTCTCTGTACTTGTCTATCTTCTCTTTCTCCTTGCTTTCTACATTTCTGTCCTTTGGTACTGCTATGTCTATCACTGTTCCTAATCTTTTCTCTTTGTCTACCACTACTATGTCTGGCCTCCGTGCTTCTATCACCTTGCTTGTCTGTATTTAGAAGTCCCACAGTATCTTAACCTTGTCATTTTCTATGACTCCCTGTGGCTTGTGCTCATTCCACTTGTCTCCTGCTTCTAACCCATGCTGTCTGCTCAAACTCCAGTGTACCATTCTTCCCACCTTGTAATGCCTGAACTTATACTCATTCTGTGCCAACTTCTTACACCCTGCTATCAGATGATCTACTGTCTCCGCCTCTTTCTTACATAGCCTACACTTATCACTTACTTCTACTCTTCTGTCTAAATGCTTCTTCACCCAGTTTGTTCTTATTGCTTGCTCCTGTGATGCTATTATCAGTGCTTCTGTTTCTCTTTTGAGTCCTGCCTTCCTTAACCACTTGTTGCTCTCTTCTCTGTCACCCATTTCTGTGTTCCTCCAGTATTCTCTATGCATTGCCTTCTGCCTATACCTTGCTTGTACTCTCGTATACCTTCTTTTCTTAACTCTCAGTTCTTATCTTCCTTAACTCCTTGTTGACCTCCAGTACGGACCCCTTATGTTGCCCTAGTGCTTCTGCTTCTACAGCTTCCTCTACACTTAGCACTCCTCTCCCCTTATGCCTTGCCATGTACAGCCTATCGACATCTCCAATTAAGTTGAATGCTCTCTCCGCTGATGGTATCTTCCTTGTATCCCTGTCTAATTCCCTCAATCCATTCTTATTCCACATAACTATTCCTGAAGAATATCTCAACACTGGTATCGCCCACGTATTAATTGCCTTTATGCTGTTCTGCCAATTTAATGCTAACTTCCGTAGTACCTTCCTTACTCTTCTCTTGTAATCTTTTTTAACCACGGCCTCATTTCCTCATCATGATCTGCTCTATCTTTCTCTATCACACCTAAGTACCTGTACCACTCTTTGACTTCCTCAATCGTATCCCCCCTGCTCGTCCTCAAATCATCTCCATCTATGCACTTGCCTCTGGTCATTGTCACTGTCGCACACTTTCGTAATCCAAATTCCAACCCAGAATCTCTGCTTGCTTTCTCCAATGTCTCTACTTGCTTCTGCAACATCTTCCTTAAACTAGCATACATCTTCAGGCCGTCCATATACCATAGGTGACTCACTGCTCTAGCATTCTTCTCCAACTTATACCCTATGCCTGTCTCCTTTAACTATCCAAGTTGTTGCCAGAAATGTTATTAGCCTGAAGTTGCTTGCCTCATTACCTTTCTTTGGGTCCTTCTGTATCAGAAATGTCCTTCCCACTACCATCCACTCTGGGCACCCATTCACAACACACTCCTCCAATGCTACTGCTAGTCTCTCAGGAATACTTGTGAATTTCTTCAGCTAATACCCATGTACCTCTACTCTGCCTGGCGCTTTCCAGTTCTTCATCTTCTTTAGAGCCTCCTTCAGCTTTGCAGTTGTGATTACTTCTTCTTGCCTGAATTTCCTTCTGCATCTGCTTCTGCTGCCTCTGTTTCTACAGCTGCGGTTTCTGCTGTTTCTACCACTACTTCTGCTACTACATCTGCCACTTCATTTTCCTTTTGCTTTGTCTGTTGAGATCTTATTTTTCCCTTATTCTAATTCAGCTTCAACTTTCTGACCTGACCTACAAGCCTCTGCTCTGGAACTTCTAATCCTGTTTATTCTTTTTCCATTCTTCCAACATTCTCTTCCTATAACCCCTCTCATCTGGTCTACTTTTTCCTTAACACTCCAATGCTATCCTGTTCTGCTCATCTGCCCACTTGTGCCGTTTCCACACGTCCGGTTGTAGAGTCCGCCTTTTGACCGGAGATTCTTCGTATCCTCTGACCATTTTTCAGGGGTGCCGTTTATAGTTTGGCCATATATGGCAAGGCGACATTTGTTAGCCATCCATAATGACCATGTTTTATTTTTCATCCATATATTTTGGCCATAATGGTAATCATTATGTAAAACACGTCTAATGAAGGTGAAAGTAGATAGAGCAAGAGTAAACAATATTTATTTAAATTTTTGCTAGCCGAATAAATTAATCGACTTTTTCATGTAATAGATTATTGCTGATTATTAGTAATAATTAGAATAAAATAATTGATCAAATGTTTTTGTTCTAAATGAGCAGACCCTCTGATCGAAATTTAATTCATTTAGATGTTATGACTAGAGCCGTTCACGAGTTGACCTAATAAACCTTAAAAAGTTGACTTTATTGTTTGAAAAAGTTGACTTTTATTGACTTTTAAATTTTTATACTTTTGTACAAAACAAAAACATACTTTTCAATATTTCAAGTTTGAAATTACGGGGTTTTGCAAACGATTTGAGAAAAACGCTCAATTTCCACCGCCGTACGTTTAAGGTGATATGGAATGACTTTCCATAGCGAACAGATTTAAGTACCCACATCCGGGAAGTCGGCTTCTCAAATATTTATCCAAGTTGCAACAATCATCGCTAAGGGCGCCCCGATAAGCATTTTGTTGCAATCATTCCAAGCCTGCTGATTGGTCTAGGATTGCTTTTGTATATTATCGAGAATAAAATCAATATCCGGTAATCTTTTGAAATTTACATTAAATTTAGGGCTAAATTTTCTTATTAAGTGATTTCCTCGCGTTTCGCAATAAGATCTCGCCTTCAATGCCATCCACAATTCGCGCATCCGGGGTAATGGTCATTGTAGCTCAAGGCCGCAGATAACAAACTAGACCAACGTGCCACTATTTGCTGGGGTGGGGTACCAATTAAATCAATCATTTGCTTCCTAATCGGGTTCTTGGTACTAATTGTTTTGACAGACGGCCCACCCTTTAGAATTGAGCCCGAATACGTGAAGCACAATTACATATTAAATGAGCGGCACATGTTATTGAAATTGAGGCACCAGAATAATCCTGTAATGTCTGCATTGCTGAGGTATTATAGCTGTATGTGGATTTCAACATTTGAGGAAAATACGTTAGAAAACTTGAGATTTTCAAAAAAACTATGAATTTTCAATAATCCTAGTGTTTTTAGAGTCTCAATTTCATTGTCGATTTGAAATCCCAATACCTAGCCGTGTCTGAAGTTGGGGCAGCAAAGAACAGGACAGTCGCGTCCACTGCCTAAGTACTGTTTGTGCATTTGGGGCTTCCTCTAGGGTCATACACTTTTCAAGAAATGTATCTTGTGGATAGGCGATGTCAGCAGCAAACACAGCAAAATATATTTTCCATGCATTTTTGTTTCATCCATAATTAACATCACTTTCTTACCAGTAAGTTTAGTTTTGATTTCTGATAAATATCGATCAGCCAATTGCTCAATCCTTCTCCTCACAGTCGATGGGCTGGGTAAATCATGTCCCATAAATTTGAGTAACTCTTGGAGCTTCGGATTGCTTATTTTTCAAGTGGAATATCTGCAGATAGGAACGACTCGGAAACAATACTTGCAAAATCAGGTTTAGGTGAAATTTCCCGCTCAATAATCTCTTGTGCCGGCCCAGTGTTGGTTGATGTAGTTGGTAGTTGAGAGAGTGCACTCCATATCCCTGTGTGTCTCGGTGCTTTTCAGCAAAAAAAACAATTTTCAAATCGTACGGATGTGAAGCATAACATGCAATGAAGCTCTTCGTTATGGCTTTTAAATTCTCTTGGAAATTCTCGCACTAATGCAGTAAGTTTTGATACAGCACTCCTTTCTGATTTCCCATTGAAATAACTCAAATGAAGCTAAATTTCTCACAATCACCGCCTCACAATATCAAATAAAGACCGGAAGAGGAATGTATTTCACACAATTCGTTAATTAATTTGTTACCATTATTTGTTTGCCTTGAGTCGGGCAAAAGTTAACATTATTCACTAAATCTGGTCGCAGTTGACATTTGATGACTTTAGTTTACCTAATTAATTTTTGAATGGCCCCTGTTATGACCATCATTAGATATGATCATTATGTGTACATGTACAACACAATGTGCAAACACTAAAAATGCGAAATTATTTAATCGTTAGAATTTGTTGATAATCTACTGAAACTGCTTACGAAAAATTTCTCAACATCTTTAAAAGTATTATTTTATTGATAGGCTAATTATTTTGATTTATATTTTAAAATATTTATACTAAAATTATGTGATGGAGGGGGAGCGGGCCAAAGAAGCAAAAATCCCAACAAATGGGATTTGCCTCACCTGAGCTTCCCGTAGCCATTTCTCTGGGTGTCCGGCAGGGAAAGTGGCGTTCGCAGGGGGTACATGGTGCAATCCCCCTCAGGTTTCCAAATTTGATTTTGACTGAACAAATCAAAAAATTTTCGTAAGAAATTGAAAAATTTAAAATCTAGGCCTTTTTAGGGTCTATTTTCTCAATATTTTCAAAAATTTTCGCGGGGTTTCGTCCCGCATTGGGTAATGACGATGATGTTCCCCGTCAGAAAATCCTGCTTTTTGATAGGAAGCGAGACATTTTTGCTTTGAAAAAATTTTTTGTCGAACTTTTTGCTTTGGTGTTTTCATACAATTATTATATTATGATGCTAAATTGATTTTTGTATTCAGTAAAAATATTTGCTCAATACTACCTATAATTTCACATTAATACTCATTCCGGTCATTTTGACCGGCTTAGCTTTGTGTGATGTATGTGCATTCAAAAAAGCTTGAGAAATCAACTTTTTGTTGTAAAGGCAATTGAACTAACATTATATCTTTTTAGTAAGATCTCAAAGCTTGTCAGCATTAAATGCTCTTCAGCGCTTTGCCAATCTTGATCCAGAGCTATCCGGAAGATGATGGCGATTCATTAGATTCAAATAGTCTTTTATGTGAAAATGATGATTCATCTTCAAATTGTAATGCAACTCATGAACCCATATTAGACCCAGAAAATAATCTCATTGCTAAACATGGTATTAAATGGGAACAGGAGCACACAAATTCTCAATTGAATGTTGGGAGTTCAGCTATACCTGATATCATTTGATTCACTTCAGGAATAAAACTAACAACGAAACAAAAAATATTAGACCCGCTAAGTGGATCGAGAATTCTCTTTAATGATTCTATGCTAAGAAAAATTCAAAATAATATCATTGCTAAAGAAAGGCTTTCAAAACCAAACTGGGACATATCGATATGTGAAATTGAAAAATTTATGGAACGACCTACCCTAGAGGTATTCTTGGACTGAGACGAGTTCCAGTTCAAACCCGTTGGTCAACAGAATTTGATGCTGTTCTTATAAAGAATACTATGACAAGAAATCGATTTTTGGAGATATCAACCTTCCCGAGAGATATTTAGGGATTTAACAACAAATTGAATAGCTGCTTCCATTAAAAAACGCTGTTCTTTCATACAATATATTAGTTCTAAGCCAGATAAATTTGGTATAAAAATATGGATCTGTACGGACGGAAAAACAAAATATTGTCTAAATCAAATTCCTTATCTTGGCTCGCAAGATTCAGAAGAACGTAATGGTGAAAAACTGGGTGATTTTGTTAAGAAACTTTTATTGTCCGTTCAGGTATCAGGGTGCAATGTTACTGTTGAAATTTCTTTCACAAGTCGAACATTGGCTACCCAAATAGCAAGCATTTTCGGATAAACGATGGTCGATTAATGACATCAATGACCACTAATGGCCATTCACTTGCCAGCCATGACTAACAAACCCAAAAGTTTTAAAAATCTTAAAATTCCACAATTTTACAGAGAAAATATTATATTAAAGTATATAAGATATACATTGCATTAAAGTTTGATTTCAATTTTTAAAAAGTATTATTTATCAGGTTTCTTATATAAAAGCCATTAATGGAGCGACAATGGCTGATTAATGGAATTAATGGCTCAATATTCCATCTAGCGAACAAATAATAATTATAATGATTTACAATTATAGCAGATCAAATTATATTTTCATATCCAAAGAATATATTTAATCTTCATTAGTTGAAACGCAATCTAGCATGTCAACTTTTGTTTTGTTTTTTTGAGCACTGTATAATGAATACAATGGATTGCAGGAAGGTGTTCCGTCTTAAGGAAAACATGCTATACACACTTCCAACTGTGCCCTTAACTCAAACAAATTATATCAAGTTACGAATTACAACTCACAATATAATATTGGCCAGCATCAGTTGCTGGAAAACATGGGATACTTTTGACCACTGATACCATCAGAGGCCCATTGGTGAACAATTGACGACATCATTGGCAACCTTAGTAATCAATAATCAATGAGCTTTTGCAAATAAAACTCACTTCATTTTTTTTATTCCTAGATCCTTCTAATATAAAAAAGGAATTGCGAGAAGCTTTTTGAAATTTTAAATTTGTAAAAAAATATAATATACATGCTAAATGAATTTTTAAAATAATTTATTCATGAATATTTTGACAATTTGAAAATAACTATTACATAAAAAGCTTACGTTTGAGCAGAAGATATTTTTCACGATTTAAGAAAGTACTATTTCAAAATTGCACTGAACTAAGTTAACTAGAATCATTAAGCACTCATTGAATTTAATGTAAATAATCCGGTGCTAAGAAAACAAAAAGAACGAAACGTGATTGACAATATATTACATCATGTAGATGATACTATTATTGAAATTGATGATATTCAGAGGCTTGGTAAATATAATCAAGACCAAAATCTCTGTTGGTTACTTTTAAAACGAGATAAGATGTACGTAAAGTTTTAGCTAACGCATTCAAATTAAAAAATTACAAAGAAAAAGTGTTTATTACCCACGTTTTGACAAATGAAGAACGCATAAGAGAGAAATTATTGTTGAAAAAACGTTGGGAATTATCAAAAACAGGAATACCTAAAGTACATCTAAAAATCAGAAATTTAGAATTATATAATAATGGTGTTAATGTATTTTTATGACTTACCTCAGAAGATAAAGACAAAGATTTAATTGATAATGTATCACGTTTCACTTTTCGTTATGGTTATTTATGTAATATCAATGGCATAAATTCCAAAGTTTTTCAGTTGGAAGAGTTTGCACATAGCCATAGCAATTTGTGTTTCAAAGCCCTTCAAGAAACAAAGTTGGGAGAATCAATTACAGATAAATCATTGCGGTGAATGCTTGAGGCGGTCTTCTATTATATATTAATAAAAGATGGGTACCACACATTCCTTCAGTGAGAAGTATTTTTAACAATATGGATATTGGATTGGAAGTATTGTCAGTTCTTGTTAGACTAGTGTTCTTAACACGAGAATACACGAGTATTATTTTAATAAATGTTTATATTAGATCTTCAACTCAAAGATCACTTGCTGAATCCAAATTGCAAGGTCTTGTTAAAGGGCTCCGAATAGCTCACCCTAGAGCTTTTGTCCTGATAGTTGGAGATATCAATGTCTCTCATATTAACAAGCTTAATATTTTTGGTTTTAAGAATCTTGTTAACTTTCCAAATTTTGCCTTCAGAAAATATATTAGGTTGTGTTTATGTGACTGAAGAAGGTAAGATGACTGCAACTGAACATTCTCCTATTCTTGGTATTAATCCTGTGAACTATTTCAATAAATATATTCCAA
Organism: Hofstenia miamia; assembly: GCA_900660155.1. Lineage (NCBI taxonomy): Eukaryota > Metazoa > Xenacoelomorpha > Acoela > Hofsteniidae > Hofstenia > Hofstenia miamia. The sequence goes on along the minus strand of CABFPE010000209.1, from coordinate 759,832 downwards.
TAATACCACTTGAATACAATTCAAAATTTTTAAGAAACTAAAACCCTGGAGGTGGATACAACAGCCTGAACAAGATAACTTGGATCATCTTCACACCATTTTTTAACAAACGGATTGGAATGTACTGTATAATTCCAATGATGTTTAGGAAACGGTTGTCACTGTTAGCGAATATTTAGGATATATTATAGATAATAATTATGTACCTAAGAAAAAGGTTGTTAAATCTGAGAATGAATTTTCAGTAAAGAAATTATACAAAGAAAAAACTATTGCTATAAATAATACTGACGCACATTTACGACGCCATATCAGCAAAAGATTAATAAATATGTATTCTCTAAGCGAAATCTCGGGTTTCAACAAATGAAAAGTAATAGTAACGTACTTTGACAATTAATGAGGAAATTTGCAAAGAATAGAAATGAAAAATCTTTAGTGCCATTTGATAGAGAATGTGAACTAAACAATTTTTTACAAGATTCAATGATAGCTCTTACAAAGATATAAGTTTTTCAAAATCAAGTTGTGAACTAGCTATAATTCGATGTTCTGAATTGCGCAAAGTATTTAGTCAATGTAAAATTGATAAGGATAGTGGGCCAGATGGACTTCCATCATGGCTATCCAATATGTTTGCTATTATCTTGCTGAGATATTCATGATGATTTTTAATGACATTATTGAAAAGCAATATCACCCGTCTCAGTTAAAAATTTCAAATGTTATACCCTCATTGAAAAGACCCAATGCTGATCAAAAGGCTAATAAAAATTTTCGCCCAGTTTGCCTCACAGCTATTCCCTCAAAATGTATTGAAAGATTGGTAATTCCAGTTGGTGTTAGAGCACTTCAGAAATCTAACGACGGCTATCAATTTGCATATCAAAAGGCCTTTCGACTACCGATGCACTTGTTGTTTTTCTTCATCAAGTCATCGCCAATTTAGATAACAAAGAAACAACAATTGTCAGAGTAAATTTTCTCGATTTGATTTCAGCATTTAATACAATTTTACCTAACAAATTATTAACGATTATAGATTGTAATTTAGATGAAGGAGAGGAATGATTTAGTAGTTGGCTTCATTCTTATTTGCATGGGTGGCAACAAAGAGTTATCGCAATGAACGGTCAGAAATCTTCCGTTTTACCCATGATTGTAGGAATTCCTCAAGGAGGACCAGCCTCTCCTATTCCGAATAGTATTCATCTAAAAACGCAACAACCTTATACAAAAGAACATGGAAAACTAAGACATAGTATTATTAGATACTCTGATTATACCTTGATAGTTTCTGCAATTAAGGCTTCTACAGCATGCACAGATTTTAGTGATGCCCAGGTTAGCATCAATGATTTAGAAAATCAGTTCAATATTTTAAACTTCATTGCCAATAAGGAGAAATTAAAGGGCATGATTTTCTCTAACATCAATATTGGAGATGAAGTCCTAATCAAACATGGTATTGATACTAACTTTACTACTTAATGATATCGTTATTAAAACTGACACTAACTAGATTTATTTTCGAGTAACTGTCGATAACAAACTCAACTTTAGTAAACATGTAAACAACATAAGCAAAGTGATTTATCATATTACCGATAACTTAGTGTTGATAGCCACATTTTTTCACTTCTGATAGCTGCTAGTATATTTCTAAAACATACATTTTACCTTTAATTACCTATGCTAAATCTCCGTGGCATATCTTTTAAGTATTAAAAGTAAGAAAAAACTGAAAAGAGCCATCAAAAGTTTCACCAGTGGAATTTGTCACCATCACATTAACAGAAGATTTCATCCGGCAAGTGAATAAAATATCTCGAAATGAAAACCATCCGCTCTTTAATGCAATTAATATCAAAGATACTACGTATCAGGGTTGTCTACGTATGACATCAAGTACAATAATCTGTAGATCAAGGAAAATGAGTGATTCTTTTGTGGTTGTAGCTCAAAAATTCCTCACTTATAATACCTTGCCTAATACGTTTGTAATTTCATATTTTTTGTGTATTTTTGAACGTATTACTTTTTCTCATATATTTGATACAGGAATTAAAGCAATTATTATTATTATTATTATTTTTATTATATATATATATATAATATTGTTTTTTGTAACCATAGGGTTTTCAAGATTTGAAATCACATAGTACATAGCGTATTCCTTTAAAATCACACAGAATATAGAGAATTCACTTGTTCATTTGAGGAAAATAATGAAACTTCGAAATTATCTGTTTTGCTAAGAAAACTAAAAATCAAGAGAATCAAGAAAATCCAATTTTGCTATAGAATTTTATTCGTACATGACTTCGGAAAAATTTTACAACGATCCAATTTTGATTTGGTACAATGCCTACAGCACAAGTGATATAATATCAAAAAAAACTAAATTAATTACATTTAAATATGAGTCTAGTTGCGTAGCCCATTGACTTCTAAATTATTTAGAAGTCCATGCGTAGCCCTAAATAACTTAAGTAAAGCATTAACTCTGAAATACTAAACGGTTTTGATAATAATTCGATTTCTTAATCATGAACTTCTTAAGAAATCCAAAACACTGACTAGACATATATAGAAGACAACTTTGATTATGTAATAAATCGGACGATTATTTTTTACATTCAAACTTACTATTTTTACCACACAAATTGTCCAATAAACTAAATGAAATTGCTCTTCTTTTGACCAAATAATAAAATTGCAACCACTTCAAACTGAGCATGTACAAATTAAAACGTGTTATAAAGCACTGCTTACAAATGACAAAATATAATATTTCTGACATGGAGAAGCAGTATAATAATGGGTACAAAAATTTGACAAAATTTACAAGCACTCCGGCTAAAGAAGGGGAAAAACAAAAAGCCAATTATTAATGACTATTTGTTAATATCAAGATTCACTTTTTCAAATTAATGAATACAAACATAGTCCATTTGCATAACAGTCTCTCAATTTCTTTTTTCTTACAGAACATAATCGCGGTACAGATTAATCATTCAGCTTTTTATACAACGTTTTATCCTCCGTGCGAGTTGCTTCACATTTGCGGCAATCCATCCATTTTCATATACCAGTTATGCAAGCATGCAAAAACATCTTCAATACGTTGACATATTGCAGGAGATTGGTTGGGTTAATATTTTTTGGAACGAATTGTATGTTGTTTTTGTAAAAAATTTAATATCATGTGGTCATAGTGGGATGACGATATATCAGACCAAAATACATAGTGATTATCAGGATGCNTTCCTCAAGGAGGACCAGCCTCTCCTATTCTATTTGTTAAATATACAAAAAGTATTAAACTAAAAACACAACAGCCTTATACAAAAGTACATCTAAAAGCACGACATAGCATTATTAGATACTCTTATGATACTTTGATAATTTCTGCAATTAAGGCTTCTACGGCATGCACTGATTTTAGTGATGCTCAGGTTAATATCAATGATTTAGAAGATCAGTTCAATAATTTAAACTTAATTGCCAATAGGGGAAAATCAAAAGGCATCATTTTCTCTAACATCAATATTCGAGATGCAGTTTTAATTAAATATGGTTTTGATAGTAACTTTCCTCTGAATGGTACTGTTATTAAAACGGACACTTCTTGCATTTATTTGGAAGTAACTGTCCATAACAAACTCAATTTTAGTAAACATGTAAACAGCATAATCAAAAAAATTTATCATATTACCAATAACTTAGTGTGTATAGCCAATTTTTTCAATTCTGATTCAATGATAACTACACGCATTATTTCGCATATTTCTGACACGGAATTCAATTCGGCAGCGTTAATACATTACATTGAAATGCCTCTTAAGTGAAGTGTTGATTAGAATGATTTTAGCAGAATTAGCAATATTTAACTTACATGAATTTGGTTGTACATGGGGCCAAGATGTTACATATCATGAGAAAACATTGTCAGCCAAATTTTATCGGCTGGGACAACAATCTTAAAGTTTCAGCAATTTCATTATCAGCGTTTCTCTTGTGCAATGGACAGAGACAAAAAACGCGAGTGCTTCGTGCACATTCCATGCTACTTATTCAACAGAACAAATGACTACTTCCTCAGCTGCACAAAAAGCACGTGAGCTCAGTTCTAGTACATCTTCCAGTGATCCTCTATTGAACTTTCGAAAAGAAAAATCCCTTTGGTCAACCCAGAATTTGCAGAAGCCATATTCAGAACAAGTACCAGCTTGTAAAAGGCTTTGCAAATATTAAATGCATAAGGTAACTCTTCTTACCTCAGATCATAATTATCGGTCCATTTTCAAAATGTGCGACTGATATATCGAAAAAAAATATTGAAAAAATTAAAGCAATCTTCTGATTATCTTATTGGGATGGAAAGATAATGAGATATGATGAGTACTATCGTAATCACAAACTATTGGAACGTTTGCCAATCTTAGTGTCTGTAGGCTAAATGTCGAACTACGATGCCACTACGCTAATTTCTTCAGTATAATGTTGAAAAGCTATTTCCCAATATTTCGGAGGCAAGCTAACATTAATGTAGTTATTAACCATTAATTACAATGTATGTTCGCTTATTTTTCAAAAGTAAATTTTTTTCAAGAAAGGCGTAAGTAGCGAAATGTTCTGGAGATATTTGAATTTGTACTAAAAGTGACCCATTTAGTAGGGCAGGGTGGGGCCGGGCAGGTCGGGCGGATATGGGGCAAGATTTTTCAAAAGAAGGCACCCTTGGGGCGAAAGTGGGGCAAAACGCCTTTTAGTTAAGAAAGATTAAAGTAAGAGATTGCTAAATTTAGAGATTGTAAAAGTATTTTTTTACATCAAAGTTCTCTGCTTAAAAAATTGATTTTCTTGGAAATTTAATTGCACTTGGAAAAATTAATTGCATGCATTTGTAGCTTTTGGTGAAATTTGGTTCTATGCAATGATATCAGCATTGGCGCTGGAAGTGGGATGCCCAATATTCATTTTGAGGTGGCTGTGCCAGGTCAATATCGTAGTTTATTAGGCTAACTAAAACTCATGCTAACAAATAAATCCACGTTTCATCGATATAGCATCTAAAACACATAAATTCGAATCGCCAAATGAATATTATGCTATGATTTATTTTGAAATATTTAAATACATTGTGTCATAATTCGAAAAACATGCATGAAATCGCGAGTTACCCTGCAATCAATGATATAGTCTTGGGCAGAGATGGCAGATATTGCAAACCATCTATTGCTTAGCAGAAAAAAGTTATTTGTTTTCTACAATAAAATTATTCGTTTACTTGTTAATTGCAAATTCTTTAAACATTGCTGTTTTCCACAAAAATATTAAATGTTCATAGATCACAATCACCACAGAATTTTGCTCCTCAAATACTTGGATAGCCCTTCAAAAAATATTGGAGTTGGTCCTATCGCCCTTAGACCTACTGAATCTTTGATTATTAGAAATAAGATAAATTTAAAGTTTTCCCAAGAAAAACAAAATTTTCATTGAAAAATAGTTACTTATTGAAATATTTCCGCGCAGGAAAATTTTTAGCACATCATTAAAAAATATGTGTCATTACAATATCCTATATTTCTAAATTTCCTAATATGCTTAGAGTAATTGTTTTTTATTGATCAGTTTTCGAGTGGAAATCATTTGTAGACAAATATCTTGATTTAAGATCACAGTAAATTGTCTTCTTTTATTAATGATATCATTGATTATTTTGAATCTACATCTGCACATAAATAAAAATTCTTCTTCAAATGTACAATTTATGTTAAAATTAATTATTTAATCTATTAAATTGAAATACATATAATTAAAAAATAGTTACTCAACCAAGAGGCAAAATAAATTTCACTAATTTTGTATACATATTCAATGATGGATCCACATTTTCATGTATAACCTCACCCACAATCTCAGAATAAATTTTCCAAACAATCATACTCCCCAGTAAGCACAGAACTGTCGTAACGACGGCGTCGAACGACATAATAACGGCACTAAAACGACATTACAAAACAACGTCTTTTCACAATAAAACGACAAACTACAAATAAAAATGCAGTTTTTAAGAATTTTATCTTAAAATTGTCATAATACTAAAATTATTCCTATTTTTAAATATTTTTTGCAAGACGGAATTATACACCACCACTAATCCGCACTAAAAACGCCACTAAAACACTTGAAAAGCCAATTAAACGCCAATACACCACAAAAACGATGTTGTTTTGAAAGATCTGTGTTTGCTGAGTTCTGCAGGCAATTCACATTTGCATAATCAATTTAATCTACACACATGAAAATAACCCAATACAAAGCATGAACTAAGACGACTTAACAGTAAAAACTAAAACCCAGCTCTCAATTTATATTCTGAGATATTGAGTGTTAATAATTTAAATGCTCATTACCTATATATTCATATTTATAAGTCCAATCCTCATGTTCTGGCCTAAGTCAGTCATACCCAACATATGTCCACGTTCAATTATGATAAGTTTCTCGGTAAAACATAAGCATGGACAAGGACTAACTGTTGATTTTCACTTTAAAAAAGGTATTTTAATAAAGAAAACCAGTCCAAATTTTGTGAAAATTACTGATTTTTAATAATTTATTGAAAGAGTTTAGAAAAAAATATGTAAACAGTGCCTATGAAATGCGGGCGCAAGAGAAATGGCACTGTAGGATAATAATATAAACTTTGCTCCCTCAATGCTGAGTTGCTTTCTGCGTCACTGGATATAAGCAAAATCATTTTGATCTGATTTGTAGTACATAGCTTTGCAACTACATTGGAAGAAGTGCAATTGTCCTTGTATAAATGTATTATATAAAATATTAGCTTTATAAAATGCTTTATAGAATTAAAATTAATTTTCATTTTGCTATAAATAATATCATTAAATTGCATTGGCATATTAAAAATGGACATTTAAAAAAATGATTCTGTATCATCAAGGAAGTAAGGATTCAAAATATTTGAGTGGTGATGTGCTGCAATCAAGAGTGTCATAGAACAAATATGGGCAATAAAATATCGCAAGTAGTTTTGAAGGACAATTTTTGAGTAGGCCAATTTGAATATAAAACATTGGGCCATATGGGTCAGATTTCAAAACGTGTAAATGGGACAGGGCACAAATTCAGTAGAACGGGGCAGGGCAGTTCACAATAATCTGCTACACTTCCACCTCTGGTGCTGAATAGTGTTATTACAGAATTATTGAAAAGCATAATAAGATTATTATTACATGACTTTTCTATTCAAACTCTTCTTTGTATAAATGCTTATTTTTATTAATAAATTTATTTTTAGTATAACTTTGTTAGTTCAACAGTAATAGTGAGAGTATTGCAGGTTTAACTTGTGGTTTAAACTACTTATATATCAATATTATAGATAAATTTTTGCATAAAATAAATTTCCTATATAATGATTGTATTTTTAGCATGAAAAAGTTACATCCAACATGAGCACTTGTAGTTATCATTGACCAGAAAATTAATTGATGGTCACAAAGAAAGGTCATATTATCAATATACTTTCTTTGCTTTCTAAGCAGTTAACTTCACAAAATCGACAAATCTCTAAACGCCGAAGCAGAATGATATCTTCATGACTATTAGAAGACATCTAGCATGGAGACAAACTGAATTTTGCTCGATTTCTAAGGAGATTACGAAATTTGCACGTTTAAGACTTTGTCTTGTTTCTCAAATGGACTGATGTAGAATGAATTAATCTTTAAATATATTGTATAACGTTGATGTAGCAAAGAAGAACTGGTCATTAAAATTTACCTTGGTGATTTCATCACATTTAAGGAAAATATGTGCAGTGATGAATTTGATTAGACTCCCTTGTGTATTGTTGTCATCAATTTCGTAAGAAAATGGTCGAAGATTGCTGACTCTTACGTTATGCATACATTTTTATTTCGATAAGAAGCTGTGATTAAGCGTTGCTCAAATACTTTCGGAAGTTTTCCCGATAATATTTCTGTATTTGCATTTTGCACAGTGTACATATTTTGTTGATAATGAACTATAGTGTAATTTTTTACATGCGTTATCTTATTTAGTGTCGAATGTATGTTGACCATTATAAGTAACAAAACTTTTTTAGCAATAGAAAGTTGTATTATTTTTTAGACGTGCATATAGATAGATATTATTCCATATTTATGAAAACTATTATCCATCATGCATAATACATAATTATGCATGACTGCATAGCAAGATTTTTGTAGTTCAATTCATCAATTTAGTACAAAATATTTTGCAGCCTCTACTGGTTGTCTACCCTTCTCTTTAGCAATCATTGGCTTACAATTATTAAAGGCCTTTGAAAAATCAAATTCAAGGAGAGAAATTTATAGTATGTCTTTATTCGATAGTCACTTCACAAGATAACTGAAGATATATGAGTGCTTCTATAGTGGACCTATTACGACGGTAAGCAAATTGCAAATGTCAAAACGAAAGTTCGAGTAGTATCCTAAAAAAAAATTGCGCTACAGCGATTCAAGATTTTAGGTAACGCAATATCACGCAACTGACTCTGATCAAGAAGTACCTCACATTTAGGAATAATCACAATGTTTTGTTCTATATATTTATTTAGAAGAACGCCGGAAAATGTAATGTAATGGAGTTGCTAAGCAATAGTAAAATTCAGAGAATATCCAAGATGATAAACAATCTGGAGCACAAGAAAGATTTTTCGTAGTTTTCAGTACCATTTTCCATTTGATGCTTTGCAAGATGGGAAAAATATTTTTAATACCCAGAGTACTTCCTTTAGTATTAGAACAGACATCAGCTCTGGCCAAAATCCCTTCTGCGAAAGCTTTCCAGGTAAATTGTTAAAGTTCTTGGCAATTAGAAATAGATTTTAGTGTTGGAGACAATTATTACATTTTCAAGCTAAAGTAGTTGTATCTTAATCTCTTATGTCATCCAATAAGAATCCTTTGATTACAACGTCACACATTTATATAGGAAGAAAAAAATAAAGAAGCAAAACGTATTGTAAGCTTCATTCGGATCTTGGTACGATGACGCAAATGACCAATCGAAATTTATCAACCAGTGAACAAAATTTTCTTTCGGCTCGAAGCTATAATGCCTAATAAATGTTTTTTGCTTTGAGAAAATATGTTTTGATTTAGGATTGAATTAAATGGCTTTATCATGACCAGATTTAAAACTCATGTGGAAGATAACAAGATTCAGCATATTACTGCAATTTTTGAACCAATTTTCCAATGCCTTGCATTTTTTAGTTGAGAAATTAACCATTTTATCCACATTTAGCGGGCCATATATGTCACTAAGATCCCCTATTGCAACATTAGTAGTCTGGGAAACATTCGGCAAATCCCGAGCTTAAAATATAGAGGAAGAAGAATAGCTTTTGATAGAGGAATCAATGAATTGTAAAGGATATTGTATTGCCAGGCCTAAGATTTCTTCGCGGGGGCCATTGTTTCAATTCGTAGTGATCACAAACATATAATACAGGGATTTTTTGTAAATCCACTTTTCCCACTATGGTTGTCAATATTTTGAAGTCTCCACACACGTTCCACTGATGATCACTGTAACGACGCAGTCCCAAGAATGTTATAAGTCCCTTTCATATCTGTTGAATATGCAATGGGTAATGTTACGATAAAAAATTATGTGTTATATATAGAAAGAATAGATATCAATCTATAAATAGACTAACAAAAAAATATTTATAACTTGAAGTCTATTTTTGACCACTCTGAAATAGTGCTAAACAATTTGTATTCATTATGTGAAGATCATAAGTTAATAATTTTTTTAACTATTTTACTCTGAAGAAATCCAAATAAGCATATGCATTAATTTAATACATAAAATTAAGTTAATTGCATGCTAATGTGTAATAATGAACTGTTCAAAAACTTTTGGCCATGACTGTATATCTAATGAGTAGTATGATATGCGTTTATATACCAAAAAAGTTAAATTCTAAATAACTCTTTGAAAATCAGTTTTATGGTGTTGGTCAAGCAGTAACGGAATTTCGTTTTCTCTGTTGAAATGGATGCTACTCATTCAATAATGATTTATTTTTTATTGAAATTTGTCATGTGTGACTCCTTAGTATGTTCATCAATGAGATTGAATTTTTTCGAGAAATTCATTTTTCTTTGGTCTATGAACACAAAACTGGTCGGTCACTGAATTTCAAAAAATTAACATCACCATTTACATCATAATATACTGTTCCTCTATAAAATACGTATATGATAAATGCCATATTCCTTTACGGTTAGTACACTATCTTATCACCACATATTAGCATAGTTGAAGTTTTAATTCCATTAAAAATTTAGAAACCAATTGGTTCTACATGTAACAGAACTTCATGGTAATGGGATTTTAATGGTCCTGTTACCAGTCATAGATTCTACTTTTTGCTAATTTTTACCATTACTCCCTATTATTGCATTAATATCACTATAATTAAAGTCTTAGGCGCATAAATGTTGTATATATTAAGACGAGCAGCATAAATTTAATCGTATTCTTTCTCTCTAAATGCTAACTATTGAGTGACCAAATCCTGTATGCAAAAACTAACTTCAAATTCGTGAGCAGGACTCACAAGTTGCAAAAATACAATGGAAATTTGCAGACAAACAAAATCTTTGTTTGACAATGGTATTGATATATGCACTTAAATAAACATACATAAATAAAAATAATATTTGATGTATTATTCAAAGGAAGGTCAATGTAAATGTTAGTCTGTTAAGACTTCTTGAAATACACAATTTACATACTGAACAGCACTTAAATTCCATTTTCGTTTTATGTGACTCAGCGTTCGTTGGATTCTTTGATTAGTTTAGACAGAAGTAACCTTTACATTACTGTGCGAATTTATTTTTTGTATGCACTGTTCACTACTAATAACTTACACATAAGTATGTGTGGATGTCTGTGCATATGTAAGCCAAAGATGGACACGGGCCGGGTTAGCCCAATAGTCAAGCGAAACTAATAGAGTTTTACATTTGTTATTTTTGTTATTTTATTATTGGCTTCTAATGTTTAAGAAAGAAAATTAATGTGCTGAAAATAAGCCTGAAAACAGGCATCAAATTATTCTTGACGTTTCAGGGCAAGGTAGGGTGGGGCCAGAAAAATATGGCCCGTGTCCATCTGTGATGTAAGTATGTATACCATAGGTGTAAACCGGTCGGAAAATTGCCGACCCGACCCGACCGGTACCGGTGCCAACTGAAACCGGTTGACCGGCCGGTCTGATCAGCAGAACATTTTTCAAAGTCTAATTAAATATTTACATGAAAAATGCTATATATATATTTATATATATATATATTTATATATATATATATATATATAAATATAAATATATGCATGGATAAAAAATATAAAATTAGATTTTGAGAGCTAGAAGTGACATTGTATTTCAATTGGATTGAGAACAGGACTTGAGTTTAATCTGAAATTCCCAAGAGTGAATTCCAAATTGCACGGATTCATATATATATTTCAATATATATAAAACATGTTAGATAAAATAGGATAAGAGAATATTTATTCTGAAAAATGTTGACAATTAAATAACTGGTAATGTATCTGAATAGCATCAATAAATTAACACAGCTCTATACACAAATTACATAAATTACAAAAACACATCTCTCAAGCTATGAATAAATTACTATTGTAATACATTAATAACGAGTTATCGCATTGTCATCCATATACAGTTTGTATTCTAGCAATGATTTACCAGAGATATATTTTTTCAATGTTTTTAGTTTCTCTAGATTGCGAGTTCCAGGTTGGAATGGTTACGTTAATACTCAAGGATTTATTTAAGACGTCTTCCTTATAACTAACACATGTGAAAGTTTTGACCTAGAATTATGTTTATGAGTATTTCCCGGTATTTTAATCGTATTACAATATGGTAGTTTTTTATTAGCTTGCAGAATTTCAGCAGTGTATCCAATATTGTGAGTTTTTTTGGAAAGAGAATCGAAATAGAAATGTTTAAATTTAAAGAATGAGGTAACTTCAATTTTCATAAAATTCGTCTATCACAACTTAGTCAATCAAATTGTAAGTCGACGTTGCAATTTAGGTTTTCTACCTTAGACGTTAATAAATCTTCAGATTCGACTCATTTTCCTTTCTTTATATTTAAGAATTTTTTTATATATTTAGTGACCACCTATTATTTGCACTAAATCAATGCATCGTTGAAAATGAATTTCCGGAGATAATGAAAAAATCAGATATAACACCTTTATATAAAAATGGAGATCCCCTTGTTGCTAAAATTATAGCCCAATCTGAATAACGCAACATTTACTAAATTATTTGAAAAAATACTGCACATACAAATCGACCAACTCCTTTACAAGTGATGCAATTATGTCAATTATCGAAAAAATACCCTCAAGTAAATCCCAATTTTTAGCCAGTTGCATAGAATTTAGAAATCTTGGCGATTAAACATGATGAAATTACGGATTTTACAAAATTCAATCAAAAGAAGCTAAATCTTTATCATTCACTTAGTCGTTATTTAACCGGTTTTAGAACGGTTCAAACCGGCCGGTCATAAAATACTGACCCGACCCGACATGCACCGGTCTGACCGGTGCCGGTCACGCCGGTTGACCCGACCGGTTTACACCTTATGATGTATACACATATCAATGTAGTAAAATGAAAAATTATAGTATTAGCAGTGACAGGGGCATTTCTCTTGTTAGCAGTATATAAATTTAATATACCCTATTCAGTTTCGTGCTTGACGAAAGGGATCATGCACGCATGTCATATATCTACAACCAGCCTGAAAACACAAATTTACAAACCTAATTTTCAAAAAATTCATTTTAGCAATCTGAGTTAGTTAAAACTTTGAAATTGATTTCCATTTTCCACACCTTGGAATAATTTTGTCTGCTTCTATTAACAGTTGTAAACAGGTACTTGACACTTATTTGTGCTTTATTTGTTTTGTAGCGTAGTGTATTTATTTTCTTGACTGAGTACATTGAGATTTGTAAATATAATCAATAAATATGCAGGTATTTCTACATATGGACTTTGCGATTCTTAAATATACATGCAGCCGGAAATGCAACTAAATAGATGAACAATAAATTGTAATGTAAGATTTTAGAAAGCCTTTTTTGCTTTTGAATATCTCAATTAGAATCACTCCGTAAGAATCAGTTATTGAAGTTCATTTAAGGTGAAGAATTTTTTGATAGAATGAAAAGTTTTCTTAATCCGATCATTACTAGCAGAATGGTCAATTATGTAAAAATATTCTGTGAAGCATCATCATCATCATCATCATCATCATCATCATCATCATCATCATCATCATCATCATCATCATCAATGTCAAAGGAAAAAATGCCCTATTTTTTTTTAAATTGCGATCGAATTTGAATTTAAAGCTAATCGTTCATATTTTTATTATCACTCTGAAAAATTTACCATTTATAACCATATGGCAACACTCGATTTTGTCGACATTGTCAAATATTTTTCTCGAAACCTATTATGTATTTGAAAAGTTTTAGATATGAAATCATCTTGCTAAGAGTGATTTCTATGCCCTAAATACGTGAAAATCTTCACTTAGCTTTCATCAATAGGCATAATCTGAATATAAAATACATATTTTTGGGAATTTAAATAGCCGCCCCAACCTTGTTGATCTTTAAAAACCCACCTGAACATAGATGGACGCGGGTTTAATTTTTTATTACCATTTTGCGCCGCACCCGCATGTCTGTTAGAAAAATCCACCCACACCCGCTATTTTCTAAATGTCGCTTGTCGATTACGCCAAAAAATGTCAATCACCGAATTGACTTTGTATTAATTTGTTTAATTGAGTGAATAATGTCAACATATTATGTTATATCGAATTCGTAGTATTATTAATATTATATTAGTTTACTGTTACATATGTAACAAAATAAATATTTCCAACCGCACCACATCGCAACCTGTCTGGCATTTGCAATTCAGTACCCGCACTGCACCGCATTCGCGTCCATCTTTGCAACTGAATAAAATCTACTTCTAATAAGTAAAATGAATGTGATTAAATGTAAACAAACTTACTTATTATTATTTATGCATAATCATTAATTATATCATAATTTATGTTGCCTTTCCTGTATATTTGTATATTAACTAATGGTACGTATGATTTTTTATAATTTTGATACATTATTTTTAAGTAAATATACATGTAGACGTCAAGTATAAATTAGAACATAGATAAATGCTTATTAAGTTAAGATTTTGACAAGTTCAGCTACTTCAGAAATACTTAGAGTTAGAGATATAAGCACTAACATAAAATCTCTTCATCTCAATTTTGGAAAATCTGATATACTGTGCTGTACGAGAATCTGGGAATATATTACGGTGTTCCAGAAGTAATGAGCCCTACTAAATATCTTTGCTAATTATGAACCAATTTTAATAATTTTTTGCATAAATATATTTACACGCATAATTGATATTCTGTAAAACTTTTAGAGAAATCGAACAAAAGACACAAGATTTATATTCATTTGAAAAATAGTAAACATTAATGCTGCAACGCGGAAAACAAATAAGTTAATTTGGCGTGACATAATTTCCTCCGCACTCAATTACTCTTTCGCAATGTACTATGAGTTTGTCTAATTCATTTCTGTAAACCTCCACATCAATTTCTCTCATTATTTCAACGATTCTCTGTTCATTATCGTGTTGCCAGATTATCCTGTCCATTGTCGTAGGATTCGACCTCAGTGTACGCCATTTGTCAGATGTTTTCTGTAGAAATTGGGTGTAAGTCTCTCCGTCAATTGTTTGTCCATAAGGAAGAGCACGAACACTTATTCTTTTGTTGGCAGTGAAAATTTAATTTAAATTTAAACTGCAACAGCAATTTAATTTAAAAAAAAAATTTTAAAATCAATTTTACACGTGATTATCAAGTCAAGAATAGAATATGAGAAACATTGTGGAAGATTTTACGTCTATACTGAAATGAAGCGAGGAAAGACTGCAACCGAGGTATTTGATGCATTGTCAGAAGTTTATGGAAAAGATGCACCTAGTTATTCTACAGTAAAGAGGTGGTTCAGTGATTTTCAATCAGGTCAGCGTACATCATTTGAAGATCGTTATCGTTCTGGCAGATTACCAACTACATCTGGTGATGATAATGTATTGGCAGTTAAAGAAATAGTGGATAAAAATCCCCAAACATCTGTACGTCTCATTTCTGAAGAAACTGGTATTGCATCAACAACTGTTTTTAGAATTCTAACTGAAAAGTTAGAATACAGCCAAATTGCATCATACTGGGTTCCAATGAAACTAAATGATTTACAAAAGAAGAAAAGAATAGAAAGTGCAAAAGAAATTCACCAGAAACTCACTTCAATGGGAAACAATCGTTATGATTTGTATGCACGTGAAGATGAGACGTGGGTACATTTCGATTTAGTCGAAACAAGCAGATCAAGTAAAGTTTGGCAACCAAAAGGAGCTCCTCGACCTCAAGTATGCAGCAACAAATTAACTCCAAGGAAATGTTTAGTTTTAATTGCTTTCACTGCCAACAAAAGAATAAGTGTTCGTGCTCTTCCTTATGGACAAACAATTGACGGAGAGACTTACACCCAATTTCTACAGAAAACATCTGACAAATGGCGTACACTGAGGTCGAATCCTACGACAATGGACAGGATAATCTGGCAACACGATAATGCCAGACCTCATGTGAAGGCATGTGTAAAACAATTTTTTGATCAACATCGTGTGACACTTCTTCATCAATCGCCCTACTCACCTGATCTCAACCTTTGTGATCGATGGCTCAATGAAAGGCTCAAGAGAGATTTAAGAACAGAGATATTCGAAAGTGCACAAGAAGTGGAACAGAGAATCGTTGAAATAATGAGAGAAATTGATGTGGAGGTTTACAGAAATGAATTAGACAAACTCATAGTACATTGCGAAAGAGTAATTGAGTGCGGAGGAAATTATGTCACGCCAAATTAACTTATTTGTTTTCCGCGTTGCAGCATTAATGTTTACTATTTTTCAAATGAATATAAATCTTGTGTCTTTTGTTCGATTTCTCTAAAAGTTTTACAGAATATCAATTATGCGTGTAAATATATTTATGCAAAAAATTATTAAAATTGGTTCATAATTAGCAAAGATATTTAGTAGGGCTCATTACTTCTGGAACACCGTAATATAATAAATTATCATTGTGTGCCTGTGTGTGCTTGAAAAAAAATTATATTGTCTTCAGGCAGATGCACATGATAGGCAAAGCAATAACTGTGTGCTAGAGCCCTGCAGCATACATTGTTGATTACTAATAATTATTGTTACGTATATTCAAGATTTTGTATTCAAATAGGCTGGATTGGTCATATTTATGTCTGATTAATATGGAATTCCAAAATTTTTCATACTAGCAAGAAAGATTACCATTATTTAATAAATTTTTCAGTACAATATTAATATCGTAATTAAAATGCTTTAAAAAGAGTATTTAGCTTTAGATCACTAGTTCTCTAATACGTAGTTAGCATGTTTGTGAAATCCGGATAAAAAATTATATGATTCTTTTATGATTGTAACTCATCGATAAAAAACATTAAAGTATTTTTAAAAAACGGAGAATGCGTTTGGTTGAACAGTTTCCAATTATCGAAGTACAAATCAATCATTATTTATGCTTCCTTTGTCATTTGTATTTTGTATATATAGAACGTAATGGGGACTGCTTCAAATAAATTACATTGAATTGTTTCCAATATTAATTTAATTGATTGTTAATTATATTCATGATTCAATTATTGTAATCCCAATCATATATAATATAATTGATTACAGTTGCTATGCGTTTCAGCAAACTTTCGAAAATCAGATAACTTAATGACACCTAAAAGTTTTGTATCCATTGTGAAAAATCTTTCAATTAGATAAATTATTCAAAACACATGCTTGAAAAACAGTTTTCCTAAAAATTACCTTAAATGTGGGTAATTGCATTTCAAGGCCTCTGCCCAGCTCTGCTAATATAGCTCCAAGAATACCACAGAAATAAATTATATATTTTTACATATTTGTGTACAAATTATTGTAAAATTATCTTTTGCTCTATGAAATAATTATCCAATCCTAATTAATAAATTTTTCAACCAATCACAGCAAAGTTTCCAGTATAAGTTTTCCAATTTTTATCATAAATTATTTTATCAACGGTAAGTTACCTAACTATGCTTGACTAGTATTTGTATAAAAAATTTCCTTGAAACATTGATAAACACCAAAGAAACTCGATAAATATTTCTTCTTTCCCTCGGAAAATTTAAAATATCAAAGGCAAGTTTTAGTACGTCATATTTTCTCAGCATTGTTAATTAGATTTCTAAGTAAATAAGTAAAGTATGCTGTTTGTGATTGTGTAATAATGCCATAATACTTACATTAATTCAAATAATATTATAATATATAATTATGCAAACAATAATATAATGTAATATATTTTATTAGAAAACTATGTAGTTATATCAAATTATATCCTATCAATATAATTATAAAATTTATACATGGCAAGCTTAGCATATAACTAATGCAATTCTATATATTGTGCTAGCTAATCAAAACCCAGATTGCAAGTTAAATGTGTGCTATCCATAAACAACATTTCCCTATTGCATACTCTACAATAAAAATTGCAAGTCTTTGTAATGAAAATGAAAATTCAAATATTCATGTTGATAATATTTTGATTAAAATTTTTCTAAACATAATTATTGAATTCGCAAATCAATTTCAAATGCAATAATGATTTGACACATTTTTTAGAAAGTTATAAGCTGCTCGTCGCTATAATACCACATAATGTATAAAGAGCTTTGAGAAATTGTGTTATCTTAATCCACGCAAAATTCTTTTTGCATTACAAGTAACACTACTTGAAACTGGATATTTTGTCTTTTGAACTTACAGGGGGTTGATTTAATCCCCCTCCTTTCTAATAAAAAGTTTTCATACTGCAAAAATCAAAGTCAGAAAAGCACAGAAATATCGTGATTTCCAAAAAACTTAATTTTAAACAAGTTTGCAAAAGGAGGGACGGAGTCCACTCCTGTGAAATTGAAGGTAAATGATAATCTATTGAATGCAACCAAAATTTCCCCAAGGTATGAAAATGTGAATTTTTTATATATAATTACCCGTTTATAAAAAATTCATTTTTAGAAAGTTGAATGTATACACCAAAGAAGCTTCTAGAATACATTGATGTATCTGATTTTGCTGACATAAGCAATGCTACTGGAAGTAGAGAAGATATCGCCTACGACATTATCACTATTGGCCACAAACTAAACCAGGACTGCAGACCAATAATCAGAGTCCTTTATCCAGGCGGCGCATTCTACTTAGCAAACACATTGATATCAAATGCAGCCACTGCGACCAAGGTATTCGGTTTATACAACTTTATATGCCAGTGATTAAGTGTAGATATCAACGACAGCCAATTTAAATGTACTATCAAGCAGTGGCGGGGAAACAATTTGTTTCTTGGGTATGCAAAAAATCACAAGCAAAAATTAGAAACTGTAAACATGCAACTAGCCCAAAGCTTTTTTACCACTTGCCCTGTAATTTACAACTGTCAGGCTATGTGCAGATCCTATATTTTGAAAAAAAAGAAAAATGACCGACTGAAATATATTTTTTTATATCATAGTATTGAAAAATAATAAAATATTAAGAAAAAATTAAAATGCAACATAATTCTAAGCTTGGAAATATCTGAAAAATTTACAACTACATGTGATGGCATTAATAAATTATTTATCAATTCCTAATGAGAATGCATTACTATGCAATGATGAATGTACATCACCTCAAATTTGAAATTTTGTTCTCAGTTGTTGGACTGATATAGCAGGCAAATAAGGAATTATTGAAAGCTTTATATGAATTTATGAAACCATTGTGAACACGAGATCCTTTTCAGCCTAAATTATTAACATGAGTGTATCCATTTTTGTAATTGCCTTAGTGGGTTTATTGCTTTGATTGCAGCTCATTTAATACAATCATTAAATAATTCAACTTTAACACGAAGACGGTTAGAAAACTATGGAATATCTCAGCTATCTCCTGCTATACAGGCTGCATTTAAACATGCCATACTAACTAGTGAAGCTGTGGAAAGGAGCTTCAGTAAATATAAGACAGTTCTACGAGCAAATCACCAAAAACATTTCAAAATATTTTTTTGTTAATTGCAATAGATTTTAAGCTTATTTCTGCCTTTTTGCCCCAACTAAAATACACATTTCATCTTGTTTTTCCTTTCCATATTCATCAGCAACTGTAGCAAACATGCCTGCTTCTTTAGTCTACTGTAATATCCCACATGAAGGTATTTCTGAATGTTATTCATACCAAAATTTTTGGATATGCTTTGCGTACCTAACAACATTCTCGAGCATGGAATTTGCATGCCCAAGGGACATGGTTCCTCCGCCACTTCTATCAAACATTAATAATTGTGTTTTAGCTGATTGATTTCCGTGCAGCATGTGAAAAATTGATGCAACTGTATATAATATTTGTTTCCATGTTTATTACTGTTTCAAATGGCTACATTCTTTACTGTATATATGCAAAAAGATCTCTCAGAACATGGACATACTCAATGGTAGCATTCCAATGCTCTGGAGATTTGTTATTCACCGGTATTTGCAACTTCATCACCGCTATTGGAATGTATATATATGCAACATGGTATATAAACTATACAATTGCCCCAAGATGGTATTCAATGCTCTATTGGATATGTGATACCTACCGAAGACCAATGAATGTATTGACTACATTAACTTCTCATGCATATTTAGCAATGGAAAGATACTTCATTATATGTTGGCCAATGTTAAATCGAGAAGATGTAAAAAAATATTTTAGCATACCATTTTTTGTCATTATTAATGCTCTGATGGTGTATACATTTTTTGTTGAATCATTTTATATATTTCTCAGATATCATTTATATGCAGGAGGATCTAATGTTCACGGGTGGTATAATCAATACAGAAACTTCATCAAAAATTACTTTATTAGTGTATTTAATGATAACTTTTATCTTTGTTATGCGTTTACTTTAGTTTTAACGTCTACTTGCTACATCTTTGTTGCTAGGGTTCTCCTGCGACCTGTTACAAATAATGCTCAAAAGAAAAAACGAATACAATATGTGAAACTTGTGAAATTATTTTGCTTGTCCACAATGCTTCTAATGACATTATGGTTGCCTCTTTGCATATCGCAAAGTAAGATTTTTAAGTGCAGAATCAATAAAATTTTTGAAATGACCTCAAATATCTGGATGCTGATTTCACTTTTTGATTATGAATTTTTTATAACATTCTCAGCATTGAATCCTCTTCTATATATTATCATGCAGAAGAATTTTCAGGGTCCTTTGATTAGTTGGTATTTCTATGCAAAAACAAAATTGTTAAAATTTAATTCTAAGCTTAAATCTTTGCACTTTTAAATAAAGCAATTTTGAAAAATCATCCAACAATTTGTTTTTCATATTTTTATTAATTTACACTTATGATCAAGCTAGTTTGTAAATGTGTAGCATTGTACGTTTAAGTAATAAACATATCACAACAATTTTTGTTTTTTTTGCATTTTTCTAAATAATTTTCGTAATTTTATTGAAAGAAATTCTGAAATCAGACTTAAAAGTTTGAATGATGTAATGTATTTATTAAAAACTAATCTTAAAATATTTACTTCATTAAAAATTTTCACATTGTTGATGACGAACTAATGAGATACGCTTAATTTTTTGATTAAATTTAATAGCTATAGAATGAATCTATACATAAAAATACATAAATTGCAAAATATGCTTAAAATTAAGGTGCATAATAAACACAAATTTATGACACTAACTATTTACAGGTAAAATAATGCGAAGTTAGAATTTACTTTAAGTAATTTATTCCAAATATGTTCAATTAGGCACATAATTCTTATTAGGCTTTCCCTTCCATATTTATATGCATTTTTTCGAACTTATACATTACCAATAAAATGTTGAGAAATTCGGTATATGATGACCGTGAACCGTACTCGACATATTATTGAAAAATTCAAAATTTCTTAATAGAACCAAAGAAAATTTCATTCTAGTCGTTGGTTAAAATTAAAATATATTAACCCATCTCATACCGAACCTACTAAAATCTTTTGGAATTTGTTATTTCTCAGATAGAGTACTTTTAGAAAGCATATTAAGAGAATTTCGTGTGTAATTTGTCTTTTGAAATTTTATCTTATGATGTTTTGCTTGGTCCCTATTTGAAGACCTTGGTATGAACTGTTAGCAAAATGCCAAAATTTTTCTATCAAACAATGAATGTACTTTATAAAGAGGTCGAATTTATGTTGAAGCGAATGATACAAAAACAAGCACCAGGAATGCATTTAAAGACATGGTCCCCATTTGAGGGCATGGTATGAAATGGGTTAAGAACGGCTGGGTACTGGTAGGAAAGCTTTTTCTTCCCAAAGTTCACTAGTTTCTATCTGCCACAACAATAATTTCCCTACAGATTTTGTAACAAACATCAGTGAACTCTCTTGAAAATATTAGTCAACATTCATGTTACATAATTGTTCTACAACGCTTCACTTTTTTGCTCCGTCTTTTTAATAAAACATTATATGTTGATTGAAATATGATCTATATTTACAAAATATTTTAAATAATATGCAAGATTTGCTTTGACTAATTTTGTATTATTTCTATGTATGTATTATGTTCAATATTTTTCTAATAAATTGTTCGTTTAAATATTGCTCATTGTTTTGAAATTTTAGAATTGTTTTGTTACAAACGCCCCCAATAACTATTAGTTAAAAATTGAAATAACCAATATAAAAAATATGTTGCAAAGGAATAATACATATACACAAGTATATATATATATATATATATATATATATATATATCCAGTAGTTGAAGCTAAAATGATTATCATATTAAATTTGCGCTTGCAGCTTAGGAAATGTTATTATCCTGAACGATTTCGAACGCATAAACGAAATCATTTAGACGTCAATCAAAGTACAAATGAAGTAGAAGAAAAATAATCAGCTTCTTGTTAAGTAGCTGATTGGAAATATATAAGAAACATTTTCGAAAGTGATAATGAAAGTTGTGTTTCATAAAACAGTTCATAAAACATGTTAAAATTGTGAATGTTTTGATGGCTTCCTCATATAATATAAAACTTTTAGAAAATTCTAGCTGAATTCAACCGGAATGCAATAAAACTCTTAGACTCTTAGGTTCTGAAATGCACATTTCATGTATTAGAACATAGGTGCTCATCATGAAGGTAATGACTTTTAAAGAGATTTTCTTTTTGAATGTTTTGTTTACTTCAAATTGGATGTTATTCTTAGTACAAACCTAGGGCGTTTGAGATTATATCCACTGTAATTCAGAATTTGCAGAAATTTTAAATATTATTTTGGATACCGCACCTAAATTTTGAAAATGTTTTTTCCAATAGGTTATAATAGAAAATCATTTTTGAAACAACATTCTAATAACAGAGATTACAAGAGATTTTGTCACTAAATTTTCTATCCCTCTAGTAACGAATGTTAAGACATCATTCATTCACAAATATAACTATTTTTGAATTTATTAAAATCGAAAATTATGTAATTGCTGCATATATCCAAAATACTTTAAGGAAACGCTTGTTGGTCAACCTTAAGCAGCCTAGCCTCCATCTTAAACGACAAAAACGTTTTGCCCAATTTACGAAGAATTTTCTCAAAGCCTATAAGCAAATTTGAAGATCTTGGAGCATGGGTAGGTTTTTAGGAAACATACGTTAATAACATATAGAAAATCTCTCATTAATGAGCATTGCTGTGCCTGAGGTTGTTGAAAAGTTTTAAACCTTTGTATTGAAAATTGCGAATTTTTCAAAAAGATTTATATTCTCTCCATAACTAATGTTCCTGTATTTGTAAAGTCTTAACCCCATGGAAGCAACAAAGAACGTTGCCTGTGTCTTGATATGTGCAAAAATATTAAAAACCCATTGAGGCGTGCTGTGCGCAAAGTCAAGGTTTATGCTTTCAGATTGAGCATAGCTTAGGGAATTTTTAAACTATAAGCGTTAAAAAATTTCTATAGGATCATACAATTTCTTAAAAAATCATTGGGCTGTTTAAGGTTACACTTGAATGTAACCTTTCAAAATTTTAATTTCAATTTTCAACACACTAAATTTTTACTTGTCATTTTCAGTTGAATAATATTTTCGCTAATATTTAAAATTGTGCTATTTAAAATAAATAGTTAATATTTTTTTTTATTTAAAATTGTGCTAATTAAAATAAATAGCTAATATTTAAAATTGTGCTAATTAAAATAAATTGCTAATATTTGAAATTTTGCTGAAAAGTATAATCACAAGTAAAGCTAACCATGATCCATTAGTTGTCTAGCTGTAAACTACGACCTATCGACTTTCACTATACTAATTTACCAGTATATACATATTAAAGAATGCATATACATATGTATATATATATATATATATATATATTATATATATATATATATATATATATACAAAACATATATACAGTATATATATATATATATATATATATATATATATATCCCACTAAATGCGAATTAAAATCTTCCGTATGACCGGGTTCTAGAACTCTTGTGGCTTGAAATAATATTCGTTTATAGAAAATACACAATTTTACTCTCTATATTTGCGTGCTTCAAATAGCAACTTTTGTAAACGCATTTGTCGAAAAAATGGTATTTGAAAAAACTAATCTCAGCACATATTTTCAAATTGTGGATTATAACCAATTTCAACAAATGCTGCTTTGTGTTTCCTACAGATGGTTTCAGAAAATAATGTGCTCTTAAGAAGGCGCTTAATCCAAAACTGATTCTACTAAATTCTTTACATTGTCACAATTACAGTAATATGCACCTATCAATGTGCCAATAGCTTTGAAAAAAAGTATTATCGGAAAATCTCTATTTGCTTACAGAACTAGATAGCAAGTCGAGACACTAATTCAATAATTTCCATTTCGAAAACGATATTGACGAGTGCACAAATATTTCGTGTAATGCACTTTATTGAAACAATGAATTCATATAATTGATACCCATTGGCTAATTTCGTTAATTAGCTTATGTTTATTAGAAAATGAATCTAGCAATTGTTGGTAGTTTCATACTATTCAATGTTTCACACTCGTACTGTCCATTTCCATTCTTTGATTGTGGAAATAACCTGACCTGCATTTATCCTAAGTTTGTTTGCAATGGTGAAATTGAATGTCATGAAACTGGCGCTGATGAACAATCCTGTTTGCCAAAAGACAATTGTAGCGACTTCTTATGCAATGGGAATAATCCTTTTAAAGGGAATGAAAATATTAAATGCATTGCGAGTGACAAATTTTGTGATAATGTCATTGATTGCATGGAGGAGAATGATGAAGATTGTGACTGCCCACAGGGTTGGTTGGAGTGCACTCTTGGAAAATTTTCGGATGGTAAATGTCTGCCTCCATGGCGTATATGTGATGGTATAATCGATTGTGTAACATTTGGGGCAACTGGATTAGATGAATGCGGGTGTGATGAGACAACATTTCGTTGTTCTGATGAAGAACCTTTCTGCCTTTCGTCAGAATATGTATGTGATCATATATTTGATTGCGCATCAAGAGCTGACGAAACAAATTGTTCTAAACTATGTGATGATGGTTTTTTTCTATGTAAAAATGGAGATAACTGCTTGCCAAATCGTCTTTTATGTGATAAATATGGAGATGGGACAGTTGCAACATACAAATTGCTCCCTGACTGTTTTGATGGAAGCGATGAAAGTTGTGATTGTTACTATTACTTCAGGTGCCCAAAGAGCAACAACTGCATTGAAAAATCCAGCCTATGTCCCGATATTAACAATTGTGATGTTTCAGAGGAACAGATATCAGAGGCGTGTGAATGCGACCCCAGTACACACCACAAGTGTGAGAATGAGAATATTTGTATTGAAAAATCAAGAGTTTGTGACTTTGTCTTTGATTGTCCTTCATCCTATTCAGACGAGAAATTATGTACTCATGTTGCTGATGCGAAATCTATGTGCAAAGGTGACAGCTTTTGGTGCACACTACCCCCACGATGCTTGCCTTGCTTTTATTCCAAAAATACATTCGCATTTGGAATGTTGTGTTTCATTTTTGACGCTACTGTTTGCCCATGTTCAAGAAATGAATTTATGTGTAACGCTGGCTTAAAATGTATCAATAAGGTAGGTCTGTAGAACTCTTGAAATATATACATGCCATGAAAAAGCCGCCTTTTGAATTAATCTTTTAGTGACATTATCATCTTATTCTCTTTCTACAAGTGAGGTTTATGAAAATCTATTTTTTACATAATTATAAGTATCATTGTCAGCCAATACTTAATTAAATGCCATATTTTGTATAAGTTGTTGCGACCTTAAAATACAGGATGGCACATGAGTTGCTCCTGGATAAAAAGTGGATATTGCATTATTACGTAAGCTATTCAAATTTTATTCAGTGGGTGCAGTGCATTGACGAATATCGCTCGTTTTATCGTGTATCAGTATTTCGTGTATCTTAACTGATCGTGTATCGGTATTCGTGTATTCGAAAATCATGTATTTTTCGTATATTTAGGAAGAAAATTTAAATTAAGAAACAATCTATTCAGTAAATGACATTTCAACTAAAGCTTCCAAATTTTAAGGAGAAATGCTGCTAGATCTGAATTTGCAAGCAGAAAACAGCCCATAAGTTCTAAAAATCTAAATTTGTTAGATTCTGAATGTTTCAAATCGGACAAGCTAATACAAGTAAAATATCAGAGTAAGAAAGATAAATCAGTATTTTTACTGTACACACAAGATCGTGATGCCGTGAAACCTAATAATTGTAATCCAAGGAAGAAACTAAATAAAGGTGGTGCGGTTAGTTTGGATGGAATGTGGTGAAGTCTATGTCCACAAAAGCAGAATCACCAAGATGACCAATAGATGAATTTTCCAATTTGCTGGACCTTTCACTGATAAATGGCTGGGTTATTTTCAACAAAATTACTGAAAATAACATAAGTTGTCGCATATTTATGCATGAACTTGCCTTGGAATTAATTGAAGGACAATGAATGACGGATAGCACTGCAATACAGTTTACACGATTTGAAATACACGATTACTTTTGTAGTATTCAGCTTTCTCATGTATCGGTACTTCGTGTATCGTTACTAATAATTTCGTGTATAATATTGTATATCACTAATCCACGTCAATGCACTGAGTGGGTGTACATGTGCGAATTTCACTTATGCTTTCTAACATCCTTCATTAAATTTTGTTGATGGGTCCGTGTGGATTGTCAAGAAGAAGAATCTTCTGCAGCACATTGTTTGTAGCCAGTATTTGTGATGGGAATAAGGCAAAAGATCTGCACCAATTGGTAAGACTTGCAAATCCTTATTCATGGAGAACGAGTGCAACAAGCATTTCAGAATGCGTTCCAATAACTGCTGCCTAATGAAATGCTGGCACTTGTGAAGACATCCCGTCAAGAATCAAGTCTCCATGGATGGGGATGGCAAACATTTCGAAAAATATACTTGATGTATTTTACTTTTTTTCTAGCTAATAAAGTGAGATGAGACTATATCCGGGAGTACATATGCGTCACCCTGTAGGCTTTTGTTTTGAAACGAAATATTTTAAAAATATTCCATAGCAAAATAATGAAAAGATTTTAGATAATCTGCTTTTTACTAAAAGCGATCGCAAATTTGATTTTATAATAAGGAGCATATACTTTCTTAACCGTAACCACATGGCCGTAAGATATGCTTATCGGTCGAAGAATTTTGATGCGGCTTAAAGTCACACTCACACATAAAATATATATTGTATAGAAGTTTATGGTCAATGTATTTTATACTAAGAATATTTTAAAAAACGTGTAAAAAACTGCAAATATTTAGAATAAAGTTTGCGATGGAATTATTGACTGCTTAGATGAAACAGATGAACATAGTTGCACTAAGTGTAAGAGTTATTTCATTCATATTTAGTACAGGGGTGTACTCCAAAGAAACTTAAAGAGGGTGTCTCTAAATTTGAGGGATCGGCAAACAATTTTTTATGAATCATTTTGTTTAAAATTGTCTTTTAAAATAAAAAAAGTAGAATCCAAACCTCCAAAATTTAATAAAGGTTTGGACCCCTAATCATATCTAAGAAGATGGATTTACCAAGCCCCTCCTGCAACCCCTTATTTAGTAATGACATACAGTTTGAGCACATCAAAATTTTCTTTATTTATAAATATCATTGAACTTACAATATATTCATCCACCAATACAATAAATTAAGTAATATTTCCAAAATTAATTTATTTGAAATCAAAAGTCTATGGCGCTAGAATTTCTGACTTGTATTGATTGCATAAACGAATCCTGAAGGCAAATAGAAAAATTTTTGCTTCTTTTTAACCGTACTGACATCTACTTTGATTTATCTTGTTACTGAGTTCATTATAGCACAAGACTTGAGCATCGAAGAACGAGTATATTTGTTATAGTGTGCAGTTGCCAATAAAATAATAAGTTGCCTATATTATAAAAGTATACTGAGAACATAAATACTTATCAAAAGTATCATTAAAATTTTAGAAAAGACTTAGTAAGATTTGTAGAAACATTGTAATTTAGATACCTGCTTGGCACACCAATACCAATGTGAAGATGCAAACAAATGTCTCGACCAATCAAAAGTATGCAACGGTATCATTGAATGCCCAAATGGAGACGATGAGAAAATGGATAACTGTGAACATTGCGCTGGATTTATTTGCAAATCTACGATATGTATTTCAAATGATAAACTGTGCAATAATATTATTGATTGTAGTCCGCCTGATGACCTTTGGGATAGCTCCGACGAAGAAGATTGCAATTGCACCGAGTTCAAATGTAGTACAGGAATATGCTATACTCGGAGTCAATTATGCGATGGAATAGATGACTGCAAACATAAATATGACTATTCAGATGAAGAAATGTGTTCTGAACCAGAGTTAGTGCCAAAATTTTGCAAAAAGTTTTTGTACGAAGACCCCCAAGTACAATACCTTCTCAGCAATGTCCGAATAGGACTCATGAGGCAAATTCACGCCCCTAGGTTGGAAGACTTTCCCCTAAGACCATTCATCGTTGAGACTTTTCGAATTTCAAAAGCCATTCCAAGGAAATTAGAACACCGCATAAAATACATGTTTGATCAAAACTTTTGCGAAAATCCAAAGTGGAAAGATCTTTATCAAACAAACAAGTATATATTTCTTCATTTAAGCAAATTTACTTATAAGGCTGTAAATATAACGATTTTCCTACTGAACTCATTTGGAATGCTGCTTGGACTGTGTGGAAATCCATTTATTATACTATACTGTATCTTGGAATGCAGAAAAAAGAACTACAACTATGTAATTTTAGGAAATTTAGCCAGCATTGATTTTGGCATGTGCCTACTACGAATGAGTTTTCGTGGCATTGAATCTTTTTGGGGGGACATCTTTCATGGTGAAGCGGAGTTTGCAGATTTTTATAAACTTACACCAGATTTTATGTACATATGCTATTACGTAACTGCTTTGAGAACAATCAATTTGTGCACGTCGCAGTGGAATCTTGTGGGTTTGGCATTTGAAAGATGGATTATGACACGATTTCCAATTGAAGCAAAAATGAAGCTTACAATGCGCAATAGATTTATGTTTTTGCTAGGATTGGACCTCACTTCAATTGCAATATCAGTCTGGTTTAGCTTCCAGACCACATGGGAATTTGTTTCTACTTATTATCCATATGCCATTCATGATTTTAATCTTCACTGCACTTATGGATTTCTAAAGGCATACAAAATTGATTCAACCTTAATTGATGAATCGTGGTATGAAAGCCTGGTGTTCAACAACCTCAATAATCTCTTCAACAAAATCACAGAGATAATCATATTCATTGTTGTTCCAATTGCTATACAAACAACTCTTTATACCTTCATTATATATTCAAGCCATAGTGCCAAAATAAAATCTCCTCTAATGTCAACTTGCATAAAATTTTCAATTATATGCTTAATCAGTAATGTATTGTATTTAGTCTTTACCATTCCTCTTATTTATCACAAGACAAAATTGGTGTACGATTACTGGATAAGAGATGAATTCATGTCCAAATCTACTAATCATGAGATTATCCCATGGAGCACAGAAGACGAAAAATACAATGTGTTGGGATTACGTTCATTAAGTCAATGGGAAAAGTATATATTTCGTACTTCTGAAGATTTCTTCTTATTGATGAGTGCTATAAATCCATGGATATATATACTAATGTCCAAAAATATTTACTCTCTGATAAAGAAATTTTTCTTTCATTAGTAAGCAGGTAGTTGAAAATGCAACTAACTTTACCTTTTTCTTTGTTTGATGTTTCGTTAAATGCATTCTTTTCGTATGGGTAGAGATCATAGTGGGCACGGACTTCCATACTACGAGCACGAGCCGGGCATACGGGCTTTGAAGCATTATTTTTTGTTATTAAAATCTCTGAATTCTTGAAATCATTTGTTTGATGTGTACTTTGTCTATTCTATATATCTATGCATGTATGCTTCGCGTAACACTAACCTTCCTACAGATTTAGAATAGTATTTTCAACATAGTACATAAAATGTTATGCTGAGCCACATAAAATTCAATGTCTTCATGAATTTTGAAAAGTTCCGTTTCACTGTCACATTCTGATATTGCTTTAATTAAAATATAGTACTTATGTACATTATATTGTAACGTAAGAAGCGTAAGTTGTTAACTTCAGAAGACGAATTAATGCAATTTACATATTTTAAAGTTAATACAAGCATTGCAGTGTAGTCTCGATTTAATTTTTTCACATTTTTTCTTGTGTTTTCAAATTTGGACAATCCAATGACAAAACTTGTTGATAAATCTATTGGAAACGGTACTTAGCTGTGACCTTATAGTGGAAAATTAAATTTATCAGTGATGTCAACATAATTACCGGTACTTAAGTTGGTTTTTGACGTAAGCTTAATTGAGGTTTGAGCATGAAATGCATTGTTTGTCAAACTATTTTAGTTTAAAAATATTTAACTACGGACATAACAGGCTTTACATATAGGCACGGACAAACCAAAGGGCCTATTTTTATAAGTACGGCTAAGAGACGGGCATAGGCACGGGTTCTACCATAGCTAATCGTTAGCAATTAAGTTTATTGTTCCAGCAAATTATTGCGATTGGCACATTAACAGCACATCTGTTCATACAATTTGCAGAACATTTGTAGCTCATATACACTATAATGAAAACTAATTGGAAAGCTGTCATATAGATCCGTGCCAGAATTTGATAATAACAAATTTCGTGGTAGTTTAAACGCAATACATATTTTAAATACAGTAAAAAAAATGTTTTAAAAGGTAATATAAAATGAAAAATCAATTGCCCAGATATATCTTAGGAAGCACAAATGGACAATTGTATCTATCAGTCATTCGCAATACATTACTCTAGTTTATCTGCATGGCATTCCAATCTATCAAATTGGAATAAATGCAAAAAAATGTGTACAAAATGGATTTATCCAGTCTCCGACTACATTTATTGCTTAAAATATTAATAATATTTGGCAATAACTCTTCAAATACAATTGAATGACATCTATCTACTAATTGATTTTATAAATAAAAAGCACATGGTGGAGTTGGATAATATAGAACAAGCGCTAGGAAGGATTACTAAAATATACTTTGAGATTAATATGATTAATAAATCTAAAATCCAGAAAGAATTTTTTAGAAAATGTGATATGCTTTTTAATTGATTGCAAGATAAATACAATTGCAATTTGATAAACAAATCTAGGAAAGACATTTTTAAATTGCTTTGGAACTATTTTGAGTCAGATTATGACATCACGTGTAGATCCAAAAGATTTATTAAAACTACATATTCAGTTTAATAAAGTCTATTTAATATTATTATTATTATTAAAATCTAAAGGTCTTTCATCCGAAATAAATGAATTAAACATCAACAATAAGGCCGTAATAGACAAAACTCAAATACTACATCTTTTAAATTCAACATTCAAAGAACTTGGAAATTTCGATTTTCCACCTTATAAGAAAAAACAAAATTCTGATAGTCTCAAACAATCAAAACAATTTTCCGTTAGACTTGCTGCAATCAATGTATTTGAAAACCTTGTTAAGAAACTTGATGCCAACAAATCAACTGCTTTTTATAATCTCCCATTTTTTATTATTAAACGTTTTTTTATTTTTGGAGAACAATTGTTAATCGCATTTAATCAATGTATTATTGATTGTGAATTTCCGGACTTACTAAAAAAATCAGATATAACTCCTATATATAAAAAAGGTGACAAACTAAACGCAAAAAATTATAGACCCATTTGTATTACACATCCTTTTAGCAAACACTTTGAAAAATTGCTGTATGTTCAAATAAACGTTAAAGATAAAAATTCTAGTGGCTTTCATCACATATCAATTAAATTGTGGAATAATTTAGATTATGAAACGCGAATAGAAAAAACTATAAAAAAATTTAGAAAAAAATTGAAAAAGTTTCTCCTAATAAATCAACGAACATTAGGGGACGGTAATGCACTTCATGCATTCGAAACATATATCCAACATTGAGCACCTACTCAAACATTCACACAAACATTGATTATATTAGTATACATGGTACATATTAATTTGTATAGTTAATTATTTGTTTATATTTTATATTTCTTTTGTCATGTGTTAGTTTGTAGAATTTTGTATACATTGAGCAATAAATTTGCTTTGATTCTTATTATTATTACAGATAGAGAAATTGACTAGTAGACCTACATCTGTATCTATATTTGGTGTATTGCACTGTGTTTAACATAAATTTGTAATCGAAATGAAACAATTATTTTTAAATCAGTTTTTTGCTCTGAAAAAGGATATGACGTTCAATTTTGAAAAGAATATATTTGCTTTAGCTTTAAAAAAGATATGATTCTTTAATCATCATAAAAGATACAAATGGCACATGCTGTTAACAACAAGCTGCTGCTACAACTGAGATGCTGTTAACATCATGTGATATTTTATCCCATTTTGAATTTAAATTCAAATGCAATATTTTTTTTGAAATATACTTTGGTGCAGAGACTGCATATACACAACCCTGCTTTTCTTTACTACTGACAGCCACTACTAAGTAAGTGCTTGTCTCATTTCCTAGCTGTTTTCAGCATTCAATATAGATCTTTAGCTCTATCTTACAATATTTAAAATAATTATTAATTACTATACACTTTGGAAATTTGTGACACTTGTTATTTCAAACTTGCACATTTCATTATACTGTGTTAACTGACACATTTTATAACTCTTCCACTCTGCGAATATTGACAATATGGCAGACCCGTAGCCACAGGTGATGAATCTTCCCATGAAAGTCAGCAACCCCTCCTGAATAACAAACTAAGCTAAAAGCAAAATACCATCTAAGAATAAAATTTATTAATTCAATTATTGTAACTTTGCTCTCAATAAGATTTTTTTGGCTATATTTTCAAAAAAAAATTGATCTCTACTAGATGACCTGACCCGTCGGAAATCCCGCCCATGCATGCAACATAACGTTAAAATACTGTACAGTCTTGGTAAAATTTTAGTTTAAATTTAAAAAAACGTCGAAATACCCATCAACCAATCCTGACAGCTTGTCGAACCCTTTAGTGATAATGCTAAGAACTAGCATTACACGTAAGTATCAAAATATACGCACTGACCAGTTCTATCTGAACGTTTTTTTTCATTTTTCAGATTTATCAAAACTGTATCTACTACAATGTGCAAAAGAAAATATTAATATTCGCACTAATACAATAGCCGTCTATGTGAATTTATAGAGTAACCCATTTTGGAGACTTATTACTCCATGAACTTTTATGCTATCAACACCGTTTACATACCATTCAATGTGTGGTAAATAGCTCTACGACATGCAATAGAATGATGAAAAATATAATGATTGGCATAAACTATAGCGCTAAAATACACATAATTCATCACTTTTTGACATTTTATTATCAAACAAGAGCTATATTTTCAATTAACTGGGGGAAAAAATGCACTTTACTATGAAACAAATGGAAGAAAGTTATGGTGATACAAATAAATCTCTGATTTGCGATTTTATTTGGTTCAACTAATAGAATACATCACTATAATATTTTGTCATTTAGTTTTAGTTTTTGCTATAGCACTAAAAAATTTTTTTTGATAAATATTAAATTATATATTTGAACTCACGTGTTAATATCAACAAAAATGATTGGTTTTTTTGCTCACAGTGTTTTTGAGTATAATTCTTTATGTAGAATATATAAATAATGAAACAATTAATCAAAATCATATAAACAATATACATACATAAAATATGTCACAAATTTACCCAAGTGCTACCTTTAAAAAAAGTGATGTTTTTAGAATATTTTAGGTCAGGACACATTCTATTAAAAAGTAAGTATATTTAATTAGTGAATTAACAGTTTCTACAAGTAATATGAACTTTTCAGACTAGTTAAATAACTACAATTCATTTAATTAATTTTAATGAATTTTACTCGATAGAAGTGCTTACAATGCACTTATTGAAATAAAGTAAATTTCAGTTATTTAATATATAATTTATTGTTTAAAGAAATCTAAATTCATAGACTTAAGCATTCATGTAAAATGCAGTAACAATTTAAATTGAAATTATACGTTTCATTTGCATGCTTCCAAGATATTATGATTATAAATATTTTGAAGAATTAAATTTATGTGAATAATATTCTTCGCATAAATAAATAATCGACTAATTTTTAATGAGGCAATAATATTTCTTCAAATTTCACTCCCAATTATGAAAGTTTCCTAGAGTTTTGGTTGTCAAAAATCAGTAAAATACATTGTCCAATATTTAGTAAATCATTCCCAACATGTGAAAATTTAGAGTATTACACATTATTAAAAATCGTCAAAGTGAAACTAAAGCCGAAATCGAGGTCCTCAAATAACTAAAGTTTTAGGAAGCAGCGTGCCACAAGAAATTGCATGTCATTATGATTTTTTGTGGTATGTTATAAATTTGTATGTTCATTCTCAGCTATTCTTATGTGAGATGACATTTTTTTCTAAATATTGTCATATTTATAGATTTGCTTCAGAGACATAAAATAGTAAGAATTGGCGCCCTCTAATTATTTTACCTATTTAACGAAATGAATTCATACATGATAGATTTAATATATACATCCACACAAAGTATATATATATATATATATATATATATATATATATATATATTAGTGGTATTTCTTATTTTTAAAATATATCTACTCGTTATGTAAAAAGAGTTTTTGATTTTTCGTGGTTTTATTCGATTCAAAATCTGCGGAAAATATTTTTGTTGTAATTTGCTGAAGAACTTTAATTATATTGTAAGGCGAAGTTTTTGGAAGGATATATATATATATATATATATATATATATAAACACATAGAAAATGAAGTGCTTCATAATATGAAGTAAATTGCACTTTATTGAAATTCTCTTTTTAATGAAAAACTTCCGTTACTCATCAAAAACTAATTATATAATTTTCTTTTACGCTTTGTCGCCAAAGCTATTAACTACTTTCAACTTAAGAATATATTTATTAAATATAAATAAAACTATTCTCAACAAGTTACTATAGTTAAAAAAATCAAATTCATTAATTTTAAACAATAAATTTTGATGTTCATATCCCTTGCGTTGTACTGAAACTTGGTTTTCAAAATACTTGGAATGTAAATTATTGATTCTCTGAAATTGTAAGAAACATTTTCCCATATTTCTCCTTGAGAAGAACGGCCTTTTTTCATATTTCTACAATTCTATCACCAGCTTTTAATTTCTAACTTCGAACATAAAATTTTGTACATGCTAAATGTGTGATTTTGAGCAACTTCAATTTCGATTATAAATTCCTTCATTATGTTATCATCAATAAATTTCATAGGAATTGTACCAGATAACTTAATAAAATTTTTGCTTTTCTGATAATTTATTAAAACTCATTTTTTAGTAATGGTAATTTTTAACAATTACTTCTTAGACAACTATTTACGGACGAGACGGAAATCAGACGTGTAATTTATGCCATTTTGTTTAATATTTGCTTTTTATATATGTTGTATTTAAATTAAAATAAGATCTACACAAAACACATGTGACTTTCCCAAATAGGGCTTCTTTGCTTACAGAGCAATGATCAGATATAACTAATTTGGGTTAAGATTAGATGCTTAAGTTTTAGAAGGCAGCCTATTGAATAAAATATCAGGACAATAAAAGCTTAATATTCAACAATTATGCAATATCAAGCATGCAATCAGTTAAAAAGAGAACCAAATCTTAGTGGATAACTTCTGCTCTATACAAAACCATAGGGCGTCAATGCTCGAATATAGAATGGCTTACATGTTTTGTACAATAGCAAAAATATTAAGCCATGCCTAAAACACATGCACAGTTCCCTATCTCGTACCTTTATTGATCCTTTGTGGAACCATTCTTGTAAATTTTTGTGGCTTGGATTGTATAAGTTTCAGAAAAATTTTGACTTACGGCAACCCTGCAAATATGAACTCTCAAAATGAAAATCGCGTTAGAGAAAAATCAGCGTGGACCCAAACCGAATAGACTTCTTATATATCACTATCACAATTAGACTTGAGTCGGTATCGGAAAGACTGTACTCAGTTCGGTATGGGAAAATACCGCGGTATTGGGTTTTCGATTCGGTATTGCACAAATACAATAAAACACAAGAACCTAATTCAACAGAGACTAATTTTCTTTTAATGCGATTAGTTTTTGTCGTTGTGTCCAAGAAGTGAAGTTTTCGTCTTTATAATGAAGCATCTAGATGCAGATCCCAAGCACTCGCTTTCGGTATTCAAAGGTAATACACACAAATATCTTAACACCAACTTGACAACTCCTTCTGGTGGTCCCACCAGAACTCCAAGATATTTTTGTGATGTTCAAATTGCACCAGCAGTTTAATTTCACTTTTTTGGTTGTTCATCAGAATACAGTTGATTGTGCAAAAAATGTAAAAGTTATGATCCAGAAGGCTGGTCAGTTGGTGTCTTCAAAGAGACTGCTTCATGATTCTGAACATTAAGTATTTCCGTGACCTGCTCATTTAATTATTTTCTTTCGGAGCCTTTGGCAAGTAATGACATCGCTGGAGATGTTGGCCCATGTATGACTATCCGCATTTGAAGTAATTTTGCATTAATTTTTGGTTTCAGCTTTCAATTAAATTCAATTAAATAAAATTTCAATGCATCCATCAGCAATCTCTAGAATATGCCAAGTAGTGTGGCAAGATTGGAATTTTCGAATTCACCAATATGCAATATTCAAAAGACCCTAGTTTAACATTACATGTTACAAAGAGCACCCAAGAAATTTTTTTTGAGGAATTGTCGTGCTAATTTTGCAAAGCTATTAAAGGCATAATTCATTTTCTGAGTATATAATATTATATATATATATATATATATATATATATATATATATATATGCACACTAATAAATATACAATTTAGATAATGCAATGCAGATCAGAATCGATGTTCCAAAACGATGAAATGCATTAGCCAATCACAATTATGTAATGGAGTTGCTGATTGTCCACAAGTAGACGATAAAGTGATAGGCAGCTGTGGAAGTTGAGATGGGTTTGTTTGCAAATCTACAATGTGTATTTTAAAAGAAAAAATATGTATTAGTATTATTGACTCTAGTCATCCTGATAATGTCTGGGATGGTTCTGATGAAGAAGATTGCCATTGCCCTGAGTTCAAATGCAATACAGAAATATGTTATAATCGAAGTCAGCTATGTAATGGAATAGACGATTGCCAACAAACATATGACCATTCCGATGAGGACATATGTTCAGAACCAGACTTAATGCGCAGGTTTTGCTAAAAGTTTAGGTATGATGACCCTCTAGTACAGTACCTTCACAACAATGTAAGAATAGGACTAATGCGATACATACATGCGCTTAGATTAGAAAATAATCCAAGATGGCAGTTTATTGTGCAGAGATTTCGAATATCTAAAGTAATTCCTCAAAACTACAATATCGCATAGATTCCATGTTTAATCAAAACGTTTGTAAAAATCCAAAATGGATTGATCTCTGCATGTAAAGTAAGTCTACTTTTCTTCATTTAAATGGCTCCACTTTTAAAGCCATAAATGTGACTATTTTTTCCTCAACCTATGCGGCATTTTTGCAGATACACTGGGAAATTCTTAAATTGGAATTTTCTGCATCTTAGAATTCAAAAATGGTAGCTACAATTACATACTTACTGGCAACTGGGCTTTTATTGATTGTTGTATGTGATTGCAGAAAAGGAGTTTTCTTGTTCTTGAATAATTTTGGGGACACTTTTTACATGGCACGGCGGATTTTGCAAATTTCTATAAATTTATTCCAGATTTTATACATACATGCTATTATGTAACTGCTCTGAGAAATTTGTGTTTCACAGTCTTTTGGGTTTAGCATTTGAAAGATTTATTTTGATGAGATTTCCAGTTTTAGCAAAATGCAGCTCACACTTCACAATAGGGTAGTATTTTTGTTAGTGTTGGACTTCAGTTTTATTGCAATATTATTCTGATTTAGCTACAAGGCCACATGGGAATTCGTCTCTACTTACTACCAATATGCCATCATGATTTTAATCTTCATTGCACTTATGAATTTCAGAATTCATACAAAATTGATTACAGTTGATGAATTGTGGTACGAAAGCCTGGTGTTCAACAACATTAACAATCTCTAGCAAAATCACAGATATAATCATATTCATTGTTGTTCCAATTGCTATACAAACAACTTTTTATACCTTCATTATATATTCAAGCCATAGTGCCAAAATAAAATCTCCTCTAATGTCAACTTGCATCGAGTTTTCAATTACATGCTTAATCAGCAATGTCTTGTATCTAGTCTTTACGATTCCTCTTATTTATCACAAGACGAAATTGGTGTACGATTATTGGATAAGAGATGAATTCATGTCCAAATCTACTAATCATGAGATTATCCCATGGAGCACAGAAGACGAAAAATACAATGAGTTGGGATTACGTTCATTAAGTCAATGGGAAAAGTATATTTTTCGTACTTCTGAAGATTTCTTCTTATTGATGAGTGCTATAAATCCATGGATATATATACTAATGTCCAAAAATATTTACTCTCTGATAAAGAAATTTTTCTTTCATTAGTAAGCAGGTAGTTGAAAATGCAACTAACTTTACCTTTTTCTTTGTTTGATGTTTCGTTAAATGCATTCTTTTCGTATGGGTAGAGATCATAGTGGGCACGGACTTCCATACTACGAGCACGAGCCGGGCATACGGGCTTTGAAGCATTATTTTTTGTTATTAAAATCTCTGAATTCTTGAAATCATTTGTTTGATGTGTACTTTGTCTATTCTATATATCTATGCATGTATGCTTCGCGTAACACTAACCTTCCTACAGATTTNTAGTTGAAAATGCAACTAACTTTACCTTTTTCTTTGTTTGATATATATATATATATATATATATATATATATACAAACATAATTTGAATGATTTCCGCAAATGTGAAAGCATTGTACACTAGTTTTCTGTGGACAAGGCAATTTTCTTAGCCGTAGCCGATCGTGCAAAAGAAATTTTGACCTTAGTTGCGGTTGACCGTAAGTCTTTGACTGTAGCCGTAGCGCGCCGTTAGTCTTGATTGCTTTGTCATAGTAGGCGCTTTTTACTAACACTAAGTGATATACAGCAATTTCTAATGAAACAATAAAAAATGCTCATAGTTCGAACAATAATAGAAAATGGCCAAAACAACTTAGTTTTAAAAAAAAATGCAAATAAATTCATGGAAATATATTGTTCATCATAATGTTCAGAAACAAAATCTTTAGCCACAGCCGGCCGTTGCTCACTGGCCGCGCCTACAGCCGATTTGTGGATAAGATGTGGCCGCGACCGTAGTCATGGCACAGTATTCTATTGTACAGTCGGTACAACATCATTTTGATGTGTACATCAATATTACAAAGGTCTAAAAAGTTTGATGAACCCACTAGCAAGTCATGCTGTGAAATCAACTCTCAATCATCACAAAACTATGAGTATAATACAGTTTCTTTTCTTAGCATATTTCAAGTTCTGCAATGATAATTTCTTAGGTATTATGTGCTATTCTTCAATCATTCACACTATAGTTTTTTTATAAAACGGATTACTTAATGTGATTTTGTTACATCACATAATGATATTATTATTAACAGAATTTACTTTTTCATATAGAAATTTTCAACTCTCCAAGTTCAATATGTGTTTATCTTAACTACCAGGGTTTCAACTACTAATGGAACTTCATTCACTTTCTTCAACTTTCCCAATCCCTCATTTTCTTATCTCAATTAATACTTGTCCATTTTATGAAGACTTTATTCATTATCTTCAAAGATACAGCTTCTATACAAAACTTTGCTCTTTATATGCAGCCTTCTATATATAAACAGAAACGCAAAAGCGAAATGATGCATCTATGCTATGCACTTTACTATAAATTACCTTATTATACATTATTACAAATATACTTACTCAAGTATTTTGAATTACTTTTATCAATGAAAATGAAAACTTGACTCTTTTCTTCTAAATAATCTCTAACATAGAAGCCCTGAAAATCTGCTCGCCACTTTTTCATTATTAAATAATTCATAAAAATAATTTCCATAAAATATGAATGGTGGCCATGTAAATCTCACTGTTTTAATGGGTTGATCATATGGTAATTAGACAATAGACACATATCAACACTCGGTCTATCGATAATTAACAAAAGTCAATTTCGTTATCCACGCATTGCAAGGGTTTCACGAACAATGTTCGAACTTATCAAACGCTCCAGAACATCACTTTATTTTGCTAATATTTGTTTCTAATGTAAAATAATAGAATATAGAAATACAGTGCTGCTGAAAAACACCATGCTCTAGCAGTCATATATAAATCTACAATTGATGAATCAAATCAATTTTACTTGAATTAACAGAGCTATGGGATTTAGTTTTCCAAAAGTGTCAGTATATGTTAGAATAACAGCGGTTAAAACTGTTGCATGATAAATGCCTATGCGGAGAAAAACGAACCGTTATTTGATATAACAATAACACATTACAACAAATTTAAACTTTTAAATTTATTCTGGCTATAGATTAAGTGTCTTTTGTTACTTCAATTATGTTTATTCCAAATCGGAAGTACATTTTTGTAATTCACTCTCAGATTATTTGAATATCAAGCAAAAATGAATAATTTTTTGTATTTTTTATTAATGTTTAAATTGAAATACTGCATAACAAGTGGTTGTGTCTTACTATTTCAACTATGGGGATTCCAAATCTGAAGTTTGTAGGAAGAAAAAGAAGAAGAAGAAGAAGAAGAAATCTTTATCAGTGTAGCAGGTGTAGCTATTACATTCAACTATTGCTGATACTACTACAATAATTGCGTCATTAACAAATTAATGAACAAAAAAATGAAATAGCAAAGAAGACAAAGAATAAGGGATAGAACAACAAAATTATACATTATACAAAGACGATGTAATGCAAAAAATAGATATAATTAGTGTAGTATTGATCAGACTATTGCTAGCAATTTTGCCCTTTCTTGTGAAATTTCCTTCCTTTCCATGCTGAGTTACCAATTTTTGAGTAATATGATGTGAAGTCAGATATGCACCAACTTCAGATTTAAATTTACATCTTTCTCTCAGTTGCTTAACTTTAATTGGAAGATTGTTGCAGATAACTTTTGCAGAATTTATAAATGAATTTTTCAAGAAAACATTTTTAAATTTTGCTTTCCCCATTATAAAAATTCGTTTATTTATTTAATTGCTGTAAAAAGTTGGAAATTGTACTCTACCAAAAGGCATACGTCTGTTAATAATGTTACAGAATTTGATGATGGAAAAATTTCAAATGAAATATGAAATATCAGTTTGTGATTATTCAAGTTTATACTTGTATATACTTTGTTTGGCCATTGAAATTTGGGAATCGGTTTTCTTAAATAATGAGTTGTAATTTCCATTAAACAAAGCAAAACAATATCTAAGATGAACTTTTTATATCATTGATATACATTGTAAAACGCAACTGTCCTAGTAGTGTGCCTTGTGGAACCCCTTTGTATAATTTTCCAAATCTCGAGAAGATTCCCTTGAACTTAACTCTTTAATATTTATTAATTCTAATTAATTCCCTACTATTAGTTTTAAAGCCAATGTGTTCTAATTTTTTAAAAGGATGTTGTGATAGTTTGAATCAAATGCTTTGTTTGTGTAAAAAAGTCCTGCATTTTTCGATAGCATAAAGCAGAGTATCAGATGTTGAATGCAATTTCCGGAATCCAAATTGTGTATTTGAAAGATATAGATTAATTTGTTGAAAAAGTAGTTTTTCCATGATTTTATTGAAGAGAGAGGAGATTGATATTGGTTGATAATTGATAATATTTAAAGGATTGTTCTTTTTGTAACAGTATGTTACATTTGCTAATTTTAGCAACGTTGAGAAGGAGGTTGTTTTAATAGAACTTAAAGGAAATAAGTTTGAGGAACAAATTCTATGATGCGCGAAGTTGGAATTTCAGATGGGCCACAAGCTTTGCAATTGCTTTGAAAATTTCTTGCCTTGTTACAAATGTGAAAGCAAATGGATTCGTCTTAAGACAATTTCTGTGATTTCTTGAACGCAGAGGGATATAATCTCCTTTGTACTTTGTTAGATGAATAAATTCAGTGTTGAATGTATTTGCAATTTCAACACCTTTAGTAACACTTTCCTCATTTAATTCTCTATGCAGTTTATATAATGTTCAGAATATTTATTTCGGTTCAGAAGATTATTGGCAAAGTCCCATTTGTCTTTAGGTCTAGAGATCTTACTAAAAGTAGTATTCATATGATTCTGATGTGTTTTTCTAAGTGCAATAGTAGATTTGTTTCTAGCTTTTTACATAATGAATAGTTTTCTTCAGACGTATCATTAATAAATGCCCTGAACCCCTCATTTTTTAATTTAATAAGTTGCTTAGAAAAGAAATTAACAAGTATTTTTTCATAATTTAATTAATCCAATGTCTTTCTTTGATTAATACACGTTTTTGGGACAATATGTATCAAAAGTAATAACTTAAAATATTCTTAAATGACTGAAACATTTCATCAACATTGACTTGTGAGTGTACATTTTTTATAATCTTAGACATTTTGAAATGTGAATTTGAAAATCAATAAAAAATGACAGATTTTAAATTATATTTGTCTTTTTTTAAATTTAATACAAGATTTCACAAGCTGTTCTCTTATACAATTATGACCCATTGTAGTCTCTACTGACAGATTCAGGCAGAGCTTATATTGTGAGAAGATTCAAATTCAAGCAGATATAGCATCACGTGGCTGTACAACAGCAGCCAACAATTTCTGTTGTATTTATTGTGAATTCACAGTGAAAAAAATACAGAAAAACACCCACATATTGTGTCACAGCTCTGTATCTTGCCCAATTTGGCTGCAAACTCGGAGACCGTGACAAAAGTTGAAAACCTCATGTTTGCTGCCGACAATGCTTGACAGGACTGTCAATTAGTACAACAAACATGGCTTACTTTGAAATTCAGAGTGCTAATGATGCCGCAGGAGAAACAAAATCAGATTAAAGTACTCAATATTAGAAAATAATACTTCATTAAGTATCCAACTAATCTCAGATCTGTAATTTGGTCAGTGCCACATCCTGGACCAACCGCTTTACAAAAAGTAGATTCAGAGTAAGATCCAATAGAAATTAGCAACCATGATACCAAACTTGAACTAATGGAGAATGCTGCTGCGCTGCTCCTGATCAATCAAGCAGAGCTCAACAAGTGAACTATAATGTGCACCTATCTCTATGCATGAACGTAGTTATATGGTAATTCAGTTAATTCTATTAAAATTTATCTTCATATAGTATGTAATAGATCACTGTTAATGAAAATTTTTGTAAAAGTTCAACATTTTTAACTCTGTTTAGAAAGTCAATGATTGAAAACTGTGAATCTTAGATTTGACAATTCCAGGTAACTTTGTTTCATGCTTAAACTGGAATATGATACAGCAAAATGAATTTCAGATTTGTAATAAGCATGCTCAAATTAGTATAAAACGGTTATTTACTTACCAGAAAATATTTAGTTGTACAGTGTAATNTTACATAATGAATAGTTTTCTTCAGACGTATCATTAATAAATGCCCTGAACCCCTCATTTTTTAATTTAATATGTTGCTTAGAAAAGAAATTAACCAGTATTTTTTCTTAATTTAATTAATCCAATGTCTTTCTTTGATTAATACACGTTTTTGGGACAATA
Source organism: Hofstenia miamia (assembly GCA_900660155.1). Lineage (NCBI taxonomy): Eukaryota > Metazoa > Xenacoelomorpha > Acoela > Hofsteniidae > Hofstenia > Hofstenia miamia. The sequence goes on along the minus strand of CABFPE010000209.1, from coordinate 715,926 downwards.
TGTATCAAAAATAATAACTTAAAATATTCTTAAATGACTGAAACATTTCATCAACATTGACTTGCGAGTGTACATTTTTTATAATCTTAAACATTTTGAATTGTGAATTTGAAAATCAATAAAAAATGACAGATTTTAAATTATATTTGTCTTTTTTAAATTTAATACAAGATTTCACAAGCTGTTCTCTTGTACAATTATGACCCATTGTAGTCTCTACTGACAGATTCAGGCAAAGCTTATATTGTGAGAAGATTCAAATTCACGCAGATATAGCATCACGTGGCTGTACAACAGCAGCCAACAATTTCTGTTGTATTTATTGTGAATTCACAGTGAAAAAAATACAGAAAAACACCCACATATTGTGTCACAGCTCTGTATCTTGCCCAATTTGGCTGCAAACTCGGAGACCATGACAAAAGTTGGAAACCTCATGTTTGCTGCCGACAATGCTTGACAGGACTGTCAATTGGTACAACAAACATGGCTTACTTTGAAATTCGGAGTGCTGATGATGCCGCAGGAGAAACAAGATCAGTTTAAAGTACTCAATATTAGAAAATAATACTTCATTAAGTATCCAACTAATCTCAGATCTGTAATTTGGTCAGTGCCACATCCTGGACCAACCGCTTTACAAAAAGTAGATTCAGAGTAAAATCCAATAGAAATTAGCACCCATTATACCAAACTTGAACTAATGGAGAATGCTGCTGCGCTGCTCCTGATCAATCAAGCAGAGCTCAACAAGTGAACTATAATGTGCAACTATCTCTATGCATGAACGTAGTTATATGGTAATTCAGTTAATTCTATTAAAATTTATCTTCATATAGTATGTAATAGATCACTGTTAATGAAATTTTTTGTAAAAGTTCAACCTTTTTAACTCTGTTTAGAAAGTCAATGATTGAAAAGTAACTGTGAATCTTAGATTTGACAATTCCAGGTAACTTTGTTTCATGATTAAAATGGAATATGATACAGCAAAATGAATTTCAGATTTGTAATAAGCACATTCAAATTAGTATAAAACGGTTATTTCCTTACCAGAAAATATTTAGTTGTGCAGTGTAATCAATGGGATTTGGTATTAATTTGAAGACAAAATACTTTGCAATGGACAGCTAGTTTGATATTAAATATTTATTACAAATTCAATACATTTGGAAAGCCCAGTAAAAAATCTGAAGCTTACCTCACCATTGAAAACAATCTTAAGATCATCGGTAAATATTACATAAAACTAAATAAACATAATTAAGGAAGAATAACAAAAAATATAATAACCAAGGTCTTCGGACAGATCCCAATAAGAACCACTAGTTAAAAGTAAAAGGTTTGAAAACATTTCCATCTAAAATGTTAGTGTCCGGTGAATTTGGTTTTGAGAAATTCCTGTGTGTTCTCTAAATCTTTATGAAGGATTTGATAAATCATGAAAGGATTCGTGTCGAATCTCAAGGCCATTCTGCGGCAACTAAGATGTGAATCTTCATCGGTTGCTTGGTAAACTTGTTCAATCAATTCCTTTAGCTGATTTCGGTCCACAACTGCCAACTTCTCTTTCAAATTATGTTCTTACACCATCACGACATTCCTGGGCAATTGTTCGCACTCTACGTTCCGATATAAGATTACCAAAAGCCGTAGGTATTTTTCGATGAATTTCAGCCGCAGAATGATTATTTCTACGAAGCAATTCAATCATTAAATAGACGTCACACTTAGTAATGCATTCTTCCATAAATAGATGCAACTGACAATCATTGACATTTATATATCTGTCTATACTACGGTGAAGCGTGATCGTGTGAAGTAACACTTCCCTAATTGACGAGGTAGACCAATGAGCGTCGAGTGCATTCAGAAAATGATTTGAATACACGGCCAGCATTAAAAGCGTCTCTCAGGTGCTGGGAAACAACTCTATTGTTAATCAACAGACAAATAGTAATAGACAAAGAGTAACCACAGATATTTAGTGATGTAGCAGATTAATAAAAAACGGCTGTTTTTTCATAATACCCTATACAATAAACCATTATGTGTTACTGAATCGAATCCCTTTGCAAAAGCCCACGCTCCAGCATTTATTTATTTTGCTTCTTAAAAGTGCACTATGGACAATATTTGTCAAAATACTTATTTCATGGTTTGAATGATTTCATCCCCCTTCATTGCTTATCCTGAGGCAACGCAAGAACCAGCAATCCTGTATGCAGCAGTTGTTCTGGGTATACCATTGTCTCCTGCTAAATTTAAAACATTTTTATTGTTGACATCTTTCACTCTTTGCCTGACACCCACCAGATATCTTATCGTAATGCAGTACACTTCGATTTTGGTGTTATATATTTGTTAACTAGTTGTTTCAATTCAAAGAGAGTTTTAATGCTTACTTAATTGCATTTCTGCGTCAATATAATTTCTGATGTACTAAATTATTTTTGAAATATATATTTCTATTTTTTTGCGAGAAATTCAGCAATGCCCATTTAAACTTTAGATGTGCCAATTTAAATGCTAGATGAGCCATTTTAACTGTTAGTTGTACCAAAATAAATATTAGTTTATGCCAATATAAATGTTAGTTGTGCCGATATAAGATGTTAGATGTGCCAATTTGTAGGTGAATTGATGTAGAAACATTAAGAAAGTTGTGTAGTAAGAGATTGTTTGTTAATAGATTCACGTTGAATCTTTTATAAATTAGAGCATGCAAATATATATATAT